>CM076577.1:1202979166-1203364482 GCA_034641835.2 Pinus albicaulis
GAGGATAATAAGATAGAAAATATTGTTCTCCAAATGCTAGGAGTCCAGTTGATATGGTACTTAAAGGAATTGACCGATAAGGACCGACTTGATATTGCCCTGATGATGGATGTAATGAATCAAGTCGTTCAGTACTAACTATAGGAATACCAGTTAAAACACTAGATGATGACATTGGTAAAGACCATGGTCTTGAAGATGTATCATAAAAAGTGCCAGACAATGATTTGTAGCCTGTTGGGACCGAAGGGCCACCATTAAAAATATGACTCTGGTGAAGTTGTGAACATTGATAGGGTAGCGAGGGTAGGAGCTGACGTAATTGGAAAAAAAAACCCAACTAAAGATGTTGGTTCAGGCATGGTTGTATGACCAAATGTATACTCTCCAAAACCTATAGGACTGAATGGCAATAGGATCAACAAAAGCAGATGGAAACGATTGAGGAAAAGACTGGTATAGGTAAAGGTCTCCCCCAAAATGGGTTGGATTTAAAGGTGTATCAGGTTGTTGGATTTCTTCAATCGCGATTAAACTAGGAGGAAGAACTTCACCGTCGAGCCCAAAATATATTTCAGACGGTTGACTGTGTGATATGGGTGTTTTAATAGCTACAGAACTTTGTGGGATGACCAAGGTAGGAACAACTTCTGGTTGTTCGACTTCAAGATTCAAATGTGTTGGTAAAGAAGAGACAAGATCTAGATCAATTTGTGATTGAACAACATCGGGTCCAAGAGGTATGGTCTCGGCGATTGAATGGATTGTGACCACAGGTAGCTGTGAAGACTCCATTTCGACAACAGTAAATGAACTGAGATGTGTGGAAAAAATTTGAGCTAGCTCTAGTTTAAAAGATGATGTTTAGCCAGAGGTACGAATTGTACTTGATTCGGCAGATCATGATCACCTTCGCCTACCAGAAGTAACTTCCAGTGGTAAAGGTGGTTTTAAAGCTAATCTATGCAAATGATGGGGGGTGGGATTGTGTTCTTCCATGATTACTGATTTATTTTATCCAAAAAAAAAAACAAAAAGAGGGTAATTCTAGGCAAAAAGGTTTACCAAGAAATTGTGAACTACAGAATACCTCTTGGTGAACCAAGAAGTACGGGCAGGTAATCTCCCCGAATGCTGTGTTCAGTGTATCAAAATTTCAGGGTGGCTGATTCAGTTCACTATGGATGGATAGCATCTAAAATTTGTCCTCCCAAATATACTCGAAGGTACCTAGAGGCCTAAGTCCATATTAGTGTTTTCTGATGCGAAACCGCACAGTGAGAGCACCCCTTTATACATATCGTACTGTAACACCGCCCGATATACCCAAGATTACATGGACGAGCTACGATATAATTATGTATGTGGAGCGAGGTATCACACTCAGAATGTATCGCAGACAAGTTAACGACAGCTGCTATGTTTTACGATGTCGGAACACGTCTCTAGCCTAGACCTTCTAAATTTTATCGTTAATGTTCCAATCCGTTGTTAAGTAAATTGATATTTATTTTATGTTGATCTTGCTTAACAATTTTCCTTTCAGGTTCACCACAATGATATATATGAAATTCCTAAAATGCAAGCTAAGAATGATAAACAAACTTTCACTTTTAGCTTTTTTCAATGAAGAACCTAGCTAGTAAGGGAAGAGAACAAATAGTTCGTGGGCAAACAAATCAATGAACAAAAACAAAATCAATGAATCACAAACTAAATGCAGGTTTCCTAATGTTCCTTTTGCAAATCACACACAATCCTACATGCAAATGAAAGTTTTTCCTTTCAGTTTCCTTAATGTTATGAATGCAGAAAAGAAACTATGTGCACTAGATCAATAATCAAAATGCTTTTTACTTTCGAAAAACAAAGAATACAAACAAAAATTTCTCTTTTGAAGGAAAAACGAGGATTTCAACAACAATTACTCCTATCAAGGAAATGAAGATTTTACGACAATTTCCTATTTCCAAAGCAAATGATTCTTAATGAAACCAGTTAAACCTATTTCTGCCAGGGTAACGCCTATGTAGAATAGAACAAGAGCATTATAACACAGGCAAGCAGTGCATTGGCCGCGTTAGTGACTAGGGCAACGCTCTATTTACACTGAAGGGAAGCGTTACCCGTGTTTTAAGTTTGAATTGGGAAAAGAGCGTGGAAAATGATTTGAATCTCCGACTTTCCCTCACAAAGGAGTCAGTTCACAAAGGAAACTGCAGAAGCACCAGTTCATTATTGGTCATTTCCATAGAAGACTGAACTCCAAAAGAGGCAAAAGCATGGAGATCAAAGAAACATCTAAGTTTTTTCCATTCCAAACTAGTGGAAAGAGAAGGGCAACAATGGCCTTCTCCCTCTCCTATAAGAAGGAGCTGAAGGCTCTTAATTGAGGGTCGAAGGATTGCTCAAGGTTCTTGTATACTTGTGGAATAAAGAATAGTGTGACATTGTGACGGCCAAGAGTCAAAGAGGCTCCTAGAGAGCTTGTTGACTTAGAATTCTTCACTAGAGAGAGAAGAGAGATTGGGAGACTGAGGAGGGCTTGGTACAACCGATGGTTGTAATCCTCCTTCTTTCAAAATCAATAGAACTGTGTTCGTTTTTTCCATTCAATGCTTAATGTTATTATTGTTGTTTCAATATTTACTTAGTATGATATGAATGGCTCAGATGTGTATAATCTAGATGTTTGTAGTATATTGATTTAATTGATAGGATACTTGTTATATTAGAAATTACACGGGTGCTTTGACTGATTGCAGGTCTCAGATTTGGAGCCAGCGAAGAAGGACTCTTACTTTGTTGCACAGCGCTCTCCAAGGGATTCCAAGACTGTCAAAGAGGTAATTCTCTATTGTATTTCTTCAAGTTATTTCAAGCTAATATGAACATACTCATGCCATCTTTGTGAACAACATAGCTAATCTTACTGTCTGCCTCGGGCACCGGAAAGCCCTGAGAGGGATATACGAAAACCAACCACCCAAGCAGTTTACCCTACAGCAGAATTGGTGACTCCACTGCGGAGTTTCCCCATAATTTCCGGACTATTTTTCCCTTCATTTCTTCTCTCCTCTGTTCAGTATCCTTCCGACCATTTTTTGATGCCCAGTAGACATACCAAACGCTTGCAGAGTTCAATCCTGTTCCTGTCTGGCCAACTGAAGAGCTTTTCCCTGGTTAACGTGACCTATGCAGTTTATCCAGCGCGTTATAACGCGGTCTCTGCTTAAATACAGTGCGTTATAACGCTGTATTTTCTCACAGACAGAGCGTTACTCAGCCAAAAACCCTGTTGTTCACTACTGTGACTGTGTTTTAGCTGTAGAGTTTTTTGGCCACCAGTACCTTTCACTGACTGAATCCCTGTGCTTGTCTGCTAAGCTGGCATTGATTATTTGTTTCTCTTATTTAGTTAGTGTGCAAAACATTTACTTTTTAAAAAGAGAATTTTTTTTTTATTTCGCTGAGTTTATTCTGAAAGTTTAGTTCACAGACTGTTAAAAGAGGTAGATAGAAGTCTGAATCTTAAAAGTTGAACTGTGTTATTTACATGTTGGTGCATGGATGATTGAAAAAGAAACCTCTCCTTGTAGAAACACTCTTCATTGAAGTTAATATTTAGAGCATGTTTTGCATGGTTTCTTGAGTCAGAGTCTCACTATACTTCATACGTCCATTCCCCCTCCGCAAGACTAATAACAAAGTACACTAAAAACAAAGCGATAATAAAATCAATCTAATAACTCTTTTTTTGAGCTCACACAAACAGTAGTTCAGGCTAGGATCTTGGGTTAGGAAAGTGAGAAAACTACCCAAGATCTCAAAACTTGAAAACTAGAGTCATTAACGAGTGAAATCCTGCTACACTCACATTATTGGGACCGTTCCTTTACCGGAGCTCAGCGCGAGACAACACTTGGGTGCACTAGAAGGTAGCCCACCTTCGACTGCATCCTGTGGGTGTGTTATATATTGGGGTTCCCTTCGGGGATCTCGAAACTAGATCGGGGATCTAGGTATTCTGCCCATATAGCACACTGTCCTTGACCGTGGACCCCCCTGATAGTGTCTGTGATTTGAGGTATCCTTAGTGGCCATAATTTTAGGGACTTACACAAGGTGACTGGGACGGGCTGTCCTGGTACCTGAAACAGACGGACCTACTCTGTCTTCAGTCTTTAGGAGGGTACTCGTCTTCATGAGAGTGCTTACACCTATCGTCTGGGGTTCGAGCGAAGCTCTAGAGTAACCGTAACTGTACTTTCGACCAACCCTCTCTGTATGCTATTGTGAGACTGGATTTCATCACCAGTGAACGGTAGTACTCAGACAGGGCACCCTATTCTGGCTGCTTGCTGATTGATTTTAGAGAGTCTTTTCTTTTTAGTAGTTGTGTGGATACTGTCATTTGAGACTTCATAATACATCACATTTTAAAATTTGTTAAAATTAAACCGGTCACCGTGGCGTCCCCTAACCCACGTCGTCTGTCTCGACAACAGCAAGGTCTACCTCCTCTCACCCTAGAGGAAAGATTGAACCTTGGTGAACCCGGGCCTTCTACGGAAGAGCAGTCTCCTCTGACTAATCTGGATTATCACATAGACCCTTATCAGCCGGAACTCCCGGAGGACCCTTTCACTGAAGGCGTTGTACCTAATTACAATCCTCCGCTCACTGATCCGTTAGGACCTGTGATAGTCCAGATTCCACCATGCCCAGATATGTCTACGGCCACACCAACATCTATTTCACCACCGGCACCCATAGGGACGATGCCAATGGCAACCATCCTTGGTTCGCCACCATCCTCCCCGCCAGTGGTCAGTTCCATGCCATTACTAGGTAACCCCAGTAGTCAACATATGCCTACCCCCAACCCTATGGTCAACACAACTGCCAGTAGTTTACCGAACCCTTCGGCATCTACTCCTACCGTGACCACGTTGGGGACCACGGTAGCTCCTCCCACGAGCACGACTACTTCGGTGCCCTTTAGCAACCCTTTCGGTTGGAACCCTCTGTTGAGTTCAACCCCCCTGGGCACTGTACCAGGGGGCAGTGTTATCAGTACACAGGTAGCAGGGAATATTTCTCTTCCTATGCAATCCTTAGGACAAATGGGACAACCCATTGTAAATATTATCCCCTTAAGTGGTTCAAACATAGGTGTAGGATCTATACCGTTTCCAAATTATGCAAATACTAGTATACCTCCAGGAAACTCTATTGCATCCATTTGGACTAACCAACCCCAACCTCCGTCTGGAGTGGGAGGGAACTTTTACGCTGGGGGAAACCAACCATTTTCCCCTCAATACACTATGCCCTATGGACAACAACCGTATGTTCCTACTCCTCCACCTATGGGAGGTTTTTATCAAAGTCCCACTTACCCTTCTGGTAACACATGGATGGGGGGACCCTATGGTCCAAGTAGTCAGCCCATACTGCCTTGGTTAGACTCGGGGGCAAATCCACAATTGCCATTCTTGGCAGCTTTGGACATACCCGACATCCATAAGCTGACGAACGACCCCATCAACCACAACTCGCTTTGGCCTCCAATACCACATAAGATTCCTTCCGATATCCCGAAGTTCGACGGGAAGCATGGGGACGACCCGGCCGCACACATCACTACCTTCCATTTATGGTCCATATCCAATTCCATGGTAGATGATAGTGTCCGACTCCGACTGTTTTCCCGCACCCTTACAGGCAATGCCGCCAAGTGGTACATTGAATTACCACGTGCCGCCATCAATACGTTTGGCGCTTTAGAGACGAAGTTCTTAAAGAAATTCCAACTACCAATTAGAGTGGAAACCGGAACATAATTTTTAACATCGCTGTGCCAAGACACCGCCACCCACATCTCCGACCATATTCATGAATGGAGACGTAGGAGGAGGCTCGTCAAAGCGCCAATACCGGACCATCTCTTGGCCAATTGGTTTTGCAAGTCTCTTTTACCCCACATCTCTAAAGAAATTGGCCTTTCTGGTGCAGTGACAGAAGATCAATGTATTTGTCATGCCCAACACTTGGATTTAATCTATTCACAATCCGGCACGCTTTACGATCTGCTCCCCCATGCCCCTGGTAACCCAAATCCTCCGGCTACTCAGAAAACCGGAGCTCATGCCGATGGTCTCGTTGGCACGATCTCTGGTGTAGCCACCAATCAGTCTTGGGGGAAAACCTCCCAGCCATCCTCGGCTACCACCGCCCCCCACCAAACGACTCCTCTCCCTTCCGCTGAGGTAAATTCGGTGCAAACCTCACAAAAACCTAGCAGAAAAAATAGGAAGAATAAGAAGAAAACATCTTCTTCGGAAGAGCAGTCTGATAATCAGAATAACGCTAATCAGAAAAATGCTGCTAGAAATGACAAAGGAAAGGATAAACCCATGAAATTTCCTTGTAAAATCTGTGCGGAGGACCACTTGACATACAAATGTCCTTGGTTGCAGGAATGCACCGATTTTATTGCTAACAAGGATTCTGGGAGAACACCTGCCGTTCTTCACAATCCTTTCCCCAATCAACAGCAGCAACATCAACATATGGTTGACAACCCGCCACAACCCCATCAACGAGGCAATGGTGGTTCGTATCCTTCCAGCGAAGGACCATCTGCCATTTATGGCATCGAGAGTATTGACCTTCAAACTCGTGCCAAGCTTTATGGAACTCCTACCATAGATGCTCAGGAACCTGGAACTAGTTCCAATCCGTCGCCGCCCAACGATTTGCATATCGAAAGGCCTACTGTTGAACCTGTAATTCGTCCCCCTAAAGGGACACTTCGACGCACGACTCATAATACCTCTGCACGTGCAGCCCAAAACTACAATATTGTAGAAGATTTGGCGCAGGCACTGTCAGCTATGTCTGCACTTGAAGTATTACAAACTTGTCCAGCACAAAGGAAAGCCTTGCTTTCGGCCATTGGTGGAATAGATCCCCAGGATTCAATGCTAGCAGTCTTTGATATGGAAAAGGATAAACCTCGCCTCTCACATCAACTCGCATTCCAGGTGCAGGTTGTGTCGAAAGGGAGACCCATCCATCGCACTGTCATAGACGAAGGTGCTTCGACCTGCATTATGTCACAAGCTTGCTGGCTGAATTTAGGTTCTCCTACTCTAACCCCGCCATCGAATTCCCTCAAAGCTTTCGATGGCCACACCTTCCTACCAAAAGGATACCTTGCTAGCTTTCCCATCACTCTGAGTGGGAAAATGGTAAACGTGGACGTTGAAGTCGTAGAGCGTCATCTCGACTATAATCTATTGCTTGGTCGCAGTTGGTCTTATGCTATGACCGCCATCGTGTCTTCGGTCTTCCGACTCATCCTATTTCCATTGGATGGGAGAATAGTCACGGTCGATCAGCTATCCTTCTACACCCCTGATTATTCCACTTTACCAAGTAGCTCGGTACCCCTAATAGGAGGTGTCCCCGACTCTTACGTCAGTATCAGTACCGGTCTTCTGAAGGCATCTTCCCTACTGGGTTGTTTTCCTCTACCGCCGCCGCAGATCCCAGACACGGTTGCAATGATATCCACCTCTTCGGATGGCTCTATCGACCCATGGATCATCCCGACACCTTCAGATATTGATTCCTATGGAGATCAGATGCCGCTTTCGCCGGTTGAGTTGGCTTACCAAGCCATCCAAACCGCATCTGAACCCTCCACTGATATGGTTTCGACCACAGGTACAACCCTCTCTCCCATAACAGCTCTCTCTAAGGATCTCCTCAATGAAGTCTGGCCTACAGACGAAGCTATTCGAGAGATCATGTCATTAGAAGAACGACCTTGGGGAGAGTTCCACCATCGCGCTTCGACGATTGATTCAGAGGCGATAAAAACTGAAATCCCGTCTTTTGACCAACCTGAGATAGTTCCCTCCTCTTATACGACTGTCCACACTATCGATTCAGAAGGGAACATGGGTAATCTTTCCAAGACACTGCTCATTGATATCTCGGTCAAAACGGGTATCGTGGAAAATATTCAGATTGGAGCCGACTGCAATCCTGAGGAAATTGCATCCTTCACATCTCTTTTTAAAGAATTCCGCGATGTCTTTGCTTGGTCTTATGACGAAATGCCCGGCATAGATCCTTCTATTGTCGAGCACGAAATCAAGACTTATGACAATGCTAAACCTATCCGGCAACGACTCAGACCTGTCCACCCGCGCAAAGCAGCCGCCATCAAGGTCGAAGTAGAAAAACTTTTAAACGCTGGCTTCATTTACCCCGTTCCCTTAACTGAATGGGTTTCCAATCTGGTTCCCGTTGATAAAAAACAAGGCACTATTCGAGTTTGCGTCGATTATCGCGATCTGAACGCCGCTTGTCCCAAAGACAACTATCCTACGCCGTTCATTGATCAAATTCTCGACGATTGTGCCGGATGCGAATCTTTTTCCTTCATGGATGGATTCTCGGGATACAACCAGATTGCCATAAAAAAATACGACCAGCATAAAACTGCTTTCATCTGTCCTTGGGGCATCTTTGCGTATAAAAAGCTCCCATTTGGCCTGAAGAATGCGGGAGCAACTTTTCAGCGGGCTATGGACTATTCTTTTCATGACATTCGACATATTGTACAAGCATACTTGGATGACCTCCCGGCTCATTCCAAGAAGCGACGAGACCACCTGGCTCATTTAAGAGAAATCTTTGCTAGGTGCAGGTTCTACAATATACGCTTGAATCCTCATAAATGCGTATTTATGGTCGAGTCCGGACGATTTTTAGGGTTCATTGTTTCCAAGCACGGGATTAGGGTTGATCCCGATAAGGTAAAAGCAATTATTGAATTGCCGGCACCACAATCCATCCTTCAACTCCAAAGCTTGCAGGGGAAGGCAAACTTTTTGCGTCGTTTCATCGTTAACTATGCCGAGATGACGAAAGGATTCATGCGATTATTGAAGAAAGGAACACTATACTTGTGGGATGACCAAGCTCAACGGTCATTTGATGCTTTAAAACATGCACTTGTTTCAGCCCCACTCCTTAGTGCCCCCGATTATTCACACGACTTTCTCCTCTATCTGGCAGCATCACCATCCTCACTTGGAATGGTTTTGGTTCAAGTACACGATGACGACAGCGAACATGTGATTTACTATTTATCAAAAGGTCTCATCGGACCTGAATTACGTTATTCACATGTGGAGAAACTCTCTCTGGCGGTAGTTTTCGCCGTCACCCGGCTCCGACATTATATATTGCTGTGACAGACTACGGTGATTGCTTTGGAGAATCCCATGCGACATATCTTGTCTAGACAAATTATTGGAGGGAAATATTCCAAATGGATCGTCATCCTCCAACAATTTGATTTGGTGTTCACGGCTGCCAAAGCAAAGAAATCCCTTGTCTTCGCCGAATTACTATCGGACCTTCCCAGAATCGACCCGGCAGAGGTAGCTCATGATCCATTCCCTGATGAATCTGTCTACTTGGTCGACTCTTCGGACCCCTGGTATGGAGACATCTTAGTCTACCTACAAACTCAATGCTTCCACCCAGCTCTCACGTCTGATGACCGTCGTCGTATCCGCCACCAAGCAAAGCACTACCTTGTGCTAAACGATACACTATATCGTCGTGGTGTTGATACTATTCTCCGACGTTGTCTCACTATCGATGAGGCAGAATGTGTTTTGAATGACTGCCACACAGGGGCATGTGGTGGTCATCTTTCGGGCATAGCTACTGCCCAAAAAATCTTGCGTGCTGGTTACTGGTGGCCCACTTTGTTTAAAGATTGCATTGCAGCAGTCCAGAAATGCCATCCATGTCAAATTTTCACAAAGAAAATGTGCGCGCATCCTACCCCCCTTCACCCGGTTATCTCCGTCGGTCCTTTCGCTAAATGGGGAATTGACTTCGTCACCTACAATCCCGCTTCGGAAAACGGACACAACTACATCGTGGTTGCAGTCGATTATTTTACGAAATGGGCTGAAGCCCTTCCCACTTTTAAGGCCGATGGCGAAACCGCCGCTCTCTTCCTGTTTAATCAGGTTATCTGTCGGTTCGGCGTACCCCTATCGATTGTCACAGATCATGGATCTCACTTTCAAAATCATATGATGACCGAATTAACATCCAAGCTAGGTTTCCGACAAGATCAATCTTCGTCTTATTATCCTCAAGCTAATGGTCAAGTAGAAGCCGTAAATGGCGTCCTCAAAACCATGATTCGTCGATTGGTTGGAAACCATAAAACCACATGGCATCAGAATTTATATTCTACGTTATGGGCATACCGAACGTCAGTTAAAACTGCCACAGGCTTCACACCTTTCCAACTTGCTTTCGGCCTGGAGGCAGTACTTCCAATCGAGTGCGAAATCCCATCACTCAAACTTGCCATTGAACTCCTGCCTGGCACCACCGCCACAGAAGAGCGCTTGCTCTCGCTCGATCATTTGGACGAAACTCGTGGAGATGCTACATTAGCACTGGAAGCTCACCAGCGCCGAGTTAAAGCTCAATACGACAAATCTGTCAAGCCTCGTTCTTTCCAAGAGGGCGATCTTGTTCTACTTTATGATCAAAAACATGACCTCTTAGGGGCAGGAACACTCCAACCATTGTGGCTCGGTCATTACATCGTTACTAAAGCCCTCTCCAAAGGAGCTTACGAACTACAGGACTGTAATGGAATTCCACTCGAGGAGCCCCGCAACGGGCTCTATCTGAAGAAGTATTTTGCCTAGTTTCGCACTAGGCATATGCTTTGTAATTTTATGTATATAAGTTTTGCCTATTTTTATTTTGATGCTTCTGGATTATTTGTTTGGTTTAAAGTGTTTTTCTCATGTAATATTTTTCTTTCGCACAGATGTCATCACATTCGTTATCATACGTCGGGTATGCAGACGGTGCTAGTCGTCACACTAGACACATTGCTTCAGCTGCTTGGGTTCTCTATACTCCTGAGTCAAACCTTCTTGGTTCCGGGGGGATCTTCCTAGGTAACGCCACCAACAATGTCGCCGAGTACATGTCAGTGATCCAACTCCTCACGGAAGCAGCATCTCGTGACATCTCCGATTTAGTGGTCAGGTTAGATTCCCAACTCATCATTATGCAGTTAAACAATCATTACCGTGTCCGCCACCCTGTGTTGTTACGTTATTTTTTACGAGTGCGACTTTTAGAACGTCAATTTCAAACAATCACATTTGAGCACGTTCCTAGAGAATTTAATGCATTAGCCGATTCTTTGGCAAATTATGTGTTAGATTGGCATTTGTCGCATTTATTGTAAAAGATTTACTCATGAGTACGTATATTTTTATCCCATCAAAAAATGCATAAAAATTTAAAAACACAAAATCACCAAATATATATATATATATATATATATATATATACATATGTCATGTCCAGTACACAGTAAACATCAAAAAGAAAAAATCTCCCAAAACTTGGGGTGTTTTACAAAATTTGGCTACACTAAGCCATGCTCTGACACTAATACATCTACTCCACCAACTAAGTCTGATGCTCATAATAGCATACAACTGCTCTAGCTATCTTCCTCAGAGGAACTAGGTATCTCTCCGGCACACCCACAGTATGCCGCTGCAGACGAACTGGAACCTCCCGCATAGGAAGCGGCGGTATACCCATGCTCAGACCCTCCAGATTCCTGGAGAGTTCATGTAAAATTTGGGTATCATCATCGTCGCCGGCTTCCGCATCCTCTACAGGTGCGCCAGCCCTGGGTAGCTGCAATCCTCGCCGTGCATAGCGAGGGGCCCCAGCTGGACGGACAGGTGCCACATCTGTGTCAAGCAAGCAAAAGTTTCATGTCAAAACTAAATTTTCACCCCTTTCTAAACAATTTTTTTTTTACATAAACATTCAACCAGGTTCCTGGAGAGTTCATGTAAAATCTGGGTATCATCGTCATCGCCGGCTTCCGCCTCCTCTACAGGTGCGCCAGCCGCGGGTAGCTGCAATCCTCGTTGTGCATAGCGAGGGGCCCGAGCTGGACGGACATGTGCCACATCTATGTCAAGCAAACAAAAGTTTCATGTCAAAACTTAATTTTCACCCCTTTTCAACAAAAAAAAAAATTACATAAACATTCAAAAGCTAAAAACAAAAACTTCTTTGCAAAACAACTGATCATTTTTACCATCGGGCCCCCACTGGGTGCCAGGGGGCAGGACTAGCTCGGGATCGCCTGTGAAGTTCATCCCTGCATAGGGATAATCCTCAATCATGATGATCTGAGAGTCCAGCCAATCAAAAAATCCCTCATCGAAACAGTGACGGACAGGACCCTCTCCAGTCCGTGGAAGCAAAGTGGCCCACCGAGCCTGCCTCGGCTCGCGTGGACCCAATGGCGTTGTTGGGATCCTGGGCCTCATCAGTGGTATCCACTCCAGTATGAAAGAAACAATCAGTGTTCCATACCCAAATTCTCTTTGAGTATGGGTCTTGCATGCAGTAAGCTCTGCTCGGACCCGACGGACTACACCGTCACACCAGTCGAAAACCTGAGGCTGCATACAATCCAAGGCTAGGAGCATCTGGGCCTTGGTAGCCACATGCTGACTCTTGGCGCCTGCCAAGCGAACAATCATCCATAGAATAGAACGCAAGGATCTCAAAGTCACCTGTGCGATAGGTATCCGGTTACTCACAGCCTGGGTGCCACGTATGCAGTGCGCATGGATCAAATCAGTAGTGGAACGAGGGTCAGCTCTGGACCCCGTCAAGTTGGGCCTCGCCCCACGACATGACAAGCCGGTCAAAAAGTAAACATCATCTTTTTCAATGGCGAGCTTGTTGCCACCAATTCGAAAGACATGATGCCGTTCGTCCCACTGTTGGATCAGCCACCTCAGGAGGTCCTCTTGACCCCTCATCAGTTCTAAACGGGCATACTTAAGCAATCCGCACCTCCGGAGAGCCATTAAACTTGCCGCATCCGTCACCATCTCTCGTTCTTCCCGTTCATGCTCTCTCTCTCGCCAGATACTCATGATTAACAGCTGAACACCTGCAAATGAAACATTTACAACTGATTAAAATTTGCCTGGATCACTTCAAAAACGAAAAAATTGAGTTGCTAGAAAGCATGTTGCGCCTAACGCAGTCACTAATACAAAACAGAGCGTTCTAACGCTTACATCCCTCACGGGTTGTGCGTTTAACGTGGATGTTGTACTCCTGAACCGCGTTAGGCGCAAATATTTTTCTAGGGCCTCAAAATTTCCTAATTTTGAACCAGTAAAAACTAAAAAATTGGTAATTAAATGATAACAGGATGTTCTAGCTCTTACCTGGATCTCGCGGAATAGAAAACTGTTGCCCGGATCGACCGTAATCACCAGCTGAAGTTTTCACCCCTTTTCCACTCCAGAGCTTCTTCACAACACTCGAAACAGTGAAAATGAATGTCTTCTGACCTTCTTATAGCTAATTCTGGGGCATGACTCTCTTAAGTCAGTCGGCAAAGTCGTGATTCCTCGCTGTACACATGTCGCAACTCTTGAGATTTGGTACTAATTATTCTAATAAGGGATCAAGACTTATGAGCAGACACACTCATGTTTTATCGAGCGTTCTTTTCATGGTATTTTTCTTGCTCGTTAATCCAAAAAACCTCGAGTTCCCTTCTTCGGACTCGTTAAACTCACACGAAGTTGGCATCGAGCGTTCTTTTTGGTCTTTTCTTGCTCGTTAATCCGAAAAACCTAGAGTTCTCTTCTTCAGACTCGTTAAAACCATGAATAAGCTCTGAGCATTCTTTTTAGGAATCTTTCTCTCGCTCATAAAACCGAAAAAATCCCGAGTCACCTTTGTCAGACTCGTTAAACTACTGAGACAAAGAACAAGGAGCCATTCTTTTCCTCTTTTTCAACGCTCTTTAAAACAAAAAAAGTAAATCGAGTTTTCTCCGCGTGACTCGTTAAAATTTCACGGAGGTATCGAGTTTTCTTCCCGTGACTCGTTAAAATTTCACGGAAGTACCGATTTTTCTTTGGTGGACTCGTTAAAATTTCACAAAGAAGATTGAGTTTACTTCGTCTCCTCGTACTCATAACAAAATGAGGTAGATGTCCATTGAACACAGATTTCTCACTTTTCCGAATTCGATGGACTAACTTACGGAAAATGAACTGTTTCGGGCTTACTATTACCCCTTTGCCGTGCCCGGTTATCAAGACATGACAAAGGTACCCCAATGGAGCCGTCTTTTATGACATTTTTCAGACTCCCTAAACATGAAAAATTCACCGAGTTTTCTCATCTGGACTCGTTAAACCTAATCAAATGGGGCACAGAGTTGTCTTTCCTGACATTTTTCAGACTCTCTAAACATGAAAAATTCACCGAGTTTACTCGTCTGGACTCGTTAAACTTAATCAGACGGGGAAAAATTTGGACAAGATGGATATTACCTCTGTTACATTTTCAAAAAGGTCGATTTGGCAGCAAAATTATTGAACATGGCACTTCCCAGAAAACTCTTTTGCAGTTAGCCGAAACCTACCATATATGAGTATTAGCCTTCATTTCCCAGTGTCCCTGCACCGGTAAAATCCTAACACACTCTTTGGTGTTCAACACGCTTCAGCTGCCTAGTACCCTGCTAGAGTGCCTTCTATTGTTCAAGTAGATCTCGCTATCTACTGCTCCTGTTATCAACCAAGCCGTTCATTATGCCAGAAATTATTTGTCGTCTGACGTTCCCATTCACTCTTCCTTATCTCAAATCATAAACAAAATCAGTTGGTTTCCGTTTCGTGTTGACTGATGTAGGATGCCTTAGTGCCTACCTCTCAATAGATCACTTCCTATCGACTTCAACACCTTATCTAGGAAGTTGATCCAGAAACACATCAGTACCCAGATACTTGCAGACATCAGTGGTAGGTAGTCTTGTGTTTGATCAAGGGTCTTCATCATTGGCTCTTGGTTGAATGATTCTACGAGTGTTCGACTTCAACTCCTTTTATTCACACTCGCTAGATTGTACTGGGCATCTTAGGGACCATCATCATTATCGGTGGCCACCTTCGCGTCTGTTAACAGTTTTCATTATTGACTTGTAATCAGACGATTTCTCACATGTTCGACGACAACTCCCTCATTCACATGTTTAGAAATATGCAGTTTAAGTGAATCGGCGGTCAAGACCTTGGGGCAACGGCTACACCATTAAAGTTGTGTTCCCTTCGCCAAGCTGCGATATTTTTTATGGAGACAGCTTCTTCAGCCTGATCCTGTTATGACAGACACTTCCACATTGTGCCTATTGGTGGATAGATTCTTCATATCTCTATTCTAGAGAAATCATGTTGTTTAAAGCTACTGAGCATGGGACATGCCTGACTCTTGGAAAATACTATATTTTCTGACATATGTTGTTGTTTCAGGTTTTCCTCAGTCTTTCAATCTCTCTCTCTCTACAAATTATAAAGTATTTCGGCCATCGTCTTCATCTCTGACCTCACACTTTAGGGGGCATCTGTTACAGGTCAAAATACCTCTTCATCAGCTCAGAGGCGAAGAAAAATATGGAAGAAGTACAAAGACCTAAATTAAACCTATTTCTGCAGGCAAGAAATATATTGGCTGCGTTAGTGGCTAGGGCAATGCTCTGTTTACACTTGATGGTCGCGTTACCCGTGTTTTAAGTTTGAATTGGGAAAAGAGCGCGGAGAAAGATTTGAATCTCCGACTTTCCCTCACGAAGGAGTCAGTGCACAAAGGAAACTGCAGAAGCACCAGTTCATTATTGGTCATTGCCATAGAAGACTGAACTCCAAGAGAGGCAAAAGCATGGAGATCAAGGAAATATCTAAGCCTTTTCCATTCCAAACTAGTGGAAACAGAAGGGCAACAATGGCTTTCTCCCTCTCCTATAAGAAGGAGATGAAGACTCTTAATTGATGGTCGAAGGATTGCTCAAAAGTTCTTGCATACTTGTGGAATAGAGAATAGTGTGACATTGTGAAGGCCAAGATTCAAAGAGGCTCCTAGAGAGATTGTTGGCTTGGACTTCTTCACTTGATAGAGAAGAGAGATTGGGAGACTGAGGAGGGCTTGGTACAACCGATGGTTGTAATCCTCCTTCTTTCAAAATCAATAGAACTATGTTCGTTTTGTCCATTCGATGCTTAATGTTATATTGTTATTTAAATATTTGTTTAGTATGATATGAATGGCTCAGATGTGTATAATCTAGATGTTTATTGTTGATTTAATTGATATAATATTTGTTATATTAGAAATTACGCGGGTGCTTTGACTGATTGCAGGTCTCGGATTTGGAGCCGGCGAAGAAGGACTCTTACTTTGCTGCACAACGTTCTCCAAGAGATTACAAGTTGTCAAAGAGGTAATTCTCTATTGTATTCCTTCAAGTTATTTCAAGCTAATATGAACATGCTCATACCATCTTTGTGAACAGCGTAGCTAATCTGACTGTCTGCCTCGGGCACCGGAAAGCCCTGAGAGGGATATACGAAAACCAACCACCCAAGCAGTTTACCCTATAGCAAACATTTCATAAACATATCTAGAAAATATATAGTCATTTCAGATCTAGAGATTCCTTTTCATCATTTTCTTCATAGGTAAATTATTAATTCAGATCAATCAATAAGTTGTTACCCATTCCATGTATAAATTTTTTAGAGTGAAGTATTCATTAAAACCCAGACTTCATAATAGATATGCAGATAGAAACTCAACCTTGAACATACATTGATTCAAATAGCATACACCACTTTTCTTTATTGAAGCCGCGTACATACGTGCTTTCCTACACATCAAACCGCATATGCTTCTATGTATTTTATTCTTCAAAACCCTAACTGCCATACACGCTTTTGATGTAGCGAACCCGCGTATATACGCGCTTTTGTTGAAACAAACTAGCGTATAGATCTATAAAAATAAATTTTAAAGAACAGACCAAATCTATCAAACTTACCCAGATTTATTCATTTAATTTAGCAGACTTGTGCCAGTCCTTCACCATCGCTTTAGAGGTTATTCTGGAGATTCATCATCATCAGATCTAGAGATCTTGAACCATCATTATATCTATGGGTGCATCATAGATTCAAATCTAACAATTAAGAATAGAGTTCATCCATGTAGATATCTCTTAAAGAGATTTATTTATTAACAACCCTTACACATGCACACCCTTGCACTATGATCTTCTTCTCCTTATATAGATTTAGCCTTTGTCAATACCATGAGTCAAAACCACTCAACTGCTGATGGTATTCCTGGACGGGATAAAATAGATAATCCAGCACTCAATACAGTGGGCCAATACCATGGTAATGTCCCCTAGTTTTATAAATTTAGAGCACAAATAGGCATACGCTACTTGGTACATACTTTTATGCGTACATACACTAATTTTCCTTTACAAACCTGTGTATGCTTTGTGACATATCTTGTTCATCATTACTCTGGCACTTACTAGAATTCTTTTCTCTGTCACATCTGAACTAATCTGTAGCTACATCATCCTTACATATTTAACACATAGGTTTCTTTTCATAGGCAACTCATTAAGTAGGTTTCCATCAAGGACAACTTCATCAACTAGGTTACCATCAAGGACAACACATTGCATCATATTTCCAACAAAAATAAAATATTTAATTTTTATATTGATATCTAAAATGTAAATATAACAAAAGTGATATTTATAAATAATTTTAGACAAACATTTAAAGGAATATAATTAATTTTTCATTCCTTTTTTCTGTTGTTGTACATTTTTGCTATTAAAAGTCTGACATGTCTCATTGACCAATTCTCTGGAAACTCTTCCTGTAGTTTAGATAAAATTTGGTTCTGGAATCATTGGATTGATTTTTGTATTGTAAGTGGAAAGAACATATATAAATTCGTTCCACTAGATCCCTCAAACTTTTGTAAAAGTATTTCCCCTTTTCCTTAACTTCCAACACCACTCTAGATGAGCTAAGGAGAAATTCATTTTCATTTGCATATTCTATTTCTTTTCTTTTCTCAGAACAACATTCATTTTCTGAGTTGTTGGTCCTTATATAACATTAAACATATGTGAATTATTATACTGTTTCACACATGTTATCTAAAAATTTTAAGTATATTATTAATGATAATTACAAAAATAAACTCATATTGGATCGATGGTATTTTTTCATGCACCTCATTCATCCTTGTGTAATTTTTCCATCAAGCTTTTATGCTCTTCTGGTCCTAGATCAGAAATAATCTTATTGAGCTTCATCATTTTGTGGCTCTGCATGATACACAATAAACAATACATATTATTTAAACTTACTTACCCCTTTTTCTTTTCTTGATGTGTTATTAGTATTTTTGTTACTTGATCTCTTGTCAATCATTTCTTTATTAATCTGAAACCTGTACCATATCATTCATTAATATATTTATAAATAAATTGTCAACTTTTCACATAAAAAATAAATCTCAAGAAATCGGTGCACCTTTCATGATGTACGCACCGTCGTCGGTGTGTGGTAGTATTACAAATGCACCGCAAAATAGTATAATAGATTGTACGGTGTGTGGAGGTATTATAAACGCACCACACAAACATTGTAATAGACTGTACCATGCTATCCTCGTAACATGGAGCACCGGTGCCCTATTCCAGATATGGTGCACTGATTTAAAAAAAATTGTTTTCAAATTTTTTATTACGGTACTTGCGTGGTGTGATGTATAATACAGTGCACCGGTGTGCTAGGTTACACAGGGCGCACTGATAAAACAAAATCCATTTTTTCCAAAATTCAAGCAATGGCTGAATGGATTGGGATCCGACTATGCAAGTCGTCTTGCGGGTTGGATGTCAATCTAAAATGAAAAGCCCTAATTCTAAAATCATAGAAACAGGGAGAACAAAGGGAAAAATCAAAACAAATGAAGGGTTTAGGGTAGAAACTAGATAAAATTGCAGAAAAAGTAAAAAAACTACAGAAAAAAGTTTAAAAAGATAATCAAATTTAATCACGAGATGGTTTGAAATTCTATGATACAATGTTTGAACCACCAGATGTTTGATTTCTGATTGTTTGAATGATTTTGTTTGAACATATTTTGCTGCTACACAGTGTCCTCATGTTCTCTTGCTCCAGATATGTCTCCTGCAAATATATGGCTGAAAATTTTAGCAAAAATAGTGAAATAATGAAAAGTGTTTAGTATTTAAAGAATTATTCTGTGAAATTAGATTTTCGAAAATATTTTTCTGCCAATTTTTTAAATTGCCGCTTTTATTTTCACTTAAATAAAATAGAGCTTCACTTTTTTTATTTGCATTTATTCGTCACTGGTGCGTCACTTAATAGCATTGCACCAATGCTTCGTTTTGTAACAATGACACCGCTGCGGTTATATGTATAGTAGCAATGATTTGCGATTAAGGAACCGAAATTAATTTTAGGTGTGTACACCAAAATTTAGTGAACTCCAACCTTAGAAATTGACAATTATAATTTTTTTTATTCTTGAGAATTAGAATTAGAATTAAAATTGAGAATTGGAATTGGATAAATTCTTGATGGAAATAATTATTCTTCTAATGCATTTTTTTTATTGCAGGAGGTCCCCACTGATTATGTGGAGAGAATGCAATGTGGGCCATGTGAAGATGCAATACTATAGGGCCCAAGTGCGCAATTGTGGCATGTGAACCTGTTATAATTGACACTTAACTATTTGCAACCAATATGTTTTAGAATATAATCTACAGATAAACGGATGGCGTGCCAACAATTAGTACATATAATATGTGTGTTGTGAAACCAGCTCCAAAAATAGAAGAAAAGAGATATCAATGCCTTAGAAATAAGCCACTTCGAGGGGGAAACCTCCAATGCATTACATGAATGAACAATTCTTGGATGATACAAAGTACAAAACCTCCTTTCTATATATAGGAGTCCATGGGGCCACAATGTAATCCTAGTGGGGTCACAATGTAATCCTAGCCGACATAAAAATCATAATTTAAAGGCACAATAATAACAATATGGGAATTACAATTGTACAATAATAATAATAAAGGGGTTACACTAACAACAATAAGGGACTATACTAGTAATATAGGGACCTAACATGCCCCTCTCCTTCAAAAAAGTGTTTTCCTCAACGCTTGAGTAGCTCTGGGTCCTTCTTTATAAAATTCTCATCCTCCCATGTAGAATCTTCAGTGGGTAAGTTCTTCCACTTGATGAGATAATCTGAAATTGATCGTTTTCATAGATGTGGAGTTCTTTTTTCCATGACCGTTTCAGGTTCCAATATGATTTTTCCTTCCTCATCAAGTTCTGCAATATTTTTTAAACTGGAAGATTTTCACATATAACCTTCTTTAATAATGAAACATGGAAACCTAGATGCACTCATGAAGAAGCATGAAGCTCCAATTTGTATGCCATAGTACCAATATTTTACAACACCTTGTAAGGACCATAGTACTTTGGTGATAATTTATTATCCTTATTAGCTTGTTTGAGGGACATTTGTTTGTATGGTTGTAGCCATAAAAATACCTAGTCTCCTACATCAAAACTTCTCTCACTGCGATGTTGATCTGCCTATTATTTCATTGTATTTTGTGCCAAATTCACGTTATCCTTTAAGAGTTTGAAAACTTCTTATTGATGCTTGATGTGATCCTCCACTACTTTAACCTTCAAATTTTCTCTTACAGATGATGTGATGGATGGTGGATGATATCCATAAGGTGCCATAAATGGGGTCATTTTTGCTGCAGTATGGAAGGAAGTGTTATACCACCACTTAGTGAGAGGTAACCACTTGACCCATTGTGTTTGTTTATCAGATACAAAACAATGAAGATATCCTTCCAAACATTAATTTGCTATCTCAGTTTAACCATCGGATTGAGGATGATAAGATGAGCTGTGAGCTAATTGAGTACCCAAACAAGAAAATAACTCCGTCCAAAAATTTCTAGTAAAAGTGGGATCTTTTTCGCCCACAATAACCTTTGGGTTTCCATGTAGCTTTTGAATTGTGTCCATAAATGTAGTAGCAACTGTACTTGCTTTAAATGGATGAGATAATGCACAAAAATGTGCATACTTGGTAAGTCTATCAACTACCACCATGATGACACTCTTTCCTTCAGATTTAGGTAAACCTATGATAAAATCCATTGAAATCTCCTCCCAACGTTGACTTGGAATGGATAAAGGTTGTAGAAGACTTGGTGTCTTGATTGTCTCAACTTTATTCTGCTAGAAAACCAAACGTTCCACCACAAAATTTTGAATATCAGATTTAAGGCCATCCCAAAAAAATTATTTCTTCACCGTGTCGTAAGTTTTTAAAAATCCCGAGTGTCCTCCTAAAGAAGTAGTGTGAAATTCCAAGAGAATATTTTGTTTTAGTTGGGCATTCTTACAAAGATATAAGTGATCTTTGTACCACAACGAATCATTTTTCCAACTAAATTTATCAATTGTACTAGGATCTTGCTGCAACTTTTGAATGAGTCTCCACACTTCTTCGTCCTTCTTCCATTCATCTCTTGCTTCGGTTATCCAATCTGGTTGGATAATAGAAATGACACTAAGAAATTCTTCCACCTCTTCATTCTTTCTTGAGAGTGCATCTGCAACAACATTTAGCTTCTCTTTTTTGTATATTAATTCAAATTCATAACCCAACATCTTTGTGACCCATTTTTGTTTCTCTTCTAAAGATAGTCTTTGTTATAAAAAGTGTTTAAGACTATCATGATCAGTTTTTACCTTGAAGTGTTTTCCCATAAGGTAAGTTTTCCATTTCTTTAGTGCATGCAGTATTGCTAACATTTCCTTCTCATAAATAGGTTTCTATAAATACTTTCCTTTGATTGGACGACTTTCAAAATCAATGGGTGTTCCTTCTTGCATTAAAACAGGACCAATTCCATTTCCTGAGGCATCACATTCCACAATAAAGGTTTTTGTGAAGTCTAGCGTAGCTAAGACTGTTGCTAGGCACATTGCCTCCTTAAGATGTTCAAAGGCCTTAGTTGCTTCAAGAGTCCAGGAAAATGCATCTTTCTTAAATAATGTTGTTAGAGGTGCTACTATTCTCCCATAATTCTTAACAAACTTGCTATAATACCCTGTTAACCGGAGAAATCCTCGTAGCTGCTTTATGGTTGTGGGGACATTCCATTCCTTAATGGATTTAATTTTTTTAGGGTCTACCTTAACACCCTCGTGAGATACAATATGACCCAGATATTCCACCTCTTATACTCCAAATAAACGTTTGGATTTTTTTGCATATAATTGTTTCTCCTACAATAGTTTGAGCACCCAGTCAACATGTTGAACATGATCCTTCGAATACCTGTTTTAGATTAGTATATCATCAAAAAATACTAGCACAATTTTCTTAAGGAAGGGTTTGAAAATGGAATTCATCAACCCTTGAAATGTAAAAGGTGCATTGGTAAGGCCAAAAGCCATCACCAAAAATTCATAATGACCCACATGAGATCAACATGTCGTTTCTGGAATATCTTCAGTCTTCATTATAATTTGATGATATCCTGAATGAATATCCAACTTGGTAAAATAAATTTCTCCATGTAATTCATCCAATAATTCATCAATCACAGGAATGGGAAATTTATATTTAATGGTGAGCTTATTGAACTCCCTATAATCTGGACACATGCACCATATCCATCCTTCTTGTGTACCAATACTAGAGGAGAAGAAAAATAACTTTTACTAGGTTGAATTATACCTGCCTCTAACATTTCTGCAATCATACGTTCAATTTCGCTCTTTTGGACATCAGGATATCTATAAGGCCTGATGTTTGGAGGAAAAATTCTCGGAATCAAATGAATTGAATGACCATGATCATGAATAGGTGGGAGTCCTTTGGGAGAAACACCTTGGAATGATTGTCCAAGACTTTTTGGAGATTTGCAGAAATAGATGATTTTGATGTTGGAACTTCTAGTGAGCATAATTTTGCAATTACACCTCGCTTTTCTTTCTTTAGAAGCTTTGTCATGAAATTAGAGCTTATTATCTTTCCTGACTTCCCTACAATACCCCATAATTTGACTTTCTTTCCTTCTGAAAAAAATATCAAGTTCTTGAAAATTAAAAACTAATATCCCCAAAGATTGTAACCATTGTACTCCTAGTACAACATCAGCACCTACCATAGGAATGGAAAGCATTGGACTATTCAATACATATTCCCCCATGGTTAGCTTGATCTTATGGTATTTTCTAGAGCAATTTATAGTTCCTCCATTTGCAACCATCACTTGACATTCTGGTGCTGGGTATAGGAAACAATTCAATTCCTTGGCTACCTTACAATGAATAAAATTATGGGTGCTACCTGAATCAATCAACACTATTACCTTTTCCTTCTTGATATGTCCTTCTATCTTGAGAGTTTGAGGAGTGGTAATTCCTACCAATGCATTACACGATATGGTCAGACTCATTTCTTCCTCTTCTAGGGTTGGTTCCTGGTGTATATCCTCTTCTTGTTCATTTCTTCTTCCTCTTCACAATCTATGTAAAATAATTTCTTCTCAGCACACTTATGACCTTTAGTGTATTTGCTATCACAACTGTAGCAAAGCCCTTTTTCTCTTTTTTCTTCCAATTGTTGTGGTGTCAACATTGTAGGTTGTGGAAATCTAGGCGTAGCAACACTTCCTTCTTTATAGAATTGAGTGGTAGGCTTCCTTGTCGCCATAATTTTACATTCAACTTTTCTTGCCAACCTGAATGCCTTCTCCAATGAATCAGGTTCCAAAACATGAACTTCATGTTGGATGTTATCCTTTAGAGTACCTATGAAGATATCAATCCTGTGTTCCTCTGGAATATCAGTTACCCTTATATTCAATTTTTGGAAGTCCTCAATGTGCTGCCCCACTAAACCCTTTTGTTTGAGATTTATCAATTGGCTAAATAAAGTGTTTCTCTTTGTATCCTCATAATGTGCTATCATTTCCTCCGTAAAAATTGACCAAGTGACAATTTTTTTACGGGAGCAAAGCCATCGATACCATACAAATGTATTTTGTTCTAAATGTAAAGTTGCAATGCGTACCTTTTCTGTGTTTTGCACATTATTGAGATCAAAATATTGCTCCATCTGTAGTATCCATGTTACGGGATCCTTGCCATCAAACTTCCTCATATCCATCTTTGGAATATGGTGGTTCTTCCATCCAACATTAGAGTTTACGAAATCACGATTAACATTTATTTTGTTCTCATCATGAGTTTCCTCTACTATCTTTTCACCATTAGGAAACATTTCTTGTATCAACTTTGTCAAACCTTCCATGTCTGCTTTTAGATCATTCTTCATGTTTTCCATCTTAGCTTCCATGTCATCCATCTTAGATTCTATGCCATATTCCATGCCATCCATCTTACCTTCTATGCCATTCTTCAAATCATCCATCTTAGATTCCACGCCTTTCTTCAAAACTTCCATGTCATTTTTCGTTTGTCTTTGCGAGAGAAAAAATTGTTACACTTGCTATTTTAATTTTGATATGTCATGTTGCCATTCTTCGTCTTCATGAATCATAGTAGAGAATTCTAAAGGCTTAATGGGTGTTGAATTATTTTTAGGGGCCATTTGAGAATCCCATAGTAATATCTATTCTACAGTATACCCTTGGAATCAATTCAACTTGATTCTTCAAACAAGACTTATGAAATTCGGAAAAAAAAAAATACACGCCTTTTACTTGCTTTTGAGGAGCTCGATATTGAAATTGACTTATCTCTGTACTTGCAGATCCTCGATATCTGAAATTTGGCCCTGTAGTATTCTTATGAAGCTTCTTTCAAATGCCATAGTTCTGAATTGATTTGGATTCTTCAAGGAAAATTTATGTCCAATCTCCCACAATGACCTAATTATGGAATGGTTCAGTAGAGCGAACTTGTACGGATTGCTATGTGTTACTGTTTTCTCCTTTGGCTCTGAACTTTATGGACAAGAAAATGCAATTCATGTAACTCTAGTCACTTTCTACAGAATTCCAATCTGATGCTCAGAGAGAGAGAGTTATGAAGATTTTCCCATGATCACCTCTTTAAGATGAAATTTAGGAGCCTAAAAAAGACCTAGCTCGATAGATCATATCTTTGAAAATATTGTGAACCAAGCTCTAAAATTTTGTGACGATGTTCCTTAGGATTTCGGCTTCAGGTTCAAAAACGTTCCGCTTCTAAAGCTTTGTAGAAAAATATTTATAGCGAAAATTCTATGATGACCATTTTAAGTGAAATTCAAGATCCTGCAAAAAGTCGTAACTTCCACAGACCATAACTCGGAAAATATTGGAAAAAAACTCTCAAATTTTGCAAAGATGTTCCTCAAGATTTTAGCTTCGCACTCTAAAACTTTCAGCTTCTTAACCTTCATAGAAAAAAAGGTATAGCGAAAATTCCACGATGACCTTTTTGGAGCAGCATAATCCTAGAATCTAAAGCTCTGATACCAAATGTTGTGAAACCAGCTCAAAAAATAGAAGAAAAGAGATATCAACACCTTATAAATAATCCAATTCGATTGGGAAACCTCCAATACATTACATGAATGAAACATTATTGGGTGATACAAATTACAAAACCTCCTTTCTATATATAGGATTCCATTGGGCCATAATGTAATCCTAGTGGGGCCACAACGTAATCCTAGTCGACCTAAAAATAATAATTTAATGGCACAATAATAAAAATATAGTGGTTACAGGGGTACAATAATAACAATAAGAGGTTTACACTAACAACAATAAGGGAATATACTAGTAATATAGGGACCTAACATTGCAGAAGGGTAATGTTCTGGGAGCAATGACAACGAGTCCTTCATTCTACATTTGCTAGTAGAAGAAGACTAATTTTTCAGTAGATGATGCAGTTATTACTTGTGGAGGCAATGGTTTCCCATAGAAAATTAGTATAGGGTTGATCAGAGGAAAGACATTGTAAAATAGACTATTACATTAGTTTTTCCAATGCAAAACCTATTTCCAGGTGGAAATATGGTAGCTGCAGGTATCTATGCTTTTATTCCTACAAAAATGGTCACTGGATTTCCATTTATAATACAACCATACTTTTCACTAGTTTCATCCATAGGACCACAGCTCAGACAGACATGGAATTTAGGTTCAATTGAAAGCCAAAGATGTGATTTTATACAATGTCAGCTTTGCTGGTAAAAGTTTATGTAGGCCAACCAAAGCTTGGAAAATACTCCTAGCCTCTTTTAAATTCATTATGTAGGATCTTTCCCTTCATGGACCTATCATCCCGACAAAAAACGTCAATTGATCTTCCTATATTTTCCTTAAGGGAATGAGAATCCTTCCCTTCATGGTGCCTCTTGACTTTATCAACTTCCTAGATTGATCTTTCTTTGCCATCAACTCTGCTCTCCATTTCTCCATCATGGGACCTCTTAACCCTATCGCCGGCCTTAACCAAGTTCTCTCTGCCGGTATCAACCTATACTCCTCTTGTACTCTGTCGAGCTCTGTAGTTGTCTGCATCCTTGTAAGCATCTTTGTCTTTCTTTCTATTTGAATCACTCATTTTATTTGTTATAAACTTCTCAACAAAAATTCAAGCTCTTAGCTTTTCAAACCCTCATCCCCTAAGAAAAATTCTTGCCCGCGATTTGAACCCTGTGTTGCTCCAATATTGCACTTTATAGAATAACCCTGTTTCGGTGCCCACTGTTTTATAGGCACACTGGGACGGTTTCTAAGATCGAGGCTTTTTTTTGGTGCGGTGTTTTATGAAGCACCGATGTAGAAGCATTCTGAAGTACTTGTGCTTCGGAGTAATAAGACGCACTCGTGCGTGCTATGATGATAAGCGCACCAGACTGTCTAAAGTTTTTTTTTTGTATGTAATATCATAATAAAATAATGATAATTCTAAAGCACATGAATTTATTTGCATTATTTTCAAAACTTTATTATGTTAAAAAAAATCGTATTATTATTTAGATTTATTATTTTACAATTATTTACGAATTTACAAATTTAAATACTTTAATAAAATCATTTCACATTAATACAATTAAAATTTTACAAATATTTTATATATAATTAGAATTACAATTAGAATTTTAATTTTACATACAATTATAGTGAAAACTAAAATTATAATTATAATTACAATTACAATTACAATTTTACAATATGACATACTATTAAATTACAATTACAATTTTAATTTTACATACAATTACATTTACAATTGCAATTACAATTTTAGAATTTTACAAACAGTTACGATTACAATTACAATTTTACAATTTTTCATATATACAATTACAATCATTTCACAGTAAATTAAATATTACAACTACGATTAAAATTTTACATTAAATATTTTACATGCAATTACAGTTAAAATTAGAATTACATATACAAATACAATTTTACAATTTTACAAACAATTAAAATTTCAATTTCAATTACAATCAGGACATAATATTTAATAAATATTATGGCCATTTAATATTAAATTAATTAAAAAACATCATGATGATTATAACCATTGTACAACATCATATTCTACTAAAAAACACATTCAAACATCAAATTAACATTATATATTAACATCATCACAAGACAAACATCAAATATATATGCATCTCATGTCAAATAACTCATGCTATCACATGCACATCTATCTACAAGCTAAACATTAAATGAACATATCTAATATGACCTAACAATATACACATCATGATGATCACCAACATGTAAATTAAGTAAAACTGCAATATGAACATAAAATACATGGACCATATATATCTATATAACTGAGTAATGTCAAAAATATACAACTTTAATATAAATGTCATGGATCAGCTGGTGGTAGTACGTCAACATCAATAGTAGTACTAGTAGAGGCCTGCTCAGTCAATGGTGCAACCTCGATGCTCGATGGTCGAGCCTGCTCATGATCATGACCAGTATTTATGGATGGATCAGCTAATGGTAGTACAACATCAATATAAGCAGTACTAGTGGGGGCATGCTCAGTCAATGGTGTAGCCTCGGCACTTAATTATCCAGCCTCCTCATGATCTTGACTTGCACTGAGGGATGTTGTAGGTTGCTGATGACTGGATGTGGCCGATGGTCTAGCCTTATTTCCATGATGACTGCTAGATACTAGTGGAGCCTCATGCTCATCAAGTGCAGCACGAGGTGATCGATCATGAGATGAGTTGCTGCTCATGGACTGTCCATCACATGCTGTGGTTCGACCATGCCTATAACATGCAATAGTCCTCCTTAGTCACGTAACAACTATCGTAGCTCCTACAACATGCCGCATCAGGCTATACATATCACGTGACATGCCTCTCCACATCCATATTAGCCTATCATTGGCCTATATGTCTTTGTAATGAGCAGGCCTGATGCCTTCCTCAACAATAAATGCACTAAGATGGTCACCCAACTCCATCCTATATCGAGTATCAGGTCGACTACACCTATAAAAAGGTAGTATCGATGCACCATTATGAGGAGCATGTCTCTCTCCACCGGCCTCTTGATCATGAGCCTCGGCATCTGCGATGTCCTGATCGTCATCAAGATCCACCCCTTGATCATGTGGTGGTTCCGACATCTCCTCGCCATCAAAAGAGCCAATGTCTGCAAAATATATACAAGTACATGACAATAATTAGACAATTTCATTACGCAATTTAATGTAAACAAGTTAAAGAACATGCTATAATAAATTTAAATATATAAAATAGTAATATTACCTCTATAATATGGCGGCTCATTAGCTATGAAGAGGATGTTGGCACACCCTTTCCAGTCCAATCTAGCATACAGACAGGGGACCATAATGAAGGGATGTAGCTTGTCAACACTGACTAGTAATTCTAGTGCATATCACATGTGCATGCAGGCCTCATCTGCCCCCACATGTGCATCCGAGCCTCCAACATTGACCTACTAGGCTGCCTAACAAAAGAAGGCCTCATCTCTAGAAACCTCCCAAAAAATAAACAAAAAAGCTCTAAATAGAAAGGGAAGTTAACCCTCCCTTGTGCATGAGCGTGACATCTATCTAAGGGTGTATAAAATTTCCGCAAAAACATGGCAGACCACCTAACAAGTCATCGCTCCTATACTAAAGAATCAACATAATATATAAGTGGGAAACTAATGCATTGCCCATCATTGTTGTTGTGTGAAATGGTCGAAATGAGAAGTGAGAGGCACTACATGTCCTGTCTACCAAATGCACCAATACGTAGCTGACCTCCAGGGACCTAAAGCTTTGAAGGAGAAAACACATTTGCTCCAATGTATCACAGCGAATAAACTAACTAACTTCCTACTACAAAACCAGCTAGAACCTCTAGGAATGAGAGAAAATCCACCCCTCTCCTCGATAGCCCTGCAATGAAATAAATATCCTCCTCTGTGAGTGTGTACCACTGGTCAGGACCAACCTGGAAAGCCTGTCGGTGGGCATTCCACCTACGAATAAGATGTCTCAAAAATACACTAGGGGCCTTTAAGGAATTAGCCTCCTCGTAGAACTTGAGGAGGCCTACTTTCCTTAGGAGCCCCTAGGTATCTTTTGTAATATGGCGAGGGTATGCATCTCTCTCCCTCTCTTGTGCCTCCCACTGGAGAAGCATGTTATACTGCTCCGCCTGTTGTTGTTGTTGTTCCTCCTCTTCTCTCTGAATCATTGACATATTAAATAATTTTTTTTATTAAATCAGAAATGTATTTAGGAATATACATATATAATTTCTTTTGTAAAAAAAAACAAACCCTTTGGTGCACCACAAAAACAGTCATGCACCGGTCCCAGTGTGGGTTTTTTTTGTAGAGCATCAGAGGCGGTGCCCAAGATGACATAAAATGGAATGTATGCAGTGCAAATAAAATTTTCTCAAGCACTGTTGACTATATATGGTGTTAGAAGAGCGGTGCGCTGACTAAAATATATAGTCATGTCAGCGCACCGACTTCCTTTCAAATTATATAGTCAACGGTGCAGTCTTTTACTCGGCTAGACTGTTGACCCTGTCAGAATGCCCAATGCGATGAGCTAATAGACATAGGGGAAGATATATCCGTTAGCGCACCGCGTTGCTATTCCCATGGTCAACGGTCCACCCAGCTAAATGACCAGACCGCAAATATTTTTTAAATTTTAAAATAATGTGGGGTGCCTTTTGGTACCACCTCGAAAATGGTGCAGATACTGTTAGCAGTGGTTGCAGTGTGGCTTCTAAATTTTACAGGCAACACCGCTTACTAGTGAGAGCCAAACTTTTCATGCACACCACGCAAAATAATTATTTTATTCTTTTTTAATGGTTAATTTTAAGGTTATTTAAAATTTTAATCCGCTAGAAAGATTAATTATGGAAAAACTAGAAAAACACATGTACATTTCACCGTCGAGGAGGCATATTGGTTGTAGACATTGCAAAAGAAATTTTCCCACCATTTTGCAAAATGGAAGCTAGAGATTAGTGGCCAATGCACAACAGTAGTGCATGACATGGGTGTAATGGGAGCACAGATGTCAGCGTAGTTTAGAGAAGGATAAATTGCACCGGTGCTTGAGAGCTATGGAGTACTGAGAAAAGTGAAAAATGTGGTTTTTTGGCCATAATGCTTTTTTTATTTATCCTTGTTCTGGTGCGGATGGTTTTATAGGCGCACCGATGTGGTTTCTTAAAAACACACTGGGCTGTTTCAGATCTGGCGTGTTGTTTTATGATGCATCGGGGTAGTTACTTAACACTGCATTAGGTTGTTTCAATTTTGGCGCGATGTTTCATGACGCACCGGGGCAAAATAGTGTTGAAGCCCTGATGAATTACAGTAATAGGATGCACCAGGCATGTCTGTACGGAGTGCAAGGTGTCTAGTTTGCTAATGTTTTGTGCGATTAGTGCTTTCTCTTGTAAAGCGCACCAGTGATTGAGAGTAGAAAAGTGCAAAATACGGTTTTTTGGTGGTAATTTTTTTTTTTAACCCTTTTTCGGTGCGTGTGTTTTATAAGCGCACCGGTACTGTTTCAGACGAATGCATCAGTTCGCTTCTGTTTTGGCACGGTGTTTTATGATGCACCGGTGCAGAATATTTTGTGTGCACCGGTGCCTTCTCTTATAGAGCACATCAGTAATTGAGAGCTCTAGGGCACTGAAACAAAGTGAAAAATACAGTCTTTTTTTGCCATAAATTTTTTTTAACCGTTTTTTGATGTGTGTGATTTATAAGTGCACCATTTCTATTTCTTACGAATGCACCAGGCAAGTTGTGTTTTGGCACATTTTTTTACGATGCACCGGTGTAGGTTCTTAATATCGCACTGGGAATTTTCAGTTTTGGTGCAGTGTTTTATGATGCACTGGCGCGGAAGAGTTTTGAAGCACCGGTGCTCTACAATAATATGACGTACCAGGCAGGTGTGTATGGAGCACATGGTGTCTAGTGTGCCAATGTTTTGTGCACACCGATGCTTTCGCTTGTAAGGAGCACCAGTGCGATGTTGAATGATAAGCGCATTGAGCAGAAGACATCCTTAAAACCCTTCGCCCACTAACCTCCTATAGTAACCTCCACTAGAAATAGATGTATGGGGTATTTTAATAAGGAGTTCCTCAAAAAAATCTGCTAGAGGATGTTTTCCTTGTAGTGGAGCCGAGATGAGGGCGAGTTATGGCACAGGCGATTAGGCCATTTTCACCATGGCGCCCTGAAATTTTGCAAGATATTTCTACTGGAATTCCCAACGGTACACTTGTGTGGTTAGGTTAGTGCAAGGGATGTAGTATGGGAAAGTTTTTAAACACCACCTTTCATGAAAAGTAGAATCGTGCTTTGGTGATCCTGGAGAGAGTTCACACAGACGTGTGTGGACCATTCTCGGTTTCTTAAACAACAAATAATAGGTATTATATTATTTTTGTTGATGAATTTTCTCGTAGATGTTGGATCTTCTTCATGCCGAAGAAGGATCAAACATTCTCAAAGTTCTGTGAGTTTAAAGCATTGGTGGAGAAAGAGTTGGGGAAGCAAGTGAAGGCTCTGTTAAGCAATAATGGTGGTGAATATATATTCAACGAGTTCAAATAATTTTATAGCAAAGAAGGAATTCGAATAGAACTCATAGCACCTCATAACCCACAAAAAAATGGGGTCACAGAGAGGAAGAACAGAATGGTCATGGGTGTTGCACGAGCTATGTTGCATGATCAGGGCCTACCAATGCACTTGAGGGTAGAATCATGCAACACTACAGTTTATGTGAAAAACCATTTTCCTCATAGAGTACTTGGCATGAGTACACCTGAAGAATATTTTACTATTAAGAAACCAGATGTTTCTCACTTTAAGATTTTTGGCTCATCTGTTTATGTGCATGTGACCAAGAATTCCAGGAAGAAGCTAGAGCCAATAGCAGAAGTTGGGATATTTGTGGGGTACACAAAAAAATCCCACAATTATCGTTTGTATTTTCCAAACATTCGAATGACTATGGTGCAACGAGATAAAAAATTCAATGAGGAGAAAGCCATGGAGTTGTTGCTTGAGAGGGAGCTAGACTTGCATGCAGAGGAGGAACTTTTGGTTCCCAAAGATGAGTCCCTAGATGTGGATTAGCAAAAAGAGGAGGTTCATGGAGTGGATTAGTCCACTCACACAGAGCCAAACATCAAAACTGGAAGAAGGCGTACCCCAGAAGCTAAGAGGCTGAAGCTTGATGCAACATAGAATGTAGGAGTCCCTACTTCTAGAGACAGAATCTTGGACGATTCACTGGATACATGGCTCTCTTGAGAAGATTTATTGTGACTGAGCCATAATCCTTTCAGGAAGCAGTACAGGAGCCCACATGGGTAGATGAAATGGTCGAGGAGTATGACTCCAATGTCAGAAATATTTCTTGGGAAATTGTTCCAAGGCTGGTTTATAAATCAGTGGTAGGTTCAAGACGGGTCTACAAGGTAAAACAAGCTGCTGATGGGAGTGTTAATAAATACAAGGCCAAAGTTGTGGCTCGGGGCTTCTCACAGATTGAGGAGATTGATTATGAAGAAACCTTTGCACCTGTCGCATGGTATGTTCCATAATGACCATCCTTTCTCTCGCAGTGCAGATGGGTTGGCAGATTCATCAGATGGATGTGAAGACTATGTTCCTTAATGGGATCATTGAGGAAGAAGTGTACATTAAACAACCTAAAGGATTTGATATCTTCAATAGTGAGTTGCATGTGTGCAGACTTAGAAGAGTGTTGTATGGGCTGAAGCAAGCACCTCGTGCTTGGTACACTCAGATCGACAACTATTTCACCAGACTTGACTTCACCAAGAGTAAGGCGGATGCAAACCTATACCAGATTGTGGTGGAGTGTAAGCTTTTAATCATTGTTCTTTATGTTAATGATTTAATACTGACTGGTGATGAGAAGCTGATACACTCATGCAAGGATGGCCTTGCAAAGGAGTTTAAGATGAAAGATATGGGCCTCCTTCATTATTTCATTATTTTGTGTCTCAAGGAAAGTATGCAAGGGAGATACTAGGTAAGTTTCACATGGAGGGCCACAAACCCATGGATACTCCTCTTCCTAGAAACTGGAGGAAAGAGGACGCTACATCTGGAGAGGTAGTGGACACTACTATCTATCGAAAGTTAGTGGGTTTGATATTGTATTTAGTAAATACAATACCAGACATATGTAAAGCGGTGAACTAGATTAGTCAAGCGATGGTTAAGCCTACCAAGCTCTTTTGGAAGGACGGCAAGCATGTCCTGAGATATCTCAGGGGCACATCTGAGTATGGCTTATGGTATAGATAGAAGAATTAGGTGAAGCTGCATGGCTTCATGGATGCAGATTGGGAAGGAAGCCCAATGGACAGAAAGAGCACATCAGGAAGGGTCTTGAGTATCAGATCCACAATTTTTTCTTGGTATAGTAGGAAATAGAGGTCTGTGACACTTTTTTCAGTGGAAGAAGAATACATGGCAGGAAGTCAAGCTACATGTGAGGCTCTCTAGATGAGAAAGATCCTGGTTGGTTTTTTTGGTTCTCATTTAGATCCTACAATGATTCATTGTGATAATAAGAGTTTTATTAAACTCTCAATTAATCCTATGTTTCATGATAGATCTAAGAATATATATATCCAATATCATCATATCAGATATTTTGTGTAGTGAAAGATCATGTTACTTCAGTACATTCCTACAGAAGATCAGGATGAAAATATTCTGATGAAGGTGCTCACTAAGAGAAAATTCGAGTACCATAGATGCAAGATCGAGGTGAAGTATAATCCCTTTCTTATTGAGAGGGAGTGTTGAAATTCAACAAGATGATGATCCTAGTGAAAATTAAGCACCTACAATAGGTGGGGCCTGCAGGATATTTTTAGGTGTATGTCTATTTTTATAATGTTGACCAAAATCTATTTATAGCGGGATTCTATTTATAGATGGTTGAGAAAATTATATTTATAGATGTGTTTCTATTTTTAGATGTGTTATCACAAAATTTCACTTGATTGGCTACTAATCAGACAAATTTATGTAACTTTTTCAAAACAACTCGTGACTTAAGCTTAGCCTCTTCAGTCTGAGAGGGCTCTCTCAAAGGGGTTTATGATATTAAATAATGATGAAACTAAATGGCTAACTCGATTTGAAAAAATAACTTGATTGTGATGTATGTAGGTTGAAAAGAGTACAGGTCTGCAACCATTCGGCTTATGGAGTCAACAAATTAGTAGGTTCATTGGTAAGGTCTCTTGACATAGAAGCTGAGGCAGGTAAGAGTTTTCAACAAAGGTAAATCACACATAGAACGTAGAGTAACACAACCATTTCATAAATAAAGGAAGCCAGAGCATACACATAGGAATTCTGAGTAATAAATATGAAATATACTGCAAGTAGTACACATAAAAATATAGATCAGAAAATCATTAAAAACTCTATGAGAATCTTAGGTCTATCAAGAAAAAATCCTTTGTATTACTGATATCAGTCAAATTACATAAAGCTGCAGTAGTGCAAAAAATCTCCAACCCTTTACAATTTCGATATTCTGCCCTTTAATATACCTTCTTACATCAAAGATTATTTGCCTCTTCCCTAGATTCATCGAATTCTTCCTATGACACCTTGCATAATAGGAAAACATGTGCTTTAATGAGAAACTGACAACTACACTCTAAAACAGTTATTTTCCTAATAGGACTCAAACTCCTATTTATTACATCAAACTACCTGATCTCTTAAAAAATTTACATATTTGACAACTAATGCTTCACGTGTTCAAATGGGCTATTTCATAGCTCATCACTACTTGACATATTAAATATCCTCCTCAACATATGGAAACAAACCCTATTTTTTAGGAAAACAGGACCCTATCTTCAAAGAATGCTTTAGTTGATGAATTGTCTTCATTTCATGGTCTTCAAGTCATGGATGATTGCTGGAAAGGTCCCTTGACCTTTTTGATCTGTCCACCTATCGAAAACTGCTATTAAACTTCTCGGAAAAATTCAAAGACAACCAGCTACGAAAACAAGGCAGTTTCATAGCGTGCTTTCATAGTGTCCAAAAAATGACTTCTTCACTCAAAATTTATGCTTCCTTGCTCTGGCATGGTGTTCATAATGACATGAAACTTCATCATTACCATTCTCCCCTCTTGAAAACTACAAAAATTGGTTTTAAAGGAAAAAATATAGCTACATAAATTTTCATAGCGTTTTCTTGGCTTCAAGCCTAGGAAATGCTACGAAACTGTGGAAAACTATGTAATTTCCAGATTTCGACCTTGTTTCAAAAAGGTACCTTCCAGCTATATAAAATTGGCTTTCAACATGCCATTAACTTATCAAAACATAAAAAATTTCAACTTAAGATGCTTGAGGTGTTTCGTCTTCATTAATGATGAGTTGAGCTATGGTTTCCTCAACTACAATCATCTTTAAATCCTTCTTCTCCAGCTCCTCATGGATCAATTCTAACTACTCTTGGAGGTATTTAACTTGTTCCTCTAGTTTTTTGTTGCTATATTTCAAGTGTAGGTTCATTATTCTAACATGCTCCACCTCTTTCCTCAATAGCACAGTCCATTTGATTAATTTTTGTGTATCATGTAATGTCTTTGATACACTGTCAACCTGCTCTTCCCAAATCTCTTTCATTTTCTCAAACTGCAGTTTTTGGAAATTATCTTTCCTTGCCTCTTTCTTCAAGACTACTATTTCATGATTTTCTAACTTCAATTGTTCCTCAAGGACCTCAAACTTTATTTTTTCAATAATTATATCCTTTCCTTTCTTTTGCTTGATGACTAGATCTTCTTTTGTAGGTGATGATAGGTCAATGATACTTGGTGGTTAGTAGATAATGTCAGTTACCCTTTGAACTTCTTTACTGATTTCCAAGAGTTTTCTAGCATGTCTTGTCATGGGTTCCTAGCCTCAGACATAAAACCTGCATCCTCACCTTCAAACTCGAACTTCTTTGCTAATTTGGCTTTCTTGAGCTTCTTTCCTCCCTCATCTATATCCTTAGCTTGGACTATGGGAATCTCTTCAATATCAATAACATGTAGAATGTCTTTTAAATTTCCCTTAGCCACTGTTTGGATTCTTGTAATCCTTTTTTCGCCATGTTTACTCATAGTTGACTCTTGTTTTGCAGGTTTGCTCATAGTTGACTTTTGTTTCCAGGTCAAACAAAAAGTGTATCAAGTTTCTCCAATTTCTTTGTTTCCATGATTACTGGTTCATGTTTCTCTACCCCTATTGGTTCATGTTGTTCTGCCACTGAAGGTGATTTTATACCTCTATGTTTAGGATTTTTTTTAGGGGTGATGGCATCCACTTCAAAACCACTGACAAACAGAAAAGAAGACCAGTCTATTCCTAGTATTTTTAACTCATCTAAAACCAACAACTTTATTAAACCATGATGGAAAGGTGAGGTTTCACTTCCTTGAGATTTATCTTGAACATTATCTGCCATTTTTGCTAAAATTCTGTATAAATAAAAAGGTAGATCAAGAGATTTCTTTCCAAAAAAATGTAGCAGAAGATTGAAGTGGTAAGAATAGACCTTATGATACCTTCCTTTACAAGTGAAGTATTTCTGAATGATAAGGAGTAACTTTGAGAATTTATCTTTCATGTAGTTCCTTGGAATGGCATTTGTAAGGTCAACCTCACTATGTTCTAGCTTGATTAAATTCTTTACATTCCTGTATGTTGAAGTTGAAACCTTTGAACCATTTTTCTTCTCCTCTTGGAATTCATGTTGTTGCTGCAATGGTATCTGGAGTTAGAGTGAGGTTCAAAATTCGCACTTTTGTAGTTGTCCCATTGAAATTTAGCAAAAAATATTTAGAAACTTGTACATGGCATCCCTCCAATATTTGGAAAAACTGCAAACACCATGTTCTTCTAAAAACTTCTGAAGCTGTTGGGTGTTTATTTATCAGGTTCATGTCTAATGGCTCATATCTAAGACAATGGCCACCTTTGTTGGTCTTCCTCTTTGCAGCCATGGTACTTTTGTGTCTTCTCTGCCTCACTTGATCAGTGATACCTGCAAACTTTTGAAAATACCAGCCACAGCTTGGGCTCAGTGAAATAGCTCTCCATAGCTCAATAACATGTAGAGAAGGAGCAAAGAATGACAAATGAATCAAATGGGAAAGATTTTAAAGTTCGATGACAACTCATGGCATAATGACAACTTGCACATGCTTAAAATGGTAATAATGACTTCAACCATGACCATTGTACCTTGATGTAACCCTAACTGGCTCGAATGGCATCTACCCTATCCGTTTCAATCATTTACTGACACCTAGCACCTGTTTTGACAAGACAGACAAGAATCCCTCCCTTCGTAGCATTCTTAGTTTTTTTCTGGACAGTTTCGCTACGAAAGTATTAGCAATTTTGTAGAAAAAAGTGTGTTTTTTCTGTGTAATTCACTACGAAAGTAGGGACTCTTTGTTAAAATTATGTTTTTGGAGTTGTAATCTTGGGAAATGAAAAATGTCAGGAAATAATGACTCATGTGACATGAAAAGACTTGAATGGGGGTGATTTTGGACCTAAGGATAAGATAATAAGAAAAATTTAAAATTTTCCTTAACCAAGTAATGAAAAATGATTTCTATGACAATACCTTTGACACATGAACCTCTAGTACTATGTGAAATGATTTTGATTTTTTGTTTTTGTTTTTTTTGAGTGATAACAAGATGCATGGGTGACGTCTATTTATATATCGCATGTCTAAACATATAATGCATGTCCATTATTATTATCTCTTAATAATAATTAGACAATAGATAATAATCTATTCTCTTGAAGCACTTGATTTCAGTTAACTGATGTGGCAAACCAGTTGACTGAAGGAATTACGAGTTCTAAGGTTGGTTGGTGGGACATACAAGTGGAATTCGTTGTAACTAAGTGATGCAAATTCATAACAGAGTTGGATGTATAGTTATGTGAGTTGTAAAGTAGGTTAAGTCAATTATGTGAGTTAAAGTCAATTGTGCTAGTTGTAACTAGTTATAACTAAAAATACACTAGTGAGAGATCAGTGAAATAAATATTAAATTAATTCACATGGAGTGATATCACATGCAACTGAATATTTACTATTGTTAACTACATGCATGTCAGATCGAGTGGAGACCCAGTTGAGAGATAGGTGAAAGGGACAATTTTACTATCAGTTGTGACATTAGTGTGTGAACTAATGCAACCACACACACATTGGAGATGCCAATGATGATTGCAAAGTAAAGGCAAGGCAATATCAAATTCATTTAGTGATTTTGATCAGCGGGGATTGTGCAGTGGACGCAGGCTGTCAGGAGGAAGTAAATTGGTGCATGTGTGAGCCAATTTTTGTATGATAGTGTGAGATGATTGTATATTGTACTAAGAGCCCTTGTATTATAGTTTTGTATGAGATTGTTTCATGATCCATGATATATACATTATATATGATAGTGGGGTTTTTAGATTTACACTTTCGTGGTAAAAAAATTTGTGTTATGTGTGATTGATCTGCCTTCATGTGTTTTGAATTGGCGATTAAATTTCCACAAAATATTAAGTAGAAGGTTTATGTATTTAACAATGGCATATAATTGTTAGATGAGGAGAATCCAGGCAATACATAATTGTATTAAAATTTCAACAATAATATAGAAGGGACAGACAACAATAATGATGGTTTTCTCCCACATTATATTTACACCTAAAAAATCCTAGTGTTATGTATATTTCTCATTTTATGTGATTTATTTATCTTCTTTACTGAATTTTGAAAAGTAATTAATCTATTGATGCAATGATTAAAGATAATCATTTGATATAACACATGAAAAACCAGTAGACTCAATATATGTTTATTTCTTTCTCTAAAGTAGCATACATACATAGGTTTCTTTAATAACAATAGTGTACATATTTCAAAACATAAATTTGATTGTTTGAGTTTAAAATATTGATTCACTCCCCCTGTTAGTATTTTTCACAACATGAAGATCTCTACACTTCTGCATAGGGACCCAATTGATTTGTAGCTCCATAAAACATTATGATGAAAGTGTGTGTAGAGGCAGTTGTGCGGAGAAACTGTGTGCAATGAAATATATGTGAAAATGGTTGTGTAGAAGAAGCTTGTGCAAACGTGAAAATGTGAAAATCATTTAATTAGAATAGAGCTAGGGACTATGTTTTATTAAAAATATTATCCTTGTTGATATTAAAACTCCTTTCATAAAGAAAGATATATTCTACATGTCTCATCCTTTAAGTAATTTTAAGAAATTCTAGCCATGTATCTCTCATTAGATAACATATGAAGCATAGAGTGCATCCTTGAAGTACTGAAAACCCCATAATGAAAAAGAAGAAAGATGATCCTTTCATCATGAGTACATTTTGAGACCATATTGAGCAACTCCAATTAAATATACTCTTTAAGTATCCATAGTCTCAACCAATTGGATAGGCCTTTATTATTTAATTATTTTATCTTCTTTTATTATCATTTTGTTCCAAAACTAGAAATTGTGACCTCCTTTTACATTGCAAGGTATATCAATTGTGATCATGTTTTCTATATTCTTCAGTTTTTTCATGTCATTCACTCTCTTTGTGTCACTTACTATGTTCCAATGACACCCATCCTTATTCTTAAATTTGATGTTATGATTAAAAAGATTATAATATGTTGAAAATTTTAATCCAAATATTAGTAAGGAGACTAGGACATTCAGGTTTCAAGAAATATTATAATAATTTTTTTCTTAAATTGATGCACATTAATTATGATTATATTAATCTTGAGGATGATTTGTTAAACAAAAATTAGTATTTTTTACTAAAAAATCTGCGCCCATTCGTAGCTAGTTACTTGGGGGATACAACTTAAATTTTGGATGCATTGAGCTCAGATTCTAGATCTAAAACAAAAAATGATAACACATCATAATCAAACTTTGAAGGATTTTTTCCATCCCAAAATGATGGTTATATAAAACTAAAAAATCAAAGGCATGAAGAATAATCCATGTCTAGCTAAAGACTGTAGAAGGATCAACAAACCATTTAGGATAATATCTAAGACCATATCAATGACCAAACAAACACACAGACCCAACCCATGCCACTACCATAACTTAAAAATAGCAAAAGACTGTACTATATAATATAGAATAAAAACAAACCTTTTCCATCCAAATGCATAAACCATAAACATGTTGTAGACAAAAAAAATGCAACTAGAGAAACATGAATACATGGAGCCACCTACAATTGAAAAGAGAACTAACCATCACTAGGGAAAATATTGTTTAGGTTGATAACTATGCGACCTCACCCCAACACTTGAGCTTCCGGAGCTAGTGAATGTTCCACCTGGAACTTAAATTCCAAAAGCGCAGAAAATTTTTAATCCAACACCCAAGAAATTGACTATGGAGAGCCACGATTTTGTTCGAATGCTCAATATGAGAATGAGAAAGGTGAATGACTTTAAACTATATATGATAGTCAAGGTATTTGAGGTCTTGATGAGAGATACAATAATGTTAACAAATACTTCCCGATGAATAAGACTTCATGGATGAGTCTAGCTCCTTTGAATCTAATTTACTTCCATCCTTAATTTAGGTTGATAAAGTACCAAGTAAAAATTGAGAATCCTCTAGATGTCACAACTTCAACCAACTGACCCATATAAGGGAATAAATATATAACTACCCTCCTCTTTTGCATACCAAATACATTCTCTAGAATCCTTACTTCATAGAAACATTCGACCAACAAGAATGCATGTGACCAAAAAATTATTGGGTTTCTACATAGGATCTCACAGAGAACAAGTAATATGAGAAAAATCCATACAAATTTCATCTAAAAACTAATTTTCCCTTACAAATTCAACAAATCTCTCCCAATTTCACTTGAATTTATTAGCTTTACGAGACTGTAGGCCAAGGAAATCCATCATTCACTTGGGAGGACCATATATTGAAATAAGTGTTTTAATGATGAGGATATACGAATTCAAGATATTCAGACCTACATGATGCTCGACCTCATACACTTCCATGTTATCCATGAAGAAAATGTCACTAAATTCCAACCAAGAGATCACATGCAAAACATAGACTTTCTTAATATGCCAACGAACACAATTAAGCCCTCCTTCATGCATGAATTGGTAATGCCCACCATCATTGAGATGCATTAAATCTATATTCCATGCAAGAATTAATTTATATAAGTGCTTTAGGGGATTGAACATTGACCCTTATGTTCACCGACCATAAGATCTTCTCCCCTAGGGTGTGTTAGGGTCCCATAATTTATAGGATCTAACGTGATTGAGTATTTTATCTAAGAAATTTCATATTGTAAATAATTTTCAATATTCAAATGATTTCGAAAAAAAAAGATATAAAAGAAAATGAAAAGAGAGTATTTTATAACATGAACAAAGGGAAAAAGAAGAAAAAGAAGGAAACAATGGAAATAATAAAAATGAAATCAAAACTCCACAAAAGACAAACAAAAGAAAATAACACTGAAAGTGCTGAAAATTTAAATGGCACTACTTATAGATAGTTTATTTCTGTAAGATAAAGTAACTTTGTGTGAAACTTGTTAAAATTCCACAGTGACTATTTATTTTTTTAATCATACAACTTAATCATGGTTAAACAAGTTTAAATTTCTATAAATTAGATTAGGGAATAAATATTTTCCAAAAAATTTAAACTTGGTAAATCAATTGTTAGGTAGAAAATGAAATTGGTTCAAATGTTTAATCTTAATCATAGGAGAAATATGTGATAGCATTGAATAGATTTTAATTTTTCATAGAAAAGGGGAAATATTGATATGCTAGTCTAAACACATCCCTTGAAGAAGAAAAAAAGAATGTTAGCTTAGAAGAAGAATTGAAACTAAAAATGGTAGGCAGAAGTAGTTTTTTTGGAAAAATATGAAAATATGCACTTATCCTAAGTTTCAATCAACATTGTATAATCAAGCACAAAAGGGATATGTATGTTTTATCGAAACGTTTTGATTGAAATAAAAAGACGCCACTCGACAAAGTTGATTGTAAATTTATGGATAAAAAGGACATAAGTAGCAGTTGTATGATCATCCCTTTCGTCCCATCGTCCACGTACAAATAATTTCGCACCCCCCCTCTCCATCCTGTCTTTTTCACCTATTATCACTCTACCGGATCTCTAAGGCTGAGAAGAGACCAGAAAAGGTAACTACAGACCAAAATCTCACTAAGTAATTATCCCTACTAGGCATGAGAGGGATCTATCCAAGGGATCACGACCAAGAGGGATGGATCAATTAGGTTTTAGGCTATGTATAGTAGCACAGGGGTTTTGATTGGTTGATTTGGGTGCTGGATGTGTGAATTAGGTCAAAGAGGTGACTAGGTCAGGGAAAATAAGATCAGAATTGCAAACATCTAATGTGGCAAGGTAGGTAAGCACTCTAACATGTTAGGGTTTTAGCATGAGATGGATCAAACTGGTGTAGTGCTAAAAATATTATGAAAGTGCATGAATTATTTTTAAACTGAAGAACTGAAACAAATTATGGCAATTCTCCCAAAACAAAGCATAAGAGATTTATTCTGCTTATCAAACTTGAGAATCAAGCATATCATATAAATTGAATGAACATGTAAAGTACAAAAAATTCATACATATGCAACAAAATAAGAAACCATGCCAAAGTATAGTACCGCATGAATCTAAAAATTACAGCTGCAACTCATCCAATATACTCCTACCAAAATATGAATATAGTAGTGTCTCTTATCAGCACAACAACATCCAACTTGTGAAATGAGCAAAGAAGTGAAAGATATAGACATGAAAAAAATTCTCCCAACCTCAGGGGTCGAATACCTGTGTTGTGGAGGTGATCCATAAAAGTCTGAACAGTAAACCTAGAGTGTAGGGAGGTCAAACTGACTCATCCCTAACTTTAGTGAAACTGATTCATCAATCCTCAAAAAGACTTTCGCCTAATGTATTTACCCCTATGTAACTCAAAAATAGCTTAATTACATTTACATCCATAATTTACATCAGTAAAATCATGATTTTCCATGGTCAAACACATAAAATGAAGAAAAAATCGGAAATATCAGTTAATGGTGAGGAGTGTAGTGTTAGTGTCATGACCGCAGTGCCAAATTCAAGCCAAATTTTGAGGGGGTTGTCGATGTCCAAATTTATATTAGGATAGCTCATTGGTAATCGTGTCCTATATAGCTTCCAAAAAATTCTTTTTTTTTAAATGATAATATTTAACCCTCTAAAAATTCAATATCCCAAGATGCCTGGGGAGCGCAGCGCCGACATGAAAAATAGGGCAAAAACATGATTTTTGAGGTGTTTTTTGACATTTCTCCCTACTAGATTGCCCAATTTTTCTTAGAAAAGTGTCTAGATTGACTATTTATTGCCTTGTAAATCCAATTGTGGTATTTATTTTTCATTTGGATTCTCCTAGAAGAAGCACAATGCCTAGAAAGTTGCGCTCCTCGTAGTCTAGTTATGCTAAAATTGTCAAAAGTTTGCAAAAAAAACCAAAAATTCAAAAATTTGCTAAAAAAATTCTTCAAAATTGTTTTCTAAAAGCCTGATGAAGTGTGCTAAGCAATGAGGGATGCCTCAGCAATGATTTAAATCTCGTCTTCCTCCTTTTTCTTGGCCAGGGTTTTCTTATGTTTCTCCTGCAATTGCTTGATTTTAATTCTACATACCTTATTTCTTATGATATACCTGTTAGACATGTTTCTGAGAACTCCTTTTGTCTTTTTTTTTCCTTGTGGAGGAGTTTCTCAAGGTGGATGTTGACCCTATCAAACCATATCTCTCTATCATTTTCAACCTCCTTGGTAATCCTCTCCTCAAAAATGATTTTTTCATCCTGAATATTTTTCTATTGTAAATCCCTCTTAAGACCTTGTCTTTGGTCTCGCTCTGCTAGTTTGAATGTCATATTTATTAGGATCATTAAGTGGAACCGTGGATTTACCTCTCTTTTTTAGCAGCTCTAGCTCCATAAGTACTTGTTGATCTTTCAGCTGTTTATTCTCGTGCTCAAGAAATGAAATGACAAACTGAGCTCTATCCAAATTAGTTTACAGCTATCTAGTTTGGGGATTCTTCTTTTTGTAAATCAAGCTTGAAGCCTCATGATCAACTTGCTGATCCAATTAAACAAGATAAAATTTTGTTTTCTCATCATGAGGGTCCTCATCCTCTTGCATGACTTCCTCATGCACAAGTGCATCTTTCTAATTTTTCTTTCCCTTTTGTACCTTCTTTGATGATGAAGAAGGCAAGGTACCTTCCACAATATGTGGAGAAAACACCTTCCTAGGTCCCCTCTAATAGGTATTGACCTATTTTTATTTCTCATCCTCTTTAGTATTTTTGGGCTCTTTGACCACAACTTTGTTGGATGACCCAATATGACTCTGAAATACTGATGATGGTGATGATATGGGTCTAGTAGGCTGAGCTGATGGAGGAATAGATGCAAAGGGATGAGATGAAGGAGGGATTTTTTCAGCACACTGAGCTTGTGGAGTAGTGAAAACATCATTGGAAATGAAGGTATCCCATGTAATGGGCAACTGATCTAGATGATGGAGTACAATTAGTTTGATCAAATTGTGATGAAAGAGGTTATTCATTTGCTGATCATATTCTCTCTTCTATACTATGTAAGCCACTTTTTCTATGCTCCTAGACAAATAGTATGGGATATTGAGCAACTTGACTCTTGTGAACTGCATTTGTAGTCTAATATGATATGTGTAAAGTCTGGAGAACCTTCCTTCACAAGAGAACTACTTCATGATGATTTTCATCATGGGGGTATATCTATCAAGAGTTTAATTGATAGTGAAGACTCTCTCTCTCATTTTTGTACCTTCATTTGATGAATGGTTCATAATACTGGTCATCCAAGTCTTTAGATTTAAACCACTTCTCACCCATTTTTGGTATCTTTGTGGTAGCAATAATGATAGGTGTGGTTATGGTGAAGGTCACACCTTCAAGGGTCACCTTATTTTCTTTGAGGTTTGAGATGAAAATTATTCTCAAAATAAGGTGGCGTTGAACTCTTTGGATCATTTGGCATAAATCAGGGCAACCAACATATTCGAATCAAGAGATTGTCATGGGAGAGGCCATCAGTTCTTGGCGTTGGTGGGATCAAGCCTCAAAATTATTCCTCCCTTGTGAGGTCTTTTTTCCTCTATGTCCTGCTCTTCCTCCATGAAATATTTTTCTTCCTTCTCCATGATGTTTTTCATTTTGAAACCATAGGGAAGGGAAAAGGGATTGGGAAATAGGATTAGGGAGTGGGGATGGGAGCAGGAAAAATTGGGGAAATAGGAAAGGGAATTAGGGAAGTTGGGGACTGATATGGGATTATAATACTTAGGGAAACGATATGGGGAAATTGATTACAAGTATAGGGAAGCTGCCTAGAAAATTTGTAGTCTAGGAGCTACGATTTTGGAAAATGTAGTTTGGGGACATGGATTTAGTGATGTAGGAAAAATACTAGGGTTTATTGTGATATGGGAAGGGAATTTAAGGTCTAGGGAATAATCTAGGGATGTAGGAATGAATTCTAGGGTTTCTTAGCTTAAAAAATTTTCAAATTTGAATGGGATATTTAACACTTTAAGTTTGGAAATGGGAAATACTATGAGGGTACCAAATGGTATTTCTCACATTTCGTGAGGCGGAGAAACGATTTGTTGGTGATTTGGATCTCTTACATGAAGTTTTGAAGGTTGTGAGTGACACTGGGCAAGAGTGCAATGCCAGTTTTAGGAGCACAGTGCCTAACTTCCAGGAGTGCAGCGTCCTTCTCTAGGAGCGCAATGCCTTTACCAGGAGCACAACGCCCTGCCTTAGGGAGTGCAGCGCCACACAAAATTTAAATTTTGACCCTACAAATTTTTTTTTTGAGCTGAGGGAGTGTGAGCTTGATGGTTTCAAGAGAAAATGAGTGTGTTCTTTGTGTTGTGATGGGCTTTATACTTGATGACTTAAACAAATTTTCCTTTCGGACCCACTTTTCATCTTCTAATTCACTTTAAACTTTGAAATCTTTACCTTTCACTTTCGCGTCTAATATTTGGAGATTGATCATTTCATGGATTGAGAACACTTTGGACTGTAAAAATTCTAAGCTTTCTTGGCACATGAGACATTTGATTTGATAGCTATCTTCAAACCATGAACTTATTACATATTGAGAAAACATAAAATTACATCATGAAATGAAAATTACATAATGGAATAAAAACTAAATATTACATTTCAAATTTACATTGTAAAGTGAATTTATTGGTCACTCTTAGTCTTGTTGGTGTTTTATGTAATCAAAATTATATTTTAATGTACCTTGAAAACCATAACACATAATGGACACATTTACTAAATGGAATTCATGATGATATGACTAAAAATGTGATAAAGATTAATGAATAATGGACACTGAGCATGTCATAAAGTGAGGCAGCAAGTAATGATATGACATTTTTTGAAAAGAGTGAACTTTGATTAAAATCTACACCAAGTGAGGAAATTTTTGCATGAACTAGTGGAATGATAAAAAAGTTCTAAGTGGGACCCATAACATGACATGAAAGATTTAATTTTGATCACTGGTTGATGGATGAAAATACTGACACTAACATTAGCTCCAGCTAGGGATGGTAGCTTCTTGGAGCTACCAAGAATACCATAGACCAAGTGCCTTTCCTTTGGGCATGGAGTCAAATACTAAAAACTAAATGAAAACTTAAAACTTAAACTTATTTGTGACAAACCTAAACCGACTAAAAACTGACTTGAATTTGAAAACAACAGAAAACCAATTAAAATTTATAGTCTTCACTTTTGGTCCCAAGCTTTAGTGATTCTTCGCTTCACACTTTGCATGAAAGTTAAACTGATATTTACAATGATAGTGAGAAATCTGAAAACTGTATCAAGAATAGTAATGCTTAAGGAACCTATCATTGACCGGTCCTCCTAAAAATTCTTCTCCATTCATATCCTGCAGTAAAAAATAATTTTTCCCTATAATAACTGAGATATTATAGCGCCCTTTCCATAGGTTTTCAAACTTTTTGTTCTTCCGTTTTTCCTCGTTCCTTTCATCCCATTGGAGGAATAGTTCTTGAAGCTCAAATTTGTTTGCTTTGGTCTTATTGTCATACACCTTCTTTATCTTCTCATGAAGCTTTGAGGTGTTCTAAAATACCTCATCTCTCGTATGCTAAATATGGATCATTGATTGATCCAATGTTGTACATCATTTGCCTCACTTCCTGCTTCTTCCATCAATTTCATAACTGGTGTTGGGCCTAGGAAAAGGTAAATTTTTTCCCTATCTTTAGCGTGATTTATTATTAACTTTTATATGTTTTCCTTCATTTTAGAAATAATTCAAAGGATAGTAATGTAAAAGTAGGATAAAATGAATTATAAATAAATAATGTATTTAATAGTATAAAAACTTACTTTTTATGTCTTTATTGATAGGGAATCCAAACAAAGTAATGCTGAAAAAATGACCAAACAACAGCAGTCCAGAAAATAAAATGCAATCGCATCCGATTCCTAAAAGTCAACAAGAGATGAAAAGACACAGCTAACTTTGAAGCATTCAGCTGATGACTACGAAGCCTCAGGATCTCGTGATCCTGAGGATTCATCATTCTCTATTTTTTTGGTCCTTAAGTTATAAAAGGTTGTAGGTGAAGGAGAAAAAGAGAGCTTTTTCCGTGTATTGTAATTTTCTATAATAAAAATTTTATTCAGATCGGTTCTATGAACTCGTGATAATGTACATGTTTTATTGATTAATGAAAGAGTTAGCATTTTAAATATAAGAGGAATCTGAGTATTTATTGGCAGAAGAGTTATGGAGGCTACGAGCCCGGTCCCTGGGAGTTCTCCTGCTATTCTATGTTATATGTTTATTTACGGATTCTTGAAATCTAGTTATTCTTTACGCTTTGTAGAATTAAAATTCAATTTAGTAATCACAAGTGTGGTGTGTTACAATTTCCTTTTCAAATAGGTTGAATTTGTCATTAATTTTCCTTTACTGCTGAGTGATGTTTTTACATTCATTAGATTGATTTTAGTGTGGTTAAATAGTTGCTGTTCAATTATGCACATTGTTATTTCTTGCGTTTTTCCATTGCAAGTGTGAACGTATGGTTTGTTGTTCAATTTTGAAGGTTTTTATTAATTGAATTATAGAGAGTTCCATTGAAAAATGTTGATAGATGATTGTTGATTAGTTAATTAAGTATTCCTTTTATATTATTGTCGAATTCATTATTCTTGTTGTTCAATTGCAAAATATCTTTAATTTCATCATTGAGTGTTTACTTTCTGCATAAGATCACACTAGAGTTTCATCCTTTGATTGGTGTCAATTATTTCATAGTTTAATTTTGAATTGGTTGATTGAACTTTGATAGTTAGATAGTATTTCTTACAATGATCTAGAGTAATTAACCTCTAAATTCACTTGCATATAATTTTATTACACTCTTGAAATAAAGAGAGTTTTCATGGGGTGATGGTTAATGTGAAGCATTAAGGTTACCTTTAACAGGGGCCTTTTTGAGCCAACAACCGAGACTGGAAGTAATGTAGGAAAAATAATGTCTATTCCATAAACTAACTGAAAAGGGGGTATTCTAGTATATTTCTTACTACTCTCCCTATCTACCCACAAAGAATTCACATGCTTTTTGTGCTTGTTCTTCTTGTTGGTCTCCAACATCTTCTTTATGATATTAATCAGAGATTTATTAGAGAACTCTACTAAACCATTAACTTGCAGATAGTAAGTGGTTGAGTGCCCCAATTTGAAATTATATTTGTCACAAAACTAAACCATCCTTTTTTATTTGAATGATGTGGCATTGTTGGTAATATCCTCATGAGGTCAACCAAAATGTGAAAATATGTTAGTCTCCAAAAATTACATAATTACAAGGTTTGTTGCTTTCCTTGTTGGGATTACTTGGATCCATTTGGTGAAGTAGTTGGTAGTTGTCAATATCGATTTTTGTTGTGTAGATGAAGTAGGTTAAATCTCTTCGATGAAGTCAAATCCCCACTGTTGAAATGGTGCATGAATTGAAATAGGCTACAGAGATGATGGAATAAGTTTTGTTCTACCTTGAAAAGCTTGACACTCATGGAAACTCATCATTTTTTGTACAAATCTACAAATATATTTGGCCAATAGTATACCACTCTCAATACTTTATTAGCCTTGGTCTTCTATAAAAGGTCGCCCCCACAATCTCCTTTATGAAAATCATTCATAACCTCTTGGGCTTCACTCTCAGCTAAACAATTCAGCAATATACCTCCTAGATATTTCCAATAAAGGGCATTGTCCCAAATGTAGTATTTCGAAGATTTAAACTTTAAAAACCTACCCTTACTCTTATTCATGCCTAGAGGAGGATTCAAATGTTGAAGCACATATATTATATCGGAATACCAAGGTGATGAAAGAAGCATATCAGATAACTCTATCAAAGTGACACCTTGTTCTTCATCAAACAATGTTGTAATAAGATTGATATATAAAACATATATATTTGACTAAGCCATAAGCTTTTCTAAACCTTGACCTTTGATCAACTTTGTGGGCTTGATCTCAAGGTCATATTCCAACATCGCTGCTATATGTTTCCCTCTTCTTCATTTCATATCTATCTGCATGAGAACATCTTTTATTGTTTCATTAGGAACATAATCAAAAGTATGAGAATGTAAAATATAGACACGGAAATCCTTCAACGATTTTATCGAAGCCAATGATTGTTTTTGTATGATATTGTACCAAAGAGATGCATCCCTGATGGTTCAAATGAAAAATGAAATGGTTTTTTCATTATTTTCCTTATTTTTCATTAAGACTGCAACTATGGTGTGCTTAAAGGCGAAAGAATATATAATAAAATCAATAGTCTAATCTGAACTTATTAAAATAGGGGAAGTAGTCAAAGAAAATTTCACTGTGTTAAAGGACTTCTTAGCATCCTTGGACCAATTTACCTCATTATCCTTTTTCAACATGTTGTTCATTTTCTGAAGGTTCCTAGCCAAATTTGGAATAAATCTGCGTAATAAACTCATGTTACCATTGAAATCCTGAATTTATTTCTTGCTCCGTGGAAAGTTCATTTTGTAAATTTCCTCAACCCGAGAAGGGTAAATCTGGATTCCATCCTTAGAGATGATGTGACTGATAAATTTTCCCTCCTCCATGGAAAAAGGCTCTTTTTTGGATTAAGAGAGATTCTGAACTTCCTGCATTTCTGAAAAAAAATCCTTAAGTGATACAAGTTTCATCATCTGAATGGGAAAAATTTTCAAATCATCTTTCTCATCAGCAAATGTTAAATCCATTACATGCTGAAAGGTAGCCCCTGCATTCTTTAGTCCAAATTGAATATTTTCATATTTGAATGTACCCCAAGGTGTAGTGAAGGAAATTTTGTCCTGATCTTTCTCATGTACTAAAATATTGTTGTACCCTGAACATTTGTCAAGAAAATCCATTTAGGAAGCCCAAACCACTTTGTAAGATGTGATCCATTTTCAGAAGGGGGGAATTATATTTTAGTGACAACTTGTTTAAATTTATGAAGTCTATGCAAGCCTTATTTCACCAGTATTATTTCTTATAGGGACTAAATTATTTATCCATTCAGAAAACCTTACAGGAACAATGATAGTTGACTTGTAGAGCATGTTCACTTCTTTTTCAATTGATGGCAACAACCTTGGGTTGACCCTTCTCAAATTTTTCCGAAATGGATTTTGATCGGGCTTATTTGGAATGGTGTGCTGTATGATGTCTTTATTATAGACCTTGAAGTATGCATAATCCCACACAACAACATCAGAAAAATCATAAATTAAATCAATTTAATTGTCCTTTATCTCAGGAGACAAATACCTAGACAGTTTGACCAACTTAGGCTAGTCTAGTGTCCCAATGTTTACGTCCTGCACACATTTTTCTGTAGGAACCAATGTTGGCTTCCTCGCTACACCATATTGATAAAAAATTATTCCAAAGGTATGAGATTTTTGGAATATTGTTATCCTTCAGCTCTAATATATCAACCCAAGTTTCTTTGACAAATTAATCATCCTTGTCATAAACTTTGTCAATTGCAAAATTCTCGAAGTCACCTTCACTTTGGAGAAAATTATTATGTTGTTAATCATCCAAAAATACTTTCCAATATCGCAATTTATCAAGAAGTATAGGCCAATGCTTCACATGAGTTTCAATTTTTTTGTTAGAAAATGTTGGGATTTTGAAATTGCTTGCTGCTGTAGCAAGTGAATTTGCCATGAGGTTCTCACTTATTGGTATTACTGAAAAAATGTATTCTGGAAACATCTTTAGGATATTTAGTACAATATTCCTGTATGCTCCCATTCATGAATGCCTGGCCTGATATTCCCCTTTCACCTATTTTATCACAAGTTTGGAGTTGCCATATATTGAAATTCTTATTGCACCCAACTTCTACAAAATCTTGTGACCAATGATCAATGATTCATATTCTGCCTCATTGTTAGAAAAATAAAAAGCCAATCTGTATGAATATAATCTAACATTTTTAGGAACCTTACCAGGCCGATGAAGAGGGTTGTGGATCCAAATTCCAATGCCTGCCCCCCTTTCCCCAAGGCACCATAAAATCCATGGTCCATAGATCATTTTCATCCTCCAAGTGCTAGAATTGTGATTGTTAGTTTTTCTCAACTGTCTGGGATGCTTCTACATTCTGATTTGATCTTTCATGTGCCTTATCAGATGGTTCTTCTGAAACACTCGGAATATTCTCTTTTCCATTCTCAAAAATTGTTATGATGCAATTAGAAATCTCTGGATCATCTTCTACTTTTACAAGCTAACTATTTATATCATTCAAACCACTATCATTGAACAAAATGAAAGATTATAAATATGTATGTACAAAATTTATTGGATGAATATTATGCCTCTATTTTCTAGTTATCACCTAATTCATCTTAGTTTCCCTGTACAAATTTCTCAATTGTACAAAAATTGGGATGGTGGCATAAGAGAATTCTAGTTGTAGAGTGCCTCTCAACTTCTCTCCCCAAGGTCTAGACAACAACATACCAAACCATGGTGGTATATCAGTGACCACTACATACATCAACACATTATTTGCTAGAATTTTCTTAAGGGAAACAATAGACTCTTCCTAAATCGAAGGAATACAAGTCATGGTAAAGACGAGTGATACATAGGCCTAATTTCTCCATAATAGCTTTGAGCGTCAAATTGTGGGAAGATCGAGAGTCAAGCATCGTATTGTGAAGGACATTCTAATGGACTCTTAGACTCGAATAGATTGAGGGAAATTCACTATCCTCTAACTGACTGTCTATTGTTGTACAAAATATAAGCTTAGTTTGGTCATCATCGACATTAAGTATATCAGATGAAGGATCAAATTTTCATATTTTGGCTACATGGCACTTAAACTGTTTAATCTTCACAAGTTCAGTTAAAGGTATTGACACTTTCAATTTGGAAATTTTAGTTTCTGAGCTGAAAGGAGTGGATTTGTCTACCTCTTTAGTGATGTCTCTTTTGTTGGCATGATCTTTTAATGCAAATTATTTCCTTTGGCTGCCCTTTTCTTTTCCTGATGAGTTTGTAGATGGTTTATTTCCTTTTTTCTAGTTTTTAGCTATAGGTTATTTTCCTTTACTCTGATTAACTTAAGAATTATGTTTGGGTTGAGTATATTTTTGTTGATATGACTACTTCTGAATAGGAGTTATTAGGACATATCTACCTCTCAATGTATACTGCCTCTCTTGTAAGCTGAGGGAATTAAAGTATCATCATTGAAAGTCATTAGATTCAACCTTCAACTAATGATCCCAGGCTAAAATGTCATCTTCATCCTTTGGTACATCCATCTTCTCGACATACTCTTCATCTTCAGTTAAAAATATGGGCTGACCATAAGTAGTAAAAAAGTGGTTTTCTGGAACAATATGATCTTATTCATCTTCTTCAACTCCTTGAGCATAATTCTACTGCAAGGGTGTCTAGATTTTATTTGGTTGTGTTGGTTGTTTAGGTGCCCTTTGTTCCCTTTCCTTGATCCTGAATTGAGGCTGTTTGTGCTATCCTTTGAAGTTACGATTTCTAGCTTGTCGTTTTCGCTACCTTTCGTGTTAGAAAATTATACATTATGGAGAAATGAAACACATAAAATATGCGAAAAATACAAGCACACAAAACACATAAAACCAGAGAGACACAGATATACATGGTTAACCCAGTTTGGGCTAGGTCCACCCCGAATAGCCAGTCGTTCCTTTCTATTATCCAGCAAAAATTAAAGAGACAAAACCTACAGCAGATCCACTGTAATATCCTCTATTCTCTCTCACAGTCTCCGTATCTGTTTCTTGCTCTGAGAATACTCACATAATACACAGCCACAATACAATACCGTCATATATACAAGGGGGTTGCCTTCTAGGGCAAAAAAACCTAAACTAAACATAACTTATACCATCAAATCATTCACCTATGAACGGCCCAGATTGACTAGAAATTACTATACTTTTACAAGGAAATTTTACATTTGTTTTTAGCTTCGGGGGTGCTGCCCCTGAAACCCCCTGCCAGGGGTGGGCTCTAAAAAGCGCTGTCACCCCCCCTGGACCCCCCACGGCAGTGATCAATTACGAGCGATGTTGCCATCCCTTGTAAGGTATAGGGGTCCAATGTTGTTATACAAAGTAAACAAGATAATCAGGCTCCACACCCAACAATCTCCCACTTGGAGACTGATTGTAGCAACTCCACCACTGCTTCATTTGCTAGACAATGAATCCTCTTTGGACCTGGCTGTTCCTCACATTCATCGTCATCCTTGAAGACCAATTGAAACTGAGCACATTCTCAGTTTCTCCCTAGTTACAACTTTTGTTAGCATATCTGCAGGATTTTGGCTAGTGTGTATCTTTTCCAGCTTCAACTCTCCATCTTCCAATACCGACTGTATGAAATGGTACTTGAGATGTATGTGTTTAGTCCTGGAATGAAATGCTGAGTTCTTTGCAAGATGAATGGCACTTTGGCTATCACTGTATAACGTGCCCATATCATGCTTCTTACCCAATTCATCCATAAACCTTTGTAACCAAATTATTTCTTTACTAGCCCCTGTAGCAAAAACATACTCTGCTTCTGTTGTTGAAAGTGCAACAACACTTTGGATTTTTGAAACACAACTGACAGTTGTTCAACCTACAGTAAATACATATCCTGTAATGCTCCTCCTGTTATCTCTGTCACCAGCCATATCTGCATCAACATATCCCTGTAGAGCAATGTTTCAACCACCAAAGCATAACGCTTGATTTGTGGTACCTCTCAAATATCCGAGAATCCATTTTACTGTCATCCAATGTTATTTTCCTGGATTATTCATGTATCTTCTTACAACTCCCATTTCATGTGAAATATCAGGCCTTGTGCAAACCATTTCATACAATAAGCTTCCAACTGCTAATGCATATGGAAATTTAGGCATATAATCCATGTCTTCTTGGGTCTTGGGGCACATCTCCTTACTAAGTTTGAAATGGCTAGAAAAAGGTGTACTAACTGGTTTTTCATTTTGCATATTAAATATTTTCAACACCTTTTCTATGTACTCATTCTGAGACAGTGTTAATTTGTAATTTTTTCTGTCTCTAGCTATCCTCATATGAAGGATTTGTTTTGCAGCTCCCAAATCCTTCATTGCAAATGAATTTGCCAATTTTCTTTTGAGTACATTTATTTCCTACATGTTAGACCCTGCAACAAGCATGTCATCTACATAAAATAACAATATAATATAGCTACCATCATTTTTCCTTTTCAGATAAACACAATGATCAGAGTGACATCTAGTATAACCTTGTTCAGACATAAACTTGTCAAATTTAGATACCACTGCCTTGGAGCCTATTTTAAGCCATAAAAGCTCTTCTTTAGCCTGCACACTAATTTTTCTTTCCCTTTGACCTCATATCCTTCTGGTTGCTCCATATAGATCTCTTCCTCCATATCTCCATGGAGAAATGTTTTCTTTACATCTAACTGTTCAAGATGTAAATCTTCTGCTGGTACAAGACTTAAAATAGTTCTGATTGAAGTCATTTTAACAACAGGAGAAAATATTTCATCAAAATCAATACCTTTCTTCATAAACTCTTCACTCAAGTTCAGCTTTAGGCTTATTTTCCATTTTCCTTAGGTCGCCTAAATCCATTTATCTACAATGCAATTTTTTATTCATGAAAAATCTCAATTGTCCCAAGTGCTATAGTACTATGATCTATCTCTTCTTCCATGGATAGCTCCCACTTCTTCCTGCTTTCAACCTACATTTCTTCTTCATAACATTTAGGTTCACCAAAATCAGTCAGCAATAAATAATATAATGAAGGAGAGTATCGTTTTGTATCTACTTTATCCGGTAGATGGCACCACTTTCGTGTTTGAGGTGCCATATGCTAATGTAATATGTCGTCATTTGATTATTATTATTTTCAGGCACCTTTACTTTTTCATTTATCTCATCAAGAACCGTGTATTCCTTGCTTTCTTTTTCCTGTTTCTTTTCCTGCAGCTGATTCTTATACAAGACCTTTTCATTGAATATTACATCTCTGCTCCTAATGATTTTGTGATTTTCACAATCATATAAGCGATAACCAAAATCATTAGCACCATATCCAATAAAAATACATTTATTTGATTTTGCCTCAAGCTTTGTTCTGTTTTCTTTATTAATATGGACAAAGGCCTCGCAACCAAAAGGCTTTAAAAAAGAGTAGTTTACCTTTTTACCTGTCCATGCTTCCTCTGGAATACCACCATCCAAGGAACTAGTATGTTCTTTATTAGATAAATAATGTGATTTTTACAAGATTCGCTAAAATTGGTAAGTTAAAATTCCTGTATACATCTACAAATCTTTTGCACACCATGATTGAATGCCTCCATTTCATATAATTTATTTTCTTTGTGAATTTAACCATCTTCTCTATAATCTGTCTTCAACAAGACTCTATCAAATATTTGCCACAATATTCACCTCCATTGCTTGATCTTCATGACACTTAATCTCTTTCCCTAGCCCTAATCTCAACCAAAGCTTTCCATTTCTTGAAAGACTTCAAATACACTGTAATTCATTCTGGACACAATAAATCCATGTTTTTCTAGTTGCATCATCAATAAAAGTAACATAATAATGAGAGCCACCAAGAGATGATACCTGAGCAGGTCCCCATACATTTGTATGCACAAGCTCCAATTTTTCGCTCTTCTTTTCTTTCCCAACTCTGAGAAATTTGACTCTCTTTTGTTTTCCATAAATGCAATTTTCACAGAAATCCAAATCAACATTATTCAAACCTGGCAACAAATTTCTTGAGTGAAGAATATTCATTCCCTTCTCACTCATGTGTTCGAGCCTATGATGCCATAATCCTGCATCTTCTCCTTTGGAATTTAAAGCATTAACAGAGTTGGAAATACCACTGCATAAATACAGTGTACCAACCTTTTCACCTTTTTCTATTACCAGTGCTCCTTTGGTGACCTTCCAAGTTTTATCTGTGAAAGTTGTCACAGAGCCTTCACTGCCTAACTACCCTGTTGAAATCAGATTTTTATTTAGATATGGAACATGCCTTACCTCCTTTAGTAGCCATTGGTTTCCATTCTGTTGTTTCACAAGAAATTTACCCATTCCAACAATTTTATAGGGTTTATCATCACCCAAATGAGCTTGTCTGAAATCTCCTTGAACATAGTCATGAAAATATTTTTTATCAGGTGTGGCATGGAATGAAGCCCCTAAATCTACAACCCAAGAATCAGTAACATTTTCGAAAGAAAGAATCAAAGCATCTTGTAACACATCACCTGTCACATTTGCTTCATGACTGTTTTCTTGCTGTGCATCTCCTTCTTTTCCCTTCCAAGATCTACAATCTTTCTTTAGGTGTCCTCTCTTTCCACATTTCCAGCACACTATCCCTGATATGGACTTGGATCTGCCTTTCCTTGATTTACTACGATAACCTGAGCTCTTTCCTCTTTCCATTCTTCTTCCCCTACACTCTGCACTCAAAGCATTACCTGATGTCTCACTAGAGCTTTTCCATCACATTTCCTTGCTAAGGATAGCACTGACAACATCATCAAACTTTAAAGTACTAGATCTAGAGATAGAGTTACCAATGGCCATAACTAAACCATTCCAGCTTTCTGGCAATGAGCACAGAAATAAAAGAGCCCTAACTTCATCATCAAATTTACCCCTACAGAACTTAACTGACTGGTAACTATATTAAAATCATTTAAGTGGTCTGCAACAGATCCACCTTCCAACATATTCATATTAAATAATTGTTTCATAAGAAATACCTTGTTTGAGGCTGAGGGTTTTTCATATAGTTTCACCAATGTCTGCATCAAAACCTCTGTTGTTGTTTCCTTCGAAATATCGAAGGCGACTGACGCCGCAAGGCACAATCATACTGTTCTGAGTGCCTTTCTATCTAGAATGTTCCATTCTACGTCTGTCATGGCTGCCGGCTTCTTTGTTTTTCCGCTCAATGGTAGGTACAGATCTTTCTGATACAGATAATCTTCCATCTGCATCTTCCACAATGGGAAATTTTGGCTGTTAAATTTCTCGACCCTAAATTTACCATCTTCTGCCATTGCTCCCACTCGAACTAGGAACCCTTCTTTCCTACGAGTTTATCAGCCAAATAGAACTTTGGCTCTGATACTAGTTGTTAGAAAATTATATATTATGGAGCAATGCAACACATAAAATATGTGAAAAATACAAGCACACAAAACACATAAAACTAGAGAGACACAGATATACGTGGTTCACCCAGTTTGGGCTATGTCCACCCCGAATAGCTAGTCCTTCCTTTCTATTATCCAGCAAAAATATAAGAGACAAAACCTACAACAGATCTGCTGTAATATCCTCTGTTCTCTCTCACAGTCTCCCTATCTGTTTCTTGCTTTGAGAATACACACATAATACACAGCCACAATACAATACCCTCATATATACAAGGGGGTTTCCTTCTAGGGAAAAAAACCCTAAACTAAACATAACTTCTACCATCAGATCATTCGCCTATGAACAGCCCAGATTGACTAGAAATTACTATACTTTTACAAGGAAATTTTACATCTGTTTTTAGCTTCAAGGGCGCTACCCCCGAAACCCCCCACCAGGGGGGGGCTCCGAAAAGTGTTGCTAGCCCCCCTAGACCCACCACGACAATGATTAATTATGGGAGGCTTTGCCGCCCCTTTTAAGGTACAGGGGTCCAATGTTTTGATACAAAGTAAACAAGATAATCAGGCTCCACACCCAACATTTCGGTGATAGACATCCTATCAACTATCCTCTCAAATATTCTTACCAAAGTGTCCAGTTTTACATCAAAAGATGATGATGCTTCCTCTTTGATAGTTCCTCTCCTTTCACCCTTCACTTTTTACTTCTTTATGGAAAATTTAACTTCTACACTAATTGCATTTTTCTGCATGTCTTCTAACGTATAATGATTCCATTCTCGCAATTGATAAGCCATGTATGGATCAAAACCATCTGGGTAATGAAAAAGGGGAAACCCTGGAGGGTGTTTGATCTCATTAGGAATGGAATGGTATACTTTTTTGAATCATATAGTGAATTATTTTACTGATTCATTTCGTTCTCTTTTTAGATTGTTATATTCAAAAAGGGTTTATAATGGATTCTTATTTACCTTCCATCTAGCTACGAAAGCATCTATCAACTGATTTGATGTGGCTATATGATTTTCATTTAATGATTTGAACCATACTTTAACTTCTCTTGAAAACATTTGAGCTATGATTCTCATTTTTGCACCATCTTCATCTACTTTTCCAGATCAATAAAGTCAATGACTTTAACTATGTGTTGTTTTGTAGTGATTGAAGAATTTTCATCAAAATGTGGTATTCTCAAGCCATAACCCTTAGGTAAGGCATGGAGTTGATCTGGTAATATGACGGGTGAAAATCTAGCCATAATTCCAGCTGAATGGACTACAAGAGTGATAATAGTAATAGTTTGTTGAATAGGTGATGAAGTGGATGGTGCGAAAGAGGAAACAATAGTTTACTGTGAATGTCTTGGGATAGCTATTAACTCTTGTTAATACTGGATTATGGATTTTTCTGACTGGTACTGAATTTGGTTTGCTAAATTTTAAAGTTTATAAAATTGACTCTAGCGTTGAGTGTCAAAGTCTGATTTAGACTTAGTTTCTTCAGGATAAATTTTATTTATGTTTTGAGGAACTCAGATAATGACTTGACCTCAGAGAGCCTTAAAGGACCAAATACTATATTAGCTAATGAGGATTTAGACTTAGATCGAAAGAATGAGAACCCAAAATTTAAATCAAATGGTATATCTTCGAGAGATAGAAGTTTAGTAGGAAATGAAGAAAATATCAGCAATGGAATTATATATAAGTGAATTTATGTAGTTTGATATCTATGCTTCCAAATAAGCCTCTCTGGATCTTCGACGGGATCAGCTAGGTGAGGATCGAGGTTTGATCTAGTGTATCTCCTCGAAGTAAGAATGTTCACTATTCAACAACTTCTTTTCTCTTGAACTTTTTCGGATCAGCCTCAGCAAAATCTTAGACCTATCATGTAGAGGCCAATAATTCAAAGAACTAATAGTACAACTAGGGAAGATCTAACACTTTTATTCCCCAATATGGTCTTGAAGATGTTATCACTCCATCGGATCTCTGAGGCTGAGAAGACACTAGAAAAGGTAACTACAGACCAAGCTCTCGCCAAGTAGCTATCCCTACTAGGCAGGAGAGGGCTCTCTCCAAGGGATCACGTCCAAGAGGGTTGGAAACATTACGTTTTAGACTAGGAATAGTATCACAGTGGTTTTTATTGGTTTATTTTTGTGCTGGATGAGTGAATTAGGTCAAAGAGGTAACTAGGTCAGGGAAAATAAGATCAGAATTCTAGACATCTAATGGGGCAAGGTAGGTAAGAACCGTAACACGTTAGGCTTTTAGGGTGGCATGGATTAGACTAGTGAGGTGCTAAAAATAGCATGACAGTACATTAATTATTTTTAAACTGAAGAACTGAAACAAATTATGGTGATTCTCCCAAAACAAATGATAAGAGATGTATTCTTCTTATCAAACTTGAGAATCAAACTGAAATGAACATGGAAAGTACAAAACATTCATACATATGCAACAAAATAAGAAAATATGCCAAAGTACAGTACCACATGAATCACAAAAGAATAGCTGCAACTCATCGAATATATTCCTACCAAAATCTGAATACACTATTGTCTCTGATAAATACACCAACATTCATCTTGTGAAATGAGTAAATAAGTGAAATATATAGACATGGAAAAAAAATTTCCAAACTCAAAGGTCGAATCCCTGAGTTTTGGAGCTGATCCACAAATTTTGAGCTACAAATGAAGAGTTTAGGAAAGTCAAACTGACTCATCCCTAACTTTAGTGAAATTGTTTCATCAATCCTCAAAAAGAGTTTTACGTAATATATTTACCCCTAGTTAGCTCAAAAATAACTTAATTAAATTTACATCCATCATTTAGATCAATCAAATAACGATTTTCAATGGTCAAAATCATAAAATTAAGAAAAAATAAAAAATATCAGTCAATGGTCAAGAGCGCAGCGCTAGTGTGAGGACTGTAGTGCCAACTTCAAGCCCATTTTTGAGGGCGTTGCCTATGTCAAAAGTGAGCTTAGGATAGCTCATTGGAAATCATGTCCTATCTAGTTTCCAAAACTATGATTGGTTTCAAAAAATGATAATATTTGACCCTCCACAAATTAATTCTCCCAATATTGGTCAGGAGCACAGTGCCTAGCTGAAAAACAGGGTAGAAACATGATTTTTGAGGTTTTTTTGACCTTTATCCCTCCCAGATTGCTCAAATTTTCTTAGAAAAGTGTCTAACTTGAACATTTAATTCCTTCTTGATCCAATGGTGGTCTTGGTTTTGGAATTTGGAGCCTCCTAGAAGAATCACAATTCCTAGGGCGCTGCCCTTCGGGTAGTCTAGTTGTCTAAAATTGTCAAAATTTTGAAAAAAAAGAAAATAAAAAATTTGCTAAAAAATTCTTCAAAATTTCTCTGTGAAAGCCTGAATAAGTGTTCTAAGCAATGACAGATGCCTCAACAAGGATGTCAATCTTGTCTCCTTCCTTTTCCTTGGCTAGGGTTTTCTTATGTTTCTCCTACAATTGTTTGAGTTTAATGCTACAAACATTGTTTCTTGTGTTATACCTGTTAGACATGTTTCTGAGAATTTTTTTGTCTTTGTTTACCTGATGGAGTAGTTTCTAAAGGTTTATGTTAATCACATCAAGCCATATTTCTCTACCATTTTCAACCTCCTTGTAAATCCTCTCCTCAAAAGTGAGTTTTTTCATCCTCAATATTGTGCTGTTGTAAATCCCTTTTAAGACCCCTTGTCTTTGGTCTTGTTCTATTGGTTTGAAGGTCATATTGATTAGGATCAGCAAGTGGCATCTAGGCTATATAAATTTTTTTTTTGAGTAGCTCTAGCTCCATAAGTAATTTTTGATCTTTGAGCTGCTTGTTCTCATGCTCAAGAAATGAAATGAAAAACTGAGCTCCATCCAAATTAGTTTGCATCTCTGTCATTTGGGCATCCTTCTCTTTGAAAATCAAGCTTGAGGCCTCATGATCATCTTGTTGATCCAAGTCAACTGGGTCAAAAATTTTTTCCTCATCATGAGGGTCCTCATCCTCTTGCATGATTTCCTCATGCGCAACTGCCTCTTTATGATTTTTCTTTCCCTTTCATTCCTGCTTCGGTGATGAAGAAGGCAAAACCCCTTCCACAATATATGGAGAAAACACCTACCTAGGTCCCCTCTGATAGGTCTTGACCTATTTTTCTTTCTCAGCCTCTTTGTTATTTAGGCTCTTTGACCACAACTCTGTTGGATAACCCAATATGACTTTGAAACACTGATTATGGTGATGATATGGATCTAGTAGGCTAAGTTTATGGAGGAATATATGTAGAGGGATGAGATGAAGGAGGGATGTTTTCAGCATGATGATCTTGTGGGGTAGTGAAAACATCATTAGCAATGAACATATCTGATGAAATGTGCAACTGATCTAGATGATGGAGTAAAATTATTTTGGTCAAGGAGTGATGCAAGAGGTTGTTCATTTGCTGATCATATTCTCTCTTATGTATTGTGTAGGCCATTTTTTCAATGCTCCTAAACAAATATTATGTGATATTGAGCAACTTGACTCTTGTGAAGTGCATGACGAGTCTAATAAGATATGTGTAAAGTCTGGAGAACCTTCCTTCACAAGAGATGTACTTCATGTTGATTTTCATCATGGGGGTATACCTATCAACAAGGTAATTGAAAGGGAAGAGACTCTTTCTCTCATTTCTGTACATTTGTTTGATGAATGGTTCATAATACCGATCATCTAGTTTTTTGGCTTTAAACCACTTCTCACCCATGTTTGGTATCCCTCTAGTAGCATCAATGTAAGGTGTGGATATGGTGAAGGTCACACCTCCAAGGGTCACCTAATTGTATTTGAGGTTTGAGATGAAAAATCTGCTCAAAAATGGGTGGTGTTGAACTCTTTGGTTAATTTCGCAGCAATCAATGCAACCAACATATTGAAAGCAAGAGACTATCATAGGTGATGCCGCCATTTTTGTGGTGTTGGTGAGTTCAAGCCTCAAAATTCTTCCCCCCTTGTGAGGTCTTATTTCCTCTCTATCCTCCTCTTACTCCATGAAATATCTTTCTTACTCCTCCATGGTTTTTCTAGCTTCGAAACACTATGGAAGGGAAAAGGGAGTGGAAAATAAGTTTAGGGAGTGGGGAAATTGATTAGAAATTGATTAGTCTAGGAGCTATGGTTTTGGGAAATGTAGTTTGGGGAGATGGATTTAGTGATGTGCGGATAGGATTAGGGTATAGTGTGATATGGGAAGGGAATACAGGGTGTAGGGAACAATTTAGGGCTATAGGAATGAAATCTAGGGTTTCTTAGCTTAACAATTTTGAAAATTTGAATGGGAGATTTAACGCTTTAAATTTGCAAATGAGAAATACTAGGAGGGCACAAAATGGTGTTTCTTACTTGTGATGAGGTGGAGAAACCCTTTATTGGTGATTTGGAGCTATTGCACGAAGTTCTGAACCCTGTGAGTGAAACTGGGCAGGATCACAACACCTAACTTCCAGGAGCATAACGCCTTTACCAAGGGCGTAGCACCTTGCCTTGAGGAGCGCAATGCCACCCAAAATTTGAATTTTTACCCTGAAATTTTGTTTTTCCATCTGATGGAGTGTGAGCTTGATGGTTGGGAGAGAAAATGAGTGTTTTATTTTATACTTGATGATTTGAATGAATTTTCCTTCAGGACCCACTTTTCATCTTCTCATGAACTTGAAACTTTGAAGTCTTTACCTTTCACTTTTGTTTCTGATCTTTGGAGATTGATCATTTGATGGATTGAGAACACTTTGGACTTTAAAACTTATGAGATTTCTTAGCACATGGAACCTTTGAGTTGAAAACTATCTTGCAACCATGAACTTATTACATATTGAGAAAACATAAAATTACATGATTAAATGAAAATTACATAATGGAATAAAAACTAAATATTACTGCAACTTTACATGGTAAAGTGAATTTATTAGTCACTCAGTATTTCTCGTCTTTTATGCAATGGAAATGATGTTTTAATTTAACTTGAAAACCCTAAGACCTAATGGAAACATTGACTGAATGGACTTCATGATGATATGGCTAAAAAGGTGATAACGACTCATGAATAATGGAAACTTACCATGTGATAAAATGTGTCAGCAAGTAATGAGATGACATTTTTTGAAAAGAATGAAATTTGATTAAAATCTACACCAAGTGACCAAATGTTTGCACGACCTAGTGGAATGATAAAAAACTTCTTAGTGGGACCCCTAACATGACATGAAAGAGTTAATTTTGATCATTAGTGGAGGATGCAAATACTGACACTAAAACTGCCAGGGTGGGGGTGTCTAAAAATGCAGTATTCCCCACCGGGTCCCACGATAATTGACTTCTCATCCACATTTCACACCCGCCTACCTAAAACTGTTAGCCACTCCCTACCCCCTTCGAAAACCATTGCCCCCTCACTTCATTACCAATGTCCATTCCTGATCCCTCCGCCACTACCCTTCCACCATGTCTGCTAACTGTTTCCAATACAATATTTTCCTGGGGATTGACCTTCGAACATTTATTTCTCCCACGTAACTATTTAATCTAACAGACTCACGCCAACCTACAACAGAAACCATGCAATTGGTTAAAAACCATGAAACTGATCCCTTTTTGATTTTTTCTGTGACATATTTTCTCCTAGTTGCTTTGATTTATACGTTTTCTATTGCACCCACATTTTTACCATCTAATTTACTTGTGATAAAGTGTCAGTATCTTGTCTCCCTCCCTTAATTAGCTACAGACCTGCAAATTTACTCTCGGTAAACCTTTCTTTCTTATTCTGATTCAATGTTCAGTAATAAACATGCCTCTAAAGAAGAAGAACGATGAGGACTCTGTGAATCCTTTATTTCATTCTCCAATTTATTTATATCACATCCCAATAGATGATAGGGACCACAAAATCATTGAGACGGAGTGCGAGTTTGAAGTGTTTGATATCTATTGTTCACTTGAGGGTAAATATGTTGATGAAACCAATGAAATTGGACTCTAGGAGTCCAATCTCCCAAACTATATTTTCCCTCAGACCTTCCATGCCTCAAATTCACCAAGAAATTTTAACCATGATATGTTCCCAATCAACGAGCCATTCTAGCTCTTACTGCTAAAATCCTCTCCACCATTATTGCCTAATCCATAGACAAAATGATGCAAGCCAGCTCTGTGGAAAAAAAAACACCATTTTCCTTAGAATCCCTCATAGAACTTTACCAAAATCTTGATTTTTCCAGGAGAGCTAGGATTTTTTAAATATTCTTACCAGAAAATACCTAATTTCCAAAGAAAAATCCTCCATACCCTTCCTTAATCTTCCCTGATCAAGAAAAACAAATTATAACTTTAATTTCATATATTCTTGGTTATTATTCTGATCAGTGGGTAGATGAACCCGTTATCACAAAATTGAACCTGATAGGCTGCTTGATCAGACAATCGCATGTAACTATTTAAAACCTAATATTTTGACAAAGGCTTAGCGTCCTTAGCCTGAGAGGGCTCTCTCAAGGTTTAAAGATATGGATAAAAGTATAGATGGCTAACTCTATTTAGGAAATAAACTGATAAAATGATAGATGTAGGTTTAGAATCACATTAGAATGTATACGTTGGGCTTATGGAGTCAAAACAATTCAGTAATTTATTGAATCTACTTAGCATGGAAGTTGAGGCATATCAGAATCTTAGTCATAAGGTACACACACATGAAACTGTAAAAACACAGTCAGTTCACTTATATAGGAAGAGAGAGCATATAATAGATGAATTCTGAGTAATAGACACACCACTTCAAATGAGACATATAAGAGATGAAAATAGAATAGAAAAACACTAAAAATCCTTCTGAATATCAAGTTGGTCAAGTAGAAGATCTTTGTATTAGTTGAAAACCAGTCAATTCACAACAAGCATAGTTTTTCCAAAAATGTCCAAACCTTGACAAGTTTGACCTATTGGTCTTTAATATACATCTAAAAACATGAGATGATCTACTGCTAGGCTATATACATCAAATTTATGTTCTTTGACACCTTGCATAATCATAAAACATGGAATTTATTACAAAAAAACACCTATCCTACTTAATAGTCCTATTCCAAAAAGGACTCAAACTCTTTATCACTATATATAACAAACTTATCTATTTGAATTTACATCATTGCCAAGTGTATCATCACATGATAAAATTTGGATGATGGGCTTCATTTCTTCATGACCACTTTGCTAACCTCCACAAAAATAGGAAACAATACCCTGTTTTTTAGGCATAAGACCTTTTGAATTATTTGAACATTCTGACCATCATTTACTCTTTATTTCGTGGTCCTTGGTTGTTGGCACTTGGCTTCGCACGTCCTATAACTACTCCCTAGCCTCCAGCTATCTAAACCCACTTTAAACACTGCTCAAAATGCTATAATGTCCCGCGCTACGAAAACATAGCAGTTTCATAGAGCTTTTTTTAGCGCTGCCATTTCAAGTATTTATCCTCCAAAAACTCAATTATTTCCTCTGCATCACTTTAATTACCCTTTAATACATCTCCCATATCAAATTTAGTTCTTAACTCAGTCTTCAACCCTCTAAAATCTGATCAAAATAAGCAAGAAAATCAGCTACAACAGTTTCGTAGTGCTTTTCTACTTTTTTACATTGAATGTGCTACAAATTTCTGAGTGTGAAGATTCTTCATAAAATTGCCAAGTAAAAAATTGTGTTTGCCTCCAAAACTCAAAACATAACCTGTCTTTAGTATTTAAACCAATAAACCCACTTCATTCTAGATTCCTTAAGGCCTTCCCTCTTCATTTACACTTGTTTGAGATATTGATACTTAAATGACTGTCATTTTAATGCCTCTGCTCTTTAATTCATCATGAATTAACTCCAGTTGTTCTTATAAATCCTTCACCTGGTCTTTAAGTCTTCCATTAGTAGTTCTCAGATGAGATTTTATTATTCTGACAAATTTAGCTTCTTTTATTGCTGGAACTATCCATTTGAAAAATTGCTATATATTACTTAAAGTTTCAGAAACAGACTCAACCTAACCTTCCCACATTTCCTTCATTATTTTAAACTGTACTGTCTCGACACTGTGCTTTCTAGCTTTCTTTTTCATGGCAACAATTTCCTGATTTGCCAATTTTAATTTTTCCTCAAGGCGTTGAAACTCTATTTTCTCTGTCACTTTCTCTTTTCCCCTTTTTGTTTTGTTGATTGTATCTTTCACTGTGGGTGATGAGAGGTCAATTATCTCTTTGGATGCTTTAGGTATCTCAGTCGGTATTTGAACTTCTTTGCTGACTTCTATTAATTTCCTAGCATGCCTAGTCATAGGCATTCTTGCTTGAAAGATGAAACCTACATATTCCCTCTCAAACTCTAGCCTCTTTGTAGAATTGGCCTTTTTCATCTTATGCTCATCTTCCCCAATGAACTCAACTTGGAAAATGGGTGTTTCCTCTATGTTAATCGCATGAAGAATATCCTCTAGATTCCCCTTTGTTACTAGGCTTTCTTCTATAGAAACTGTCTTTCCTTTCAATGACACTTCTTGGCTTCTTGTTAATCTTTTGGTCCTATGTTTGCTGACAGCTTTTTTCTATTTTACATCTTTGACAGCCTTTGAACTCTTTTTTTGCAGCCGGGATAGTGTGTGTATCAATCACTTGCATTTGCTCTGGCACTTTCTCATTTTTCTTTCTTGGCTTCACACTTGCAGTTGCTTTTGGTTTTGCAACCATAGGTTGGCTTGGTTCTGCTGCTAGTGATGATGGAACTCCTTTAGATTTAGGGTTTCTTGTAGGAGTTATGGTTTCCAACTCAAAACCATTTATAAACAAGAATGAGGACCAATCTCTGCCTATCTTCTGAAGTTCTTCTAAAATTAATAATTTCATTAAGCCATGGTGAAATAAGGATGTTTCACTCCCTTCAAATTTTTCCTGCACCTTATTAGCCATCATTCCAAGACTCCTATGCAGATAAAAAGGTAAATCAAGTGAAATCTTACCAGTGAAGTGTAAAAGCAATTTTAAATGATATGAATAAACCTTGTCATATCGGCCTTCACAGGTAAAATATTTTTGAATGTTGAGAAGCAGTTTTGAATAGTTATCTTTGATGCAGCTTATAGGGATAACATTATTAAGGTCCATTTGTGTGTGTTCATATTTCATGAACTCTTTACACTACTCCATATCAAATTTGAACCCTTTGAACCAGGTTTCTTGACCTCTTGGTATCTCTGTAACGACAATAATGACCTCTGGTGTAATAGACACACTTAGCATCCTGACTTTAGTGGTTGTTCCATTGAATTCATAGAAAATTCCTTGGATACTTGTGTGTGACAACCCTAGAACTTCTCATAAAACTGTAGGAAACCTACTGTTTTAAATGCTTCCATCACTACTGGGTATTCAATTATTTCCTTCATGTCTTCAGGTTCATGCCTTAAGAATTGTCCACCTCTGTGAATTTTTCTTTCCTCTACCATATTCTTCAGGAAAGCTTTCATCCTCGCTTGAAAAAATATTTCAACCTCGCTTGATATGGGTGTATTAAAACCTTTGTATGAACCAGCCATAGGTTTGGCTTAACACTCAGAGCTCAGACATTTCGAATGGAGGCAAAAGGATGAGAATGACTAATTAGGAATGATTTTGAAATTTCAATTGTCCTCTCATAACTAAAATGATGCCTCATTCATAACCTATAGTGACCATGATGACTGCAAACGTGGGTGTGTACTTCAATTTCATCATTACATCACTCGACATGCCACTATCCTACCCTTTCCCAATGGTTTCTAACATTTTCCAACTCAACTGACAAGACAGTTACAAAACCGTGCTTTCGTAGCACCTGCAGTGTAATTTTTTCTGTTCTCGCTACGAAACTATCAGTGCTTTCATAGTGTAAAATTAATTTTTTCAATGAATGGCGCTACAAAACTGTGGTTTCTCGGCTAATTGGACATTTTTGATGAAGAAACTTAGGGAAATGAAATGAAACAAAAAATGATGAATGTTTGACATGAAAGAGCTTTAAAGAAGGTTTTATTTGAAACTGAGGATGATCTATAAACTATAAAAAATCTAAAACCTTCGCTTGATCAAACCTAAATTGATTCATAAAACCCTATTTTGATCCATGAAATTTTGTAACCTTGTCAAAATGATGTTTTGAAATTTTTTGGGTGATAATAGAACCCATTCTAGGCTTCCTCTCCATATTTTAGAGAAACAACGAACCTTCCATTATCTTCAATTTCAATCAATTTTTAGTTGATAACATCCATGAATAGTTTCTAAAGTTTCTAACTGAAGAAGTTTTCAAATGTAATTCAATTTTGGTCTATATATTTTTGTACTATCAAGCAGACAAGTTTAAACTTGCCATGCATAAGATAGATGAAGATGGAAACTAACAAAGAGTTATATTTTGGACTTATATAGTGATGAAAAAGAAACAAGAATTCTCCTATAAGAATTTTATTGAACATTTTTTCCACCTAGCTATGAGTGTGCTAAACAGTTCAGCAAAACCTAGGATCAATGAGGAAATCAAGGGGATTTTGCATTTTAAAAATGAGGCAAACACTAGAGACTAGTACTTGTACCAGAATTACATAGAAATCAAAGTGTATGGATGTGAATTATCACCATAAAAGCTCCAAAAATACCTTCCCATGAGGATAGTTGCACTTGATTACATCATAAAAACATTAAGTTATGATGAAATACATTTTGTGTCAGCTAAAAATAAAGCACAATTCAAAATCAAAACACAAATTGGATCCCTCATTTATAAAAACAAGACAACAAGAGAAAGGAAGATAAAATTCTTAAGGAGATGAAACTCAGTTAGATTTCCACATCATATTATGACCCTCTGGGTATCATTTCCAAGCTGAGAGTAGAAAATAAAACTACTCCATACATTCATACGATAGGCGCGAAATAGAGAGATATGTAAGCCAACTTGTTTAGGCAGAGAATACTTTGCAAGAATCTGATGAACAACTTGTTTCTACATCTACATCACAGACTCTTGTTCCACAAGAGAAAGGAGCCAAAATAAAAAGGAAAGATGAGTCGCCTTCAGTGACAAATAGTGCAAGGAAATAATTCAAAATCATGTACAAGAGAATAATAAAGTGGAATCCAAAGATAAATACTAAGAAGAATTCAAAGCAAGAGGTGGCCATGGTAATACTAGAAACACAATCTTCCTCTTAGGAAGGTGGCTAGTTTGCTGCATCTCCCATATCATCTTCAGTATCCCAAGGACAACAAGAAATTTTCCAAACCACGAAATTTGTCCAAGGAGAGAAAGAGAAGACAATGTTTGACAGATTTAGAAAAATAATCTTAAGAATGATATTCTTAAGAATTGTACTTATGCCCAATTCTGGAAGCAGACTTATAGCTCCCAAAGGAGGTTACTATCAGTTTTTTACTTAGAAAAGGGAAATATGTATATTGCCTTCCTTAAATCCAAAATTCCACCGCCAAAATCAACATCAGATTACAATAAAACAACATTTGAGTTTTATACAAAGGATAGTCATCCCATTGACCAAATGTAGATGCATACACAGACAGGTGAAATGATTTGATCCACTTTAACTAGCACCAATATGACTGCTTCTAAACTGCAATATTATTTTTCTAATACTCAGTCACAATTGAAGATGGAGAACATTTATTCTCTTGTAAAGGACAACCAGATTAAATCCTTAGAGGATTTAGTGGTCAAGAAGGGGTATGATCCTGAAAAATGAAAGCTACAGAGGAATTGATCAAGAAAAATAATGTTGACATTGTAGCATTGAGGAAGCAATTGAAGTTTCCAACTACTGAAGATCCCCTCATAAAGGAAATTGGAGAAATAGAGATCGATAAAATTGACATGATGAAGTTGATAATGGAAGAGAATGCTCAGATAATAGAAATGGAAACTGAGCTGGAGAAAACGATAAAGGAAAAGGAGCACAATGCTAAACTAGCCATGATTCCTTTGCATGTTGTACCAACTCTTACAACCATTCCCACAACAATAGCTACAAGCTCCACTACACATACTACACAGTCTATTGATGATGCTGAAAAACTAGCCAAAGCTATGAAAAATCTGTCAATTCAAATGGAGGAAATCAGAAATTTGAAGGACCAATTCAAAGCATTACAGGACCAGATGACTAGGAGTGAAGCTTCACACTATGCTGAAGCTCACAGGGCTCAGAAGCTGATTGAGAAGTTCCAGAAATCTTAAAGGGAATCAGCAACTAGATAGGCCTTCACCCAAGTGAGGGAAATCATTGGGAAAGATAACATGAATTCAATGGCCGAAATCTGGCCCTATATTCAGACTATCTTTGAGCAGAAATATTTGATCAAAAGAGCAACAATGGGCATTAAAAATACTAAAGAAGAGTTGGGATAAATCCCTGCAACAACAAGAAATATCATTGAATTCCTAAATTCTAAGAACAATTATGAATTAGATGGTATACGAATTGATGATAGAATGGAAACAATTTTGGAGGTAGAGAAGATTCTCACAAAAAATAATCCGTTAGATTAGTTAGAGGAGAAATGTCATAGTTTGGAAATAGCAATAAATAGATTTTGCACCATGATTGAAACCTATAACTCATAATGAGCTACCTATTTTATTTGTAATTAATGATAAATGTATTACTCATTCAATATTACATTATCAAATTGAATGAGGTAGCGAGAGACAACTCAAAATTTGTAAATATGAAAGGTAGCGTGATAGGAAGAGGTTTCTTGGAAGCCATGAGTAATGATTTCTTTGATCCAGAATGAATTAAATCATATTTTTGTGGTAAGGCCCGCATTTGCGAAATATACTAAGGTTGATGAAATTTACCAGAAGGTAATATAGTTAAGCATTTGATATGAATATAGATGGGATAAAATCTATGAATTACTAGACTAAGTGGTAATTCAGATGCTGTAAGAACACATGCCAACACATAAGAAAACACATCAGCCAGTGAAGCATAGAAACAGGCCTATTCAGCAAGTGAATCCTCCAATGTAGAGCCACATCTCCATGCAGTTTTCCACCTTGACTATTACTATGCATAGATCGATTTTATTGTTTAGAATAGTGCTAATTATACGTTGTTGGTTGAGATAACAATTTTGTAAATGATTTTGTAACTTATTGTACAAATACTTCACATTTTGAATTTTTCCAGGTTGATTGTTGAGTATAATTTTCTCTGAGTTATTTTAATTTTCTAGTTGCTTAATGCATCAATAATACAAGGAAATTCTTCACAAGATTCATGTGGTGTACGAATTGGTGATGTTTTTCTTCTATTAATGTGTTTATTCATTGTCTCCTTTCACTGTTATTTCTTAATATCTTAATTACATAACAGAAACTGTGACGAATAGGATTTGTCATAAAGAGAACCCTATTCTAGTTGTTTGTGCTTTATATTTTTTCTGATGAAGTGAAATTAAGAAATTATTCATTGATCCTTAGCTTCTACTGAACCTTACATCTCTTTTGTTTCATAATTCATTTCAAATTTTGAAAGATCCAACTAGTGAAACCTAGCTTTCCCTATGAAGCTCCGTAAAATTTTGATGCAGATCTAGTTAATTTTTAGACTCCATAACCCAATGGAATTATAACAAGTTAATCAACCAAAATATGCTATCAAATCATAAACAAACGAATAATTTTCATGGTAATAACTAGCCTAAAATTCACAATAAAACATTGCTAAATTTTACAGAGAGATCCCTCTTTGAAGCTGGCAGGGCTAGATCTCAGGTTCCAAAGTGGTTTTGATGTTGTTCTATGTAATATCATAAATTACATAACGATAACAAGGTTGAAGCCACATTAGGCATATTGTGAGCCTCTTCGTTATGTCCTTGGATTATATGAAAAAATTCCATAGTGATGAAATTGTTCAATAATTCTTTGATTCTAGAGAAGGGGTGGCAGAAATGTAAATCATTGGGCCTGGTTCCTTTGATGAGAGACACAATTATGATCATAGAGTCTCCTAGAATGACTAAATTATTCACATGGTTATTTTTGGTGATGTGAAATCCTTGTAGCAACCCATATGTTTCAAGTTGGTTATTTGATCGAATTCCTAACGCCGAGGCATACCTAGTGTCAATTATTCCCCTCAGATTAACATGAATCCCTCCCCCTCTTCCCACCCCGAGTTTCCTTAAGATACGACATAAAAAACATAAGATCCACATACTTTGATATTTTTCCATTCTTCAAATTATTAAAAATTCATGTGCAATTTCTAAATATAGGGTGACAGAGTAAAGAAAGAAGGGTTAGGGTGGGGGATGGGTGGGGGGGACAAGTACGTACATAAACATATTTGATTCATTATAGTTCTAAGGATTCTAAGTTCACTTTTGAAGGAATATGGTTGACTTATGATTATAGGGAGAGGGCCTAGGTAAAGATGATAATGGGATACTTCGAGATTCCTTCAAATACCTTATCATACCTGGACAGCCAAACTTTCCAACATATAAATTTGGAATAGAAAACCAAATATATTTTAGGGAATATTTGGATTGAAGGGAGCCCATGTAAGATCTATGTGAAGCTCCAAAGAATACTGGTGAATCCAAGGGAGAATTATTCCATTCGAACAAATGATCCAAAGCTTGTTTCCATACCTTCGTAGTGAAGGGACAATATAAAAAAAGGTTATGAATTGGTTCTTACTGAAGATTGCATAGGGGGCATCTCGATGAACCTTGAATTCCTCTGTGATTTAGTTTTTAGAAAGATAATATTTTATTGTGAGGTGATAACCAATAGAAATCCTTCAGTTTGGCAGAGTGTTTGGACTCCAAAACTTCCACTAGATAGAGGACTTTGGTAGAAAATTAGACTGGAACAATAGATATCAATATCCTTGTTTAATTGAATAGGAGGAAGATTTCCAATTTACTTTATACGAGAGGGAGAGGCTTAGGGGAGCCTTTCCTGACAAATTCATTTCCAAAATATCCCATAGAGCCTGCGTATTAGATAGGAGATTCCCAAAGAACAAATTCAACCATGTGTCACCCTCATTCCATTTTGACACATTCTTGAGCATCCTGCAACCTTTTTGCAACATGAAATATATTAAAGGACGAATACCTTCCAAACTTTGAACATGGGGTTGGTTCATAATGGATTCCTTGAAAATACATATAGAATTTACATCCCCAGGATTCCAACTAAGATGATATTCAATCAGAAAGGACACAGATTTAATCAACTTGCAGAGTGGGAGCCAAATCCTAGGAGACTCAACTTCTAAAGAGAGCTCATACTTGGCCTTTAGAATTTGGACCTGTCTTGAAATCAGGAGACAGATGACATTCCATGCAAATTTTTCACCAAATACTAAATTCATAAGAGAGATATGATTTATTCCCAAGCCACCATGAGACTTAGGGGCTCAAACAATGCTACATTTCACTAAGTGGCATTTCTTCATACATCACTTCCCCCCTTGACACAAAAAATCACCAAGGAGAGTTCCTAATTTGTTTAAAATAAATTTAGCAGCCATAATAACCATTAAATGATACAAAGGAATAAATGAAAGGACTCCTTTATAGAGAAACACTATTTCTGCTAAGTTTAGCAAAATTGGTCCCCAATTATCCATTCTAGCCTTGATTTTGTCATTATACCATTCCATGACAAGGAGGAGGATTTTTTTAAACTGATAGGAACTCCCAGATATTTGAATTCCTTCCATTTTTTCATGACTTTACAACCCAGAGCTTCTTAGATTTTCTTCTGGAGGTACAAACTGATGCTTTAGGAATACATTCCTGATTTAGTTCCATTCAAAAAACCTCCTGACCCTTCTGGAAACAAATACAACACTTCCTTGTACTATTTTCCAATCAATGTTGATGCATCCCACAACTGAGCCATCTCATATGAAAATTTCTTGTGATTTATACTTTTAATTCCCTCTAAGAATCAAATATTTGGTATCGTAACTATACTTCTTTCTTGCTCTAGTATTCTACTAAACGATTAAAATGGGAAAGGGGGTAACCTTGACGATGTCCTTTCGATCCCTTAAAAAACTTGGAGCACTTGCCATTAACTAATGGAAAAATATAGGGTGAACTAATGCACATTTCCACCCATTGAATACATTTTTCATGGAAGCCCATATTTCTCATAAAATTGAACAATAAATTTTGCTTGACCCGATCAGATGCATTGGCCATGTATAGCTTTATAACCATCCCTTGATCCCCCATTTTCCATCTAGAGCTGAATTCCTCCTGGATCATAATGATATTATTAAAAATATTCCTACCAAGGAAAAAAAATTTGCTCGAGGGGTCCTGACCCAGGTTCAGAGTTCAAGGCTTGCCAACAAACCCCTATACTACTGGCCCTTTCAGTAGTGACCTACTTGCGCAGGTCAAAGTCTCACATGAAGTAGTATGGGTGGGTGCTGGAACCAAGTTTCTGCACCCTGAGAAAGGATAGGTAAGGAAAGCAGAGGTACATTTGGCCCTGTGATACCCAGATCACCTTGTTCTGTGCAGGGCCAAGGAGGTCTCTATTCGCATCCACGTGTGCTAGATCTATAATTATATACTTCTATGACAATAGCACAATATTGCATAAACAAAATAGAACAGATATAGATACAAAAAACAAACTTACACAGATTTGTCGTAGCTTAAATATAGAATGCGCACATTGCAGTAATTACCAAGATACACACAGATAGTACTTACAGATTCAGTTCTCTATAAAACTTTCTTATTCATCAATTCATCAGTTCCTTCTTACAATCCCATTCCCAACCTGCGCACACAATAGCAGGGTCTGCACACAACTGGACTCTGGATCTTCGCGCACACAGCTAGCAGGAGTCCTTCCCCAAAAACCCAAACAGACAATTTAAACCACAATTCGCATCAATATCTCTTTATTTCCTACCTTACGATACAAAATTTTCCCCTATTTATAATAATCTAGCCTAGACTTTCCTATGGTCCACAAACCATGGTTTTCGGACCCCTGGTTTACCCTTTTACCCATTATAATGCTTTCAGGGCTTTGACCCACCCAAAAACCCCTGCACTAGACTAAATCGAATCTAAAGTATTAAAAAATGGACCATTTTCACAGCTCGTAGGAGACCCTATTCCAACAGTCCCCCAACACAATCTTCTGACTCGTCCTGAGTCACTGTGACCACCATATATTCATTTATCCCTATATGGATTGAGTCAACTACCACTAACAAATCCAGGTAAGATGTCACTACACAATGTAGGTAGCTGGACTGCTCCACCATTCGTGATCTCCTTAACGGTGTAGGGACCAAGCTAGTGCTGCCAAAATTTCCCTGGGAGTTTCGCAAATTGGATATCGTATAAAAGGACGATATCGCCTGCTACGAATGTCTTTTAGCGAATATGTCGATCATGCCAGGCTTTATCATGGGCCTTCTGAACTTGTTGATTAAAGTTAGGAATAAATCGATCTTCCTCCAATGCCAAAAGCTGCGCAAGGCATTCCTCTATGATATCTGGTTCTACCATATTAGTAAATTTTGCGATGCATAGGCTAGGAACAATGTATTCTATGGGCATAATGGCCTCCTTGCCATAGACCATTCGAAAGGGGATCCTGCCTATCAGCTTCTTTCAAGTCGTTCAGTAGGCCCATAGAACAGAGGGGATGCGAACATCCCAGTCACTACGATCGGCATTGCAAACCTTGGTTAATGCTTGTTCCAAAATTTTGTTAAAATCTTCAACCGCCCCATTTTCCTATGGATGGTATGGTGTAATCTTTGTATGGTGAATTTGGAATTCCTCATTCAGTGCTTGAATTGTTTGGTTAATTAGGTGTGTACCTATGTCACTCATTAGGATCTTTGGGCAGCCAAACTTGGTCAGAATCTGCTCAAAGATGAAGTGCGCAACAACATCTGCAGTACAATCCTTCACCGCTTGTGCCTCAGCCGATTCAGTGATGTAGTCAGTGGTGGTAATAATGTAGCACGCACATGTTTTCTTGCCTGGCAGATTGATGGGTCGAATAAAATCAATGGCTCATTTGTCAAAAGCTTGTAAGCCATTTGAGGCTATAATGGAATTTCATATCGACGTGAGGGTCTTCTGGATCACTGACACGTGTCGCATGATTTGCAATAGGTGTAAGAATCCTGATGCAGGGTAGGCCACCATAACCCAGCCCTCAAAATATTTTGTGCCATTGCTCTCCCTGCATAGTGGCCTCCTGCGACAACTTCGTGTGCTTTCTCCAAAACGGTAGGCCGTTCATGTTCCAAGACATATCTGCATAATATTTCATCTGCGCCTAGCTTGTATAACTAGCCAACGATGATAGTAAAATCCTTTACTCGAGTAACCAACTCCTTCTGCTGCACCGAATATTCTACTGGGACTATGCCTGTAGTGAGGAACTCAATGATATCAATGAAGTAGGCGTCAACAACCTTAATGGTGAATAGCTGCACATATGGTAAGTCTTCCTCCAAATTAGTAGGCTCTTCCCCTATCTTGATGCGTGACAGATGATCCAGGCGCACATTCAACCTTCTGGGCTTGACGATGATCTCAAAATCATATTCCTGAAATAGCAACAACCAGCAACAAATCTCCCCCCCCCCCAACACAGGCTTGTTGACCAGGTATTTCAAAGCTGAATGATTAGTGAACATTTTAAAGTGTCCATCTAGTAGGTAGAGACGATATTTTTGTAATGCGTATAACATATCCAATCCCTCTCACTCAATGGTAGAGTAGTTATGTTCTGCATCCGAGAGTTTCTGACTCGCAAAGGCAACCAGGTGATCAATATCTCCCTCTCCCAGTTGAGTTAGGATAGTGCCCAAGGCGATGCCTGATCCATCCACATGTACATGAAATTCCTTCGACCAATCAGGAAATATTAGTATGGGTGCAGAGATCATCTTCTCCTTAAGCAGTTCAAAGCTCTTCTGACATTCATCATTCCAAAAAAAGGAAACATATTTCTTTAGCAGTTTTTCCATGGGTGGTGTGATTAGTGCGTACCCCTAAATGAACTTCCTGTAATAGATCGTGTGTCCAAGAATAGAACGCAGTTGTTTCTCCGTTGTTGGGACCGCAAGGTTTATAATTACGGCAACTTTCGCAGGATCAACCATCAACCCTTGCTGACATACTATGTGTTCGAGCAAGATTCCGAATAGTACACAGAAGATGCACTTCTTAATATTCAAGGAAATCTGATGCTTCCAGCATGCATCTAACATTAATCATAGGTTAGAGACATGCTCCTTTACCAGGTTGAAGACCATCCAGTCATCGAAATAAACTTCTAAGAACTTATGAATAAAATTCTTGAATACAACAACTACGACCCTTGAGGGTGTGTTCTTGAGACCAAAGGGCATGACCATATACTGAAAGGACCCCCATTCGATCGTGAATGTAGTCTTACTATGATCTTCATGTGCAATTCAGATCTTGTGGTACCCTGAGAGCCCATCGGTGAAGGAATAGGCCTCTTGTCCACCCATGCTATCAAGGATTTTGTCGAAGAAGGGCATAGGGAAGGGTTCATGGACGCAGGTGTCGTTTAACTTGCGTAGATCTACATAGATGTGTATTTTCCCCTTTGTCTTCTTCTCCTGGATGACCATTGGACTTACCCAATCTGATTGCTATCCTGGTTCAATGATAAATACGGCAAGCATTTTGTCCAGTTCTTCTTTGAACTTTTTCTTATATTTAGGATTCAGTCAGTAAGGCCACTGCTTGATGGGGCATGCCTCAGGTTTTAGAATGATGTGCATAATGCCTAGGTCCCCTGTGATTCCTTTGAGCTCAGAAAACTTTGTCGGAAATAAGTCCCGATACTCTGTCAGTAGCTCTAAAATTTTTCTTATGGTTCCTTCATCCCAATAGTCCCCAATTTTAGCCAGCTTAGGCTGTTCTTTCATCCCAATATTAATTTCGCTTAGCTTGAGAGGTTGTATGATATCAATATTCTGTAGCAGAGGTCTAATAATAGTGCTTTCCCCTTCAGATTCTGGAACAAAGACATTTTGAGGATTATCTTCTTCTTCATCTATCGCCAAGCTCCAGTAGTTGACTATGTCTTGCATCTGTGCTTCCCCTGTCAGGACCGCTGGTGTGACATGGTGGTGTGAGTTATTAAATACAAACACATCGATGTCCTACAAAGCTTCATCAAGCATCTCCGTCTGTAGGCTCTAAATATCCATGTGCATGGCTCCGAGCTACAATTGAATTTGTTGTACTCCTCCCAAAGTGTCATATTTTGGTGTGACTTTGAGTTTCATGGCAGCTTCCAAGGATTTTTCCTGTGACTCGAAGGTCTAGTGGCCCATTGGTATATGCAAGTGGGGTAGAAACATAGCAATGAACCATTTGGTGTGTTGTTTGTCGTCGTACTTGAACCCTTCTTCCCTGATTGCTTTCTTCAATCATTGATCGATTGCCCACACTGATTCAGACACACCTTGCTTGAAGTCCTTTACTTTTGCTACCAAATGAGAGTAATATTTTAGTTTCTGGAACTGTTTTTTTAAGGCATCCTTAATATCTTGAAGAGATGCTCTTCCCTTTTGAGATATGTACCGCATATACTAGTCTAGAGCTCTCTCTTCGAAGGCTAGGGACAACTGTGCTCTCTTCATTGTATCGCTTACCACCCCCTGCGTAGTCCATGCCGAGTTGGCCATGAACCAAAAAATATCCATGTTCTCATCGGTTGCACCTTTAAAGGTAGGTAATTTCAAGTGTACTGCCATGTCTCCTTCTAGCGGGGTTTCGGTTGAGGGCTTGTTCTCCCATGAGTTAAACATTGGGGTAACTGGTGAACCTTGCGTAGCTGCTCTTTTCAGCGGGCTATGAACAGATTGATGCCTTTCTTGATTGGCTCGATAGTACTAACAGCTCCATGTTGTACTTTCATCCAGAACGATGCTCATTCACTTCCATGTCAGGTTTCCAGTATTCGCTTGTTAGTACCCGATCCATTTTTTAAAATGCTTAGGTCTTGGCAATGGAACCATTTGTTGGCTCGAGGGGTCCTGACCCAGGTTTGCAGTTCAAGGTTTTCCAACAAAACCCTATACTATTGGCCCTTTCGGCAATGACCTACTTGTACAGGTCAAAGTCTCACCTGAAGTAGTATGGGTAGGTGCTGGAGCCAATTTTCTGCACCCTGAGAAAGGATAGGTAAGGCAAGCAAAGCTACGTTTGGCCTTGTGATACCCAGATCGCCTTGTTCTCTGCAGGGCCAAGGAGGTCTCTATTCGCATTTACGTGCGCTAGATATATAATTATATACTTTTATGATAGTAGCACAATATTGCATAAACAGAAATAAACAGATCTAGATACATAAAACACAGTTATACAAATATTTTGCAGCTTAAATACAGAATGTGAACAATGCAGTAATTACCAAGATTCACAGAGATAGTACTCACAGATTCAATTCTCTATCAAACTTTCTTATTCATCAATTCATCAGTTCCTTCTTACAATCCCCTTCCCAGCCTACGCACACAACAGTAGGGTCCGCACACAACTAGACTTTGGATCTCTGTGCACACAGCTAGCAGGAGTCCTTTCCCCAAAAACCCAAACAGACAACTTAAAACAAAATTCACATCAATAGCTCTTCATTGTCTACCTTACAATACAAAATGTTTCTCTATTTATAATAATCTAGCCTAGACTTTCCTATGGTCTACAAACCGTGGCTTTCGGACCCCTGGTTTACCATTTTACCTATTATAATGTTTTCGGGGCTTTCACCCACCCCAAAACCCCTTCGCTAGACTAAATCAAATCAAAAGCAGTAAAAAACGAACTAGTTTCACAGCTTGTAGGAGATCCAATTCCAAAAAAAATCCTCCTTTATTTTATGAAATAATGCAAGGGAGATCCTTTTTAATCATAAATTCCATAATTTTTGTGATTATTTTCAACAAGAGATTAAATGGAGATATAGGCTAAAATTTCTTGAAAGAGGATGGATTCCGCTCCTTCAGGATTAATGCCAAGAAGGATGGATTGATTCCTCCTCCTATAAACATTTTCTTCAATGAATAACCAATAATTCTAATTAAGTTTGTATTTATTAAGTCCCAAAACTTATGATAGAAGAGGGTCGGAAAACCATTCAGACCTAGAGCCTTGTCAATGTGGAAGCACATAACAACTTGACATATTTCTTGTATTATTGGGGGGCCAATTAGTTGAGAATTCATTTCTTTTGAAACCATATTTGGTATACAATATAACATGAAATTGTCTTCTTGAATTAACATGTTGTCGTTACTTTGATATAAGGGAATAATGTGGTCATACAAAGCCTCTTGTATATTTTGAAAATTGTCCAACCTTCACCCTCGAACCTGGATCTCAGAGATGCAGTTTATATTTTCTTTTTTTTTGGACTGGTTATGAAAGAATTTTGTATTCTTGTCACTTGCTAAAGATAAATACTCTTGTATTTAAGACTCCACAATTACTCCTCCTCCGAAAGTTTGGAATGGAAAGACTGAAAAGATTAAATCTCTTGATAAAGTAGATCATGCATAACCTCCCCAAATTCCACCCTTGATTGAACTAGAGCTATTTTGAATTCCAAATAGGAAGAGGATCGTCCTTAATTTGATTTATATTTCTTAAGCCTTTTCTCAAAATCCTTCTTTAATCACTTAATATTGGTTTCCCATATAGCAATGGGTTTGCACTCCCCCCATTGACTTCAGGAGTCACTAGAAAAATCATAGAAATCATGGGATTACAACCAAAGGGAAAAGAAATAGAATGGGATGGGAACATAATTCAAAGGAAGGTTGAGGGAAACCTTAATAGGTCTATGGTCAGAGCCATTATGGGGGAGAATGGAGAAATGAAGAGTTAGGCTAGTAGACAAAAAGGAGTTGAAAACTGAAAACCTATCTAGTCTAGCTATGACATACCTTGGACCAGAGCTTTGATTATTCAATATATGGCTAAATTGTTTAGGCTTGACATGAAGAGGATGAATTATGTTTATTAAGTCATCCATTTATAACTTGAAGGTGTCATGGACTATTGACCCTACCCTTTTTTACTTTTGGTGTAAATTAGTGTTAAGTTCCACCCTAAAAATACATTTTTTTATGAAATTTTGAATCTTTAATATCTAGGAGAGATTGCAAACAAGCTTGCTTCTCACGAAATTGAATTGGCATGTATATATTTAATATTGTGTATACCTGATTTAAATTTGGGTAGTGGAATACCATGGCACTCCAATTCTTTATTTTATGCCAATTTATTAGCTTCAGTTTATTTGGGACCCATAATGTGTAGATACCCCTTGATGCACCTCTAGAGCTTTGTGAGACCTAGAAACTTGTGTTCCAAATTTTCGTATGGATGGATGAGAAATCAACGTCATCAAAATTATTTTCCTAGAGTAGGAAAACCATTGATTTCTCTTTGAAAATAATATATCTATCCTCATTTATCCTTCTCCTGGAACTACTCTACAGTCCTCGGAAACAATAGTCATCAATTACTTCTTGGAGTGAGTTTCCCCCTTTGAGGGGCCAACAGTGGTACTGATTCCCTAACTTGTTTTCTTTCTCTATTTTCTCTTTTCTAATTTTTTTGTTGGAGTTTCTAACCTATTTCAGAATCATCCTCTCATTGTCTTTGGATCTTTTACCTTATGACTTTTCATTCACAGTTCTCACTATCAAAATTTGGCCACTTACATATTTTGAAGAATGGTAGCCCTCCTCCTCTTCTTCAAGAGAATCTTCGGAGGGCTCAAAGGGATCTTCAAGGGAAGGCCACTCTTGCTTAGTGGGGTTCTACTACTACCGGTTCTCTTCCTCTAACTCAAATCAGGAGGGATATTCGTCCTTATTCAGAGATGAATGTGCCTCATACTTATTCTTGGAACTTTTTTGACCTCCTAAGTGGCTAAAAAATTCTTTGTTTTGTTGGATTTCTTTATTTTCCCCTAAAGTATTAGCTTGTTTAGCTTGTTTCCCTTGGATTTTTAAGGGCTTACTAGTTGGTCCTTTATGTTTCCTCAGCTATTTATATTGATCCCCTTTATCTCCTTGATTTTATAGTGGTCTAGAGGATTTGGAACTAATATATGATAAGTGAACATATTCATAGAAATCTATTCACTTAAATGGGAGCTTTTCATAGACCACCTCCTTGATGTGGATCCAATCATCCATAAGTATATTGATTTCTAATAGGAAACCCTTTTCCAAATCAACATCCGCACATATTTGTACACAAGAAAATAACCCTTATTTATTCTTGGCACAATCGATGTGCTTTCTGAATGAGTTACCAATCAATCGAAAAGTAGTTCCCTTCCAACAATGAAGAGGAAGGTGCCAAAAATTTACCCATAATGGAATAGCCGTGGGAGTATCACAATCTAGGTTGAAATTAGGGTTCCATTTATCCAGATAAAAATCATGGGGGCCCATAAAATAAAGGCCACTTCTGAACATCAAATCATTGACCTCTTTTAACTCAAAATAAAAAGTGAAGAACCCCTTCCTGAAAAAGGAAGAGTCCACCTCCCCTTTCATATTTTGCTTCCAATTCTGGTCGATTCAGGATCAAAATGACTTGGGAGAGTGCCATAATCCTGAATACTGACCAATCATCCCTTGATTTGTGAGTTGCATGGCTCGAGCTCTGGCCCGAGGAGAAAAAATAACAATTTTGGGCATCTCATCGACCTTCTTTCCAAACATGGAGGGGGAAGCTTTTTGAAATTTAGGGACATTTGTGAATACATTGTTAAATGCCATGAATATGTTGGGAAACTCTATATGGGTAGGATATGCCATCTGGTATTCCTGAGCGACACAAAAAGCCTTCGACTATTGAATCTAAATCAGTGTAAACGATCACCATACCCTAATATATCACTCAAATGTTAGATGTCAGAAAGAGATATGATAGAACGCACCCCCAACTTTGAAATGTCGTAGTATATTTTTCATAGAGCTCTTGACCTCCTTTCTTGTGGGAAATGAAATTAATCAAATATAGAGGATGATATTAATTTCATCCAAAAGTTAACATAGTAACTTCCATTTTCTTTTATTATAAAGGCATTGTAAGAAGGACTATATTAATTTAATATTAAATTTAGTGTAGGAATAAATTTTTATAATTCACATCCACAGATAATGGTTGTGAGTTATGATAGTCAAATATTTGTAACAAAAAATATATTCATTATAAAATTCATGTATCTTTTTATGTATATGAAAAATGGTCAATGATGAATATATATAACATGTAAATATTTTATATTGGAAAGGAATGATAAAATTACACAATTGGCTTAGTGTTTTTCCATATGGTTGGTTGGAGACATGAAAATAAAATTATTTACCATTCATTATTGAGGGTCATTTTAGGCTAATCATTCGAAAATAATATGCTATCTAAATTCTAGGATTCTATGCCATATTTTTAGTAAAATTAGTCAAAAGGAACCTCTAGGAGGAATTATTCCTATGTACTTAGAAAAAAAATTGTCAATGAGGAAAATTAACAATAGTTAATATTCCTTTTAGTGCTAGTTATTAGATTTCATAGCTATCTTGTGATGGAGAAAATAAAAGAAGTATGATAACGTAAAGGATTTTGTAGTAAAGAAGGGGATCTCATTCTTTGGGTTTTGTTTTTTTTATGAGAAATAGAGTTATCTAATTGGGATTTATGTGATACAAAAAAAACCATGCTAACCGTAAATTATTTTGTTTGAGAGGATAATTTATATCCGTAATAGAATTTGTCCTCATCGGCTCATGGATTCATCTCTCATTGACCTGCTATAGGCTATGATAATTTTTGGTAAAAATTTCTTGCAAAGACCACGCTTGTACTTCTGGGAGCCAACAAAGGATTATGTTGTAGTCTACCTTAGTGTTGGAATTTTCTATCTTTTACATTGAAGAAAGTCTCACCCAGGTCATAGTGAAGAATTAGGTGTTATATTCGGGTTATATGGTGAAAGGATGAATTTTACTCACTCAATATATGTTAATATCAACTAAAAATTGTAAAATGATGGAGAACCATTAAACAAGATTGAAAAAATCTTTATTGTGCATAAGGTATGAAAAATAATATAATAAATTTAAATAGGCACAAAATAACACATATATAAACACAATATATAATGAGTCTCCCTGCAACAATTTTTCGTTTATTATTCTCATGCGAGAGCATCATTAAAAGTATAGATATACAATATCTTAACTATATCCTTCAAATACCATCCCCAGTGATCCCTATTATAGATACAAAATCTTAGTATTAGAGTATGATTCAAAATTTTAGTAACATGTTGGCCTTCTCTACTAACTCCCCCTCTGTGAAACTCACTTGCAAGTCTCTACATATTTTTGGCTTGTTGTCACCTCAAGTTTAAGTCATTTGGTATTCTCATCTTTAACTAATACTCTCTTGATAGAGTCAAATATAATGGATTTCATGAAATCAATCCACTTCATAATCGCTTGGTCCACGCTTGCTTGATTCCCTCAAAATGGAATGTCTTGATCCTTATTTTGCATGCACTTGGTGAATTCCAAAAAAACCACTTTTTCTAGTACTTTCTGCTACTAAATTATGGAAAAATTAACCATTATTTTTCCATATTTCTCTTCCTATTTTCCGCAAACATTATCTGATCGAAGATACCCAAAAAATGAAGGAAAGAGTAGGCCCCAACTACACCATATTGAATCTCCCTGAAGTCAATTATTCATTTTCTGAAATGGCCCTTATTTTTCTTTCTTATATTTCTCTCCTTCAAATGAAGGACCCAACTCAACAAATAGTTTGAAAAATGTTTTGGTGGAAGAAACTACACATATCCAAATGATATATCAATTTCCGCATCAATGTGGTTCTTTGACTAAAAAAGTGTTGGGTTGAGGTAGCATCTAGTTCCTTGGGATGAACTATAGGTAATGTATTCCATTCAGCATCCATGAGTATATTGAGTTGGTGTAAATATAAGTATTGTGCTTGGATCGTAAGCTTAATATCACACATTATTTGTCTCTCTTGGTTTGATTCATCATACAAAGAAGTAATACATGCATATTTTTTAATTATTTGTATAAAAATATGTTGCTACTATAGTGAGATTAGTGATGGATAGAGCATCTTCAGTGAGCTTCATGACTTACTCTCATAACTCAAAAATTGACTAGTTGTGTTTAGCAGGAATACCTAGATAATATTACACTTTCCTCAAAATGTTATGTGATTCCTCTACTTTCTTCCAATGTTTGGAGAGAATAGTAGTGTCTTTCTCGATAACACAATCTACTTCATAGATAATTTTTGTTTTTGGGCAGGGAAACTTCTCCCGCAGCTTAGAAATAGTGCCCTGAAGGGATTTATTCACAACTGCAAAAATCGTCTAAGAATCCTTGCAATACTGTAGGAACTGAATGGGATCATAAGATGAACTATCCTTGGGAAGAGTAGTTAGCCTTCTATAATGAAAGATGCACTTGAATGATATTAACATTGATATCCACTGTCTTTTACTTATCTTTGTATTTCTGTTGTTTAACTTGAACTCTCTCTTTTGTGACTCAAACAATTTTATTCTGTAGTGAATCTCAGTCCTACCTATCCTAGGTGATTTTTTGTGGTTGTTTGTCATGAGCTTGGTGACCTCAAGGTTCTTTTGGTCTATCAAAGTTATCCACTCTAATTATAGTGAAGAATCCCTAAGAAATTGAAACAATAATGTGGAAGATAATTGTTGAAGATCTCCTATGGAGAGAATATTTATGGGTGGAAGCTTAGATTGGAAGGGCTAACCACTAGAAATGGATTTATTTGAGTGACCCCACATGAAAATTTCTATAGTTTCATTTTTTTCCTATGGTATAGACTATTTTTAATTTTGCAGCTCTTTATTGAATATAGATAAGTGAAAAATTTCTAGCTGGAAGAGATTTGATAGTTTCCTATGGAGGATAAGTAGTGGGTTCTAGTGAAAATTTCAAGGATGGAAGTTTATCTTAAAGTTTATAAACCTTGGGGAATATTACTAGTCCTTAGTATGTAAATTGTAAAAAAAGTTGTGATATTTTTGTAGGAATATTTATATTTCCATTGATTCTATATTATTCAATATAATATTTTGGTGATATTTAAGGTAGAATAATGGTATACTATAAATTTTGGGCAAATCGTTTTAAGAAAAGGAAATTGGCAATATTGTTTTTCAAAAAAACATGGACAATTAGCCCACCTACGAATATTAGGCCCTAAGAGTTTCCATAGATTGGGTTATTGGTGGAATGAGTGGATTGTGCATTAGAATTAGTATACGGAGGTTCATTATATTATGAATAATACATTTTAGGGTTGATTTATAGATGGAACGGTAGAGGGTAGCATTTAGTCCATGGTCAAAGTGGCTATAATAGGTACATGACGCTCATCACCGTAAACCTCAATTATTTTTTAAAGGCATATGGCAACAGTTTTGGATAAATAAAGGAGAGGAGTAGTTTATTTAGGTTTTTTCCAAGCTAAAGTGGCTAAAAATACCATAAGAAGAATATGAGGGAAAAATTGGTTATGTAACACCCTCCTCTCATATTTACCCGAGCTAACTCACCCACTAGAGTAAGCATGTGATGAGAGGCTAATATGATGTGATTAAACTCCAAATGTGTAGTTAAGGAAGTGGAACTGACAAAAAAACTAAATTTTACCTTCCTCAAGAAATACAGACCCTTTAGGAGGCAACCAACCCTTCTAGGTTCTTAACCCCTAAGACAACTTGCCACTTTTCTGATAGATACCCTCAGTCGCTCCCATCACAAGCCATGTATGAAACTGAGGCCTTCCAATTTCTCCCACAATAGGTCATTCCCATGATTGTGGACTTCTTAAGGTATTTTTGAGCTAGCAACCCAAAACTCTAACGCACATTTTTAAGGCTAGGTATTAGGCCACTGCCTATAAATGAATAATAAAAGTGGGATAAGGCTACTAATGAAATCATTGGTACAAGTACTTGATCTGACCCTTACAAGCCATGACATGAATTTCGTCAAACATATCACAAATATGTAATCTAAACATATCAAAAATATTTAATCTATAGGTCATAACAAAATATCTAAGGATAGGTTTCTCAAACTTATATGAGATTCTTAAAGAAGCATTCCTACCATATCAAAATCATTGCATTATCGTCTATTAGGTAATATACTCATTTGTCATTCATTTTCTAATAAAAACATGAAGAGAGACATACATCAACTTTCTCATAAAACATATGCATAACGGACATATAACCAACATAAATAAAAAGGACATAAAATCCACATATGAACAAGTACATTTACATATGAAATGAAAAAGGAAAAGGACCTATTATTAATGAATGCATATGCTAAACAATTCAAGGACTTCCAGAAACCACCTAGCCATAAATGGTTAGAACCAAATTTTCTTTCAACCCATCACCCCCATGCCATATTCAAAGCATGAATGTGGAACACTTAGAAAAACCAACCTAGGATTCCTTAAGATTTACCTTATATCCCATGGAGGGATTCCTAGGCTCGAAACCCTCATCATTACAACTAGACTTTACCTCAACCCCACCAAATCCCTAGGCCCTAAACAAGCATGTATGACTCTGAATATCTCCACAGAAACCGTGAAAAATTTCTCCATCCCCACTCTCTAAGATTTGTTGTGTATCCCTCCATAATTAGTCAAGGGATTCCTAGGCCTCAGAAGGTCATACACCTTTAGGCTTTACTATGTGTCCTTCCATTACTGGTCGAGGGATTCCTAGGGCTACAGAGGCTCCATCCTCTAGGATTTACTTCGTATCCTGCTATTAATAGTTAAGGGACTCCTAGGCCTAACGAGGAGGGTTAGAATTAGGCTTTACATTGTATCCCACCATTACCAATCGAGGGATTCCTATGCCTTTTTATTTTTCTTGAGACTACCCCAATAACTTTCCATAATATCTCAAAATGCATATCAACCAAATACAAGAGAACCCGCCACACCATGACTATCCATAAACTTAAAGGCAAGGTTGAAATCCACTGTCACACCTAGAAAAACCCATGACAATGACATAAAGAGAACCATATACACACATTCATGTACCATGCATGCCAAATATAGCAAGGAAACCACACATGCAAATCGATACCTGTAAGAAATCACCTTGTATCCTCTTGATTCTGCTCTTCCTTCCTTGATATTTGCCTCCCTTTGCCTTCTTTACTCTTCGTTTTCTCTTCTTGATCCAATGGTAGAATTATTCAAGGATTCTCTATGTATCCAAGAGTGAGTGAGAGAGAGAGAGAGAGAGTAGAGATAGAGAGCTCCAAAAATGAACTCACAAAAGTTGACAAACTGATCCTCATAAACCGTTTTATCATTGATGGCTCTATTTTCTTCATTTTCCATTATCTTCCTTCATTTTCCATGATTTTCCTTCATTTTCTTCCTCATGCAAATTTCTGACCTGTTAACTTCCTTTTATTGTATTTTCCATTATTTTCATAAAAAAATGTCATATAATGCCTCTTGTATTTCCAAAGACTTTTCCGTTTCCTTTTCCAATTTCCTTCGCCATAATAAACCAAATCAACACGGAGTAGGATTTTTTTCTCAACATTCATCCTGGGATACATGTCCCATGACCTTTGTCTTTTTTTTCCCTTATTAACTTTATTCCATAGATTGCTAACCTAGGTTGTTACACAACCTTCCCCCTTGGGCAATGTTAGGGTCCTATAATAATAGGATTCATAATTTTGAATTGACTTTGATTAGTCTTGTAATATGTACATACTTTTCTTTCTACAAATTTTTTTCCCGTATTAAAAAAATAAAAAGTGTAAAGATGGTAAAATTCCTAAAAGAAAAATCAAAGGAATTGAAAGAAAAAAAGATAAAAAAAATAATAGAAAATGAACCCCAAACAAAAAAGAGATAAAATAGAACATGAAAGTGATGCAAATTCAAATTCCACTACTATTTAATTCACTTTGCAAGATAATATTTTGTGCAACTTGTTTAAGAATGCCACAATACATGAAGGTCAAACTGCTTAATCTTAAATTTTCATGCTTTAAATTTGATGTTGATAGATAAAGAATAAAGATATAGCCAAACAATTTAATCTTGGCACATCAATAGTTGGGTAGAGAATAATAAGGAACTCAACAGTTCAATATGAGCCCTTGGAAGAAATAAGGATAGAATTAATTAGTTTGATGTTTAAAAGAAAAATGAATAAGGATCTGCAAGCTCAAATGCACCCATGTAAATTGTTAGCCACCTATAAAATTTGTCATATCAAATGGTGGCTAAATCATTTTTTTGAAGCCTTCAAGAAACAATTTTATTACAAAATTGTTAGTTCTTGAAGTCTTATGAAGACGACTTATCCTTGAGTTAATCTTCACTGCTGTTTCCCTCTCAATTCTGAAAATCTGTTGTTTTCCTAAAAAAAAGGCTTATGCAAAAACTCCATTTTCCCCCTCATTTTACCCCTCCTTTTCCTCATAATTAACCTCCCTTTTATCCCCATTTTCCCCATGAAATTCCTCTATTTTCCCTCATTTCCCTTCTTCCCTTCATAAAAACCCCTTTGATTAGGTTTAAAACTCCTTTTTAAACCTTACCGAAACCCCCAAAAATCTTTTGAAAATCCTTGAAAATCATAAAAACCCCATTTTTACATTATAGGCCTAAGCCCCTTTTGGCTAAGCCCTAAACCACTTCCCCACCATGTGATCTGGTGCTGAAACCAAGCGTTAAGTCCCTCAGCTCTTATCGCAATCGGGGCATTCATGTGAAACGCATGTCTTTTGTTACATTAAATCTTCGATTGCAATTGGCTCCTTTTCCTCTAAACCCCAATCCCTTGCTTCCTTTATAAAACCAAGAGCCCTACACTCGGGCACTAAACATTGTAAAAACCCCTCCCCGATACGAATTTTCCTTTGTATTTTATTAAAAACCCCATTTTTTTATATTATAACGAAACCCGACGGTTCATTGGTTGGGAAAATTCCAACCGTTGATTCAAACCAATCAACGATCTGTGGGATCTCGCATCGGAGTTTTCCATTGGATGCGTTCATCACCCCCTCCCAATTGGTGAGCTTTTGATGGATTCCCTACTGTCGATCTATTCTGCCATTCCCAAATTCGACAGTCCCCATTACTCTAATTCATAAGCCCGTCATTCTGCCTTTGGCATTCATAAATAAATCTCAGCCATCGATCTGATCCTCAGATTGACGGTCCTTGTTCAATCGCATTGGAATTTTTTTCCCTTTGCCCCCGCCGATTGTGATCTTCCAATTGCATCTGGGCCATCCATACTCTAAGATCCGACGGTCCAGAACAATCCTTACTTCCCTTTGTTATTTCTCAAACCCCGCTGTATAAAGATTTCGGCGAATCTCCACTGTTGAATTCTGCAGAGCAATGACCCGCATTAACCTAAACTCCGCCTGACCCTCGCCTCATATTTTATTCCATTAACCTCGAGATTTAATCTGGGTTGTTCATTCCTTTCATTCAACAGTCTAGAATAAACCCGATAGGCCCAAATCCTTTGGGTCCTACCTTTCCCCAGATCAAATATCCACCGTCCATTCCCTGATCTGATAGTCCAGGTTAAAACCACCTTGACCTTGCCCCACATCTTATCGCCTGTGCATCTATTCTCCATCACGCTCTCCTCACAACCATCCGATCTAAGGTCCCAGATCTGACAGCCAGTGTGTGGTTTCGCGTGATTTTAAGCTGGAAGGATAATTTTTCAAAGTTACGCGATATGGGCAGTTTTAAAAGGCCACGTGACAGCCAATAATGCATATCGCGTTCAAAAGGTAAACCTACCTTTCTCCCTTTTCGTTGCGCGAAACTGGTGGTTTCTTCACCCGAAACCACCATTCCCATTCCCATTTCATTTTATTATATGTGATCTCCATCGTTGATCTCTGAGATCTAACGGCTCATGCTCAATATCGCCTTTTGTTCATCACCCTCCACCCATCTTCCAGGGGACTTCAGAATCATTCTCCACTGTTGATCTCTGTGGCCAATCTCATCCGATGGCCCAGAATATTTCCAAAACCCCAATTTCAATTTTAACCCTTTTTCCTCCACCAAAGGTTTTTCACCTATTTTCTTTGCATTTTATTCCATTTCACAATAATGCGGCCCTTCTACATTATATTTTCCCAATCAATCTCGATCGTTGATCTTTGCAGATCAATGGCCCAGACTTAATCTCCTGCACCATTTATCTAATCGCCTACCTTTTGACCTTAGCGAGGAATCCTAGCTGTTGGATGCTTTCATCCAAATTTTGTGATATAACCTCAGTTTCCAAAGCAGTCTAAACCCAAATACGTAGGATTTTCTTAACTTTTTTGTTTTTTTTTTCAGGTTTTCAAGGTTTCTCAACTGTTTTAAAAAGAAAATCAAAGGTCGGGGATGACGATCCCTCAGGACTTTATTTATCAATAATATCATTCTACAAGGTTCAACACCAAATTTCATCGGTGCCTCATAAGCACTGACACCATTATAGAACCTCTGTAGCCCCTGCACATCAACAAGAAACAACAAAGCTTTATCAAACCGAGATTATTAGTGTTAAAGGATCTAGTCACAGCAGAGATGAAGAATTGAAGATTGTTTACATAGTTTTGAGGGATTACGACTGAAATCGACTATCTAAAGCCTAATCCACTCAATTAAACACAGTTTTAAGAACAAAAGATATAAATTAGGCCTAATTAAGCCTAACACACATTATTAAAGAAAATTAACGGTGATTAAAGAAGGACAATCAGATCTATCATTCCAAGAAAGCCTCCACCGCCACATCAGAGGCTAATTGAATCCTCTCAGCTGCCAAAGCCACATGTAGCCTCAAAGAATTCAAAAGAGGCATAGTTATTACCAGAATAGAAGATATTTGCCTCAAGGAAAATGAATAGTTATTTCAGATCAAAGAACTTATTAAAAACTTTTAGCAGAGTTATTACAAAGATAAAAATAATTCTAACGGTCAAAAAACTTTGCTAAGAGGATCGAAAATTTAATAAAAACAATTAATACAGGTGAAATATTTGAAATCTTCTCCATTGAGCCCATCAAAGGCCAAGAAGCATTAAACTATATTAATGGATCCTATAGATATTTTCTCTCATCCACCTCCTCATTTTCCTATAAAATCTTCTTGAGGAGCACATTGTAAAGGGTTGGTTGCTGAATTTTGATATAATACTTGTGTTCAAAACTTTATACATGTAAATAGTGTTCATATTCTCTTGAAGTTCTGTTTGTGATCAAATAAGTTATAATGAGAAGAGAAGATGATTGAAGAACTGAAACATTGGACTTCAAGAATGTAACTGGATTGACATCAATATATAAGTTGATTCTTAGGATCCTGGTCTATATCACTAGTGAAGTGCTTATTTCTCTATTATTGTTTTCCTTTAATGTATGCCATTTTTTACACTTATTATTTGATAAAGAATAGAAAGCATAGATTTAGGATTTACTGTTTACAGCACACTTCTCTGATTGATAAGCTTTATCTTTATGTTTTCCTCCCAATTGTGTGTTTAAGAATGACTTAAGTTAAGTGTAAAAATTATCAAGGAATGTTGGTTTTCCCCTATCTTGATGTGAAAAGCTTGAAAGGAAGTTCTTGAATGATATTTTCATTATGTACTCAGTCGAGTTAGTCTAGGAAAGTTTATGGTTCACCTTGTCTTCTAGTTCTTTCTTCAAAGGTAATTCTAAAAGTTTCCCTAAGAGGATGTTGAAAGCAGTTTAGATTTAAAAGTATCTTATCTTATCTTAGGCTACATTTTATTTCCTTATCTGTTTTCATCCCTTCTGAAAGTAATTATGTTTATTAATGGATTGTTTGTCCGATGAGTTAGCTTTAATACAAGCTTGTCCAAAGAAGTCTATGGTTATCCCTGTCCTTTGGTTGGTTTTAAACAGTTACTTAAAATTCTTTTCTTGTTTGGAAAGAATCATAAATCCTAGTTGAAATTATTGTCTTTTTCCACCCCTTCAACACTTTTATTGTTCCATTATATCATTTTATATAAGAGATCTTGTGATATAGATGACTTTCCCCTTGGACCACTCTTGAAATTGTTGCACAATTAAACCCTTTTATGAATCCATAGCCCAATGGACTAAAAACCAGTTTCGTATCTATCCTATCAACCAAATCCTGTTCTGTTTGCTTATACCTTAACCCCTTTAGAAATCTTTCATTTTACGACTTTCCACTCAATCAAAAATAATGCTCAACCATCCAAAACCAAACAAAAACCCTTGTTCTTAATAACTAGCCTAATATCACACATAAAAGCCTTAAAGATAAATCAATCTTTGCACTTATAGAGAGATCCCTCTTTAGATTCAGGAGGGCTAGATCCTAGAATCCCAAAGTGGTTCAAATGTTCTCCCTGCAGCTTTAGTCTCACCAATCTGCTAGAATTACAGGGACCTAACATTTCTGGCGACTCCACTGGGGAATTCTGAGTAAAATCTTTAAAATAAGACACTCAGTATTCAGTGCAGTTCAACTAGCCCTCTTCAAGCACTACCAAACATATGGTAATCACGATAAAACTTATTTTAATCAGTGACAAACTAAGGAAACCTTAGGATTCTCATAAGAAGCTTATCAAATCTTGAAGGATTAGCAAGCTTAGCCATAAGAGTAGAATTTATTTGTCTCATCACCATAGCTAAGTGTTGAAACAGATTTAGGACACTCTTGGAACCCATAGGATTGAAATAACTCAGAAAACCCAAAAATATTTCAGTTTGGTATTCAAATAAACATGGTGGTGGACCATAAAACCTTTGACCTCCGCAAGAGCTAAAAATTTCCACCTGGTGACTCCATAATCCTAAACAGACCTTAAGACTCCACTGGGAAGACCAATTATCATCATAACATCATATAAAATCAGTTAAGAGGACTTTAGGATTAAATTTTTCTTGTTTAAAGGATCAGTTAGCCTCTAAAAGATTGTCATATTTGGTTAAAATTTTCTTGTTTCCTTGGGTCTGAAAAACACAACATAGTGGCTACTAGAAAGATTTATACTAGAGCCTATCCTAACCCGAACCCTCCTGAGATAGTTTATAACCCTGAAAGAATCCTTAGGAAGTATACTGAGGTTAAATATTCAACTATTTTTAGATCACCCCGTAGAGCTAGTTATGTTCCTGAAAAACCTTGCATCTCTACAAAATCCACAAGTTGACTTAAGAAATCCATTTAGAACTAGGTCACTTGAAGATTTAGATCAGTTAGATTTAGAGTCTTCACTTTCATCCCCAGATAGAAGTGAACATCCTGGTAGTAGAGAAACTACACCACCAGATCTACATTTCCTTCATAATTTTGGTTTCTCTCATCCTAGATCAGCTGAACAATCTATTGCTGGCCCATCCACTTCTACTACCCATACACCCATTTTCCAAAACACTCCACTTCAGCCCACTTTCCCTCTTTCTAATCCACCTCTTGTAAATCCACCCCCACCACCTATCATGGCAACATGGTATGCTCCCTTAGTGCTTCCTTTGCCTTTAGTCAATCTCCCACAGGACTATTATTCCAAGATACCATTGTATGATGCTAGTAATGCAACTACTGCTTCACAACATGTGGATAAGATGAATGACTACTTTGATAGAAATGAGATTGATGATGAAACTGTCAAACTTATACTATTTGCTCAGAGTTTAGGGAGAGAAGTAAGGAAATGGTTCAAAGGCTTAACCACTCATAGTATTAATGATCTCCAAGCCTTCCATTATTTATTATTAAACAAATGGGAAGTGAGGAAAAACTCTCTCCAAATACTTTCGGACCACAGGAATCTCCATAGAAACACTGGGGAAAGTGTACAAGCTTATTGCACTAGGTTTAATAGTGTTTATAATGCCCTTCCCCCAGATTTAAAACCTCCAGAAGGCTCAGCTTTAAACAATTTTCTTGAAGTATTTGATCCTGAAATGGCCTATCAGCTGAGAGAGAGAGAGATCCTTTAACTCTTGAAGATACACAAAAAGGAGTTCTTGCTGTGGAAGTTAATTTAATGGAGAAGAGAGCAAGAATGAGGAATGAGAAGAAAGTGTCCTTTAGAGAGGAATCTACACCTTCTACATCTAGCTCAAATATGGAAAGAATGATGGATAAGATGATGAAATAGATGAGCATACTTGAGAGAGCACAAGAAAGTCAAACCAAAATAGCTCCTCAAAACAGAAATCAAAACCAAAATCAGAATTTTAGGAGAAACCAGCCTCAAAACAGACCAAGGGAGGATGATCAACAGATCACTCCTCCTTTTCATCAAAAATATGTAAGTGAGGTTGAAGAAACAAGTGAACAAATAGAGGAAGAAGACATCAACATGCTGGGAGTAGAAAATGATTATTTTGAAGTTCATTATGGTAGAAAACAAGGTCTATACAGACCCTATGATGATAAAAGAGACGAGGATGAAAGTTATTATCAAGAAATGGGAAATGTCGTCATAGAGAATAAAAAAGAGTATGACCTTAGGAGTAAAAGCGATCAGGAAACTCCCAAGACTAATACCTCTAAAAGCTCTACAAAAAACAACACTATGAATAAAACCAAGACTACAAAACAGAAAGATAAAATAGTGGCCTGAAATTCTGATAAAAACAAAGAAAAAGGAACTAAAAGTACTGAAAAATAGAGTGCAGACCTTAGTAGCAGTAGCACCTCAGCTAGTGCTCCTGTTAAAACAATTTTTACAAATGTAAATAGAGTAAATCAACAAACCGATTTTGCTGATAGAGTGGCGGTTAATAAGGCTGAAACAAGCACTTCAAAGAATCAGATTCCTTCTAGTTTGGAGCAGGAAATTTCCAAAATCAAAATCGTTGTTCCTCTCACTAAATTAGCTACCCAAGATGTATATAGATCTCAAATTTTGAAGGCTTTAAACATAGATGAAAATAATGACACTGTCGATCTTAATGATGACCAGCCAGAGCTCATATTTGGTCCTCAGATTGAGGGTAGATATCAAGAGGGACTAGTTCCTCCTTTTTATGTTAGTTCAAATGTTTAGGACAATATTTTACATAACTCTATGCATGATTCGGTGGCCTCTCACAATTTAATGCCCAAAGCTGTAATGGAGAGCCTAGGCCTTGAAATCACTACACCTTACAAAGATATTTACTCCTTTGACTCAAGCAGAGTGAAATGTTTAATTTTAATCAATGACCTCTGTGTTAACTTAGCACAAATTCCAGCCAAGTGTTTAGTAATGGATATTTTTGTTGCTGATGTACCCCCAAAATATGGTATGATGTTATCAAGATCTTGGGGAGCTAAGTTACAAGGAACTATGCAGATGGATATGACATATGCAACCACCCTTGTTTTTAATCAAACAAGAAGACTTTGCAGGGAGTCTCATATGCAATACATGGTTACTAGCCAAGAGAGACCGTAAAACTCTCCCCGTTATTTTGTAAATATAGGCCTTGACTCATTTATCCTTTTCAATGATGAAACATTCACTAAACAAGTTAACTTAACTGAATTAATGGCAGATAGAGAGGAGGAGGAAGACGATACAGAAGTGTCAAAACAGTTTGCTAAACCAGAAAACTACAACAAACAAAACACGGGTCTAGAGCTACAAATAATTCATCCATTTCTTTTAAACCTTGAGAGTCAAGAAATCAGTCCTAAACGCAATGAAAAACCTGAGGAATTAAAACAAATTCAACAAAGTGCTGATCTTCAAGAACAATCCGAAAGCACACTAGATAAAGAGGATAGTAACCAAACTACTAAACCTGAAACTAGTCCTCTTTGGAGTATGAACTTCGATGGGTCTTGCAGTAGGAGCAATGCTGGTGCAGGTGTCTAGATACATAACACCGAAAATAATCACACCGAAGGCCATTCCTACAGATTAAATTTTCAGTGTTCGAATAACATAGTGGAATACGAATCCCTTCTTTTAGGCTTACACTTGTTGAAGAAATTAGGAGCTAAAAGAATAAAAGTGCATGGGGATTCAGAGTTAATTTTTAGGCAACTAAATGGGGAATATAGAGCCAAACACCCCAAACTTAGAGCCTATAGGAATGATGTCATGGACTTATTGAAAACGTTTGAGGAATCCCAACTGATTTTTGTCCCAAGAGAAAAGAATATTCATGCCCATAGTTTAGCTTTCACTGCTAGAACATGTTTAACACCATTTGAAACCAAAAAATGCACAAATCAAATTAAATTCAAACTAGCTTTCCCTGATAACAAGAAATATTGGCAAGTGTTTGACGAAGGCAAACAAATATAAGAGTTCCTGCAGTCCAAAAATGAATTTGAACTACCAAGTTCAAATTGAGACTATGAAACAGACTATCCTAGTGAAGAAAATCTACTTGATAAAGAATAAGAGTCTCTAGAGATGGCTGATGTAAATCTGTTGTCTAACAAACTTGAAAACACAACAGAAATTTTTGCAGAGTTAGAAACGTAAGACTTAGAAACTCTGGAGTCTAACAATCAAATTTTTCCAAAAGGTCTAGTCCCTTTAGAAGAGTCGTTTGATTTCAATGATATGGATTTCAATGATATGGCCAAGAAGCCAAAACTGGAGCCTGTTGAATATGAAGTTTAAGAGTGTAATATAGGCAGTGAACTAAAACCAAAGATGATCAAATTGTCTAAAACTTTACCAGCTCACATCAAAATGAAATACATAGAGCTGTTTAAATAATTTTCTGATGTTTTTGCGTGGAGTTATGAGGATCTGAAATCCTATGACCCTGAAATATATCAGCACAAGATACCTCTCAAGGAAAACCAAAAGCCATTTAAACAAAAACTACGCAGAATAAACCCTGTTCAGTTACCTTTGGTTGAGAAGGAAATCAAGAAAATGTATGAAGCTGGTATTATTGTCCCTATTAGATATTCAGAGTGGGTGTCTAATCTAGTGTCAGTTAGGAAGAAAATAGGAGAGATAAGGCTTTGTATAGACTTTATAGACTTAAACAAAGCTTCATTGAAAGACAACTACCCTTTACCCAAGATGGATCATATTTTACAAAGGGTATTTGGTTCTAAAAGAATTTCTTTGCTAGATGGCTACTCAAGATACAATCAGATATTAGCACATCCTGATGATCAATTAAAGACAGCCTTTACTATACCTTGAGGCACTTTCATGTATGTGAAAATGCCCTTTGGTTTAATGAATGCTAGTGCTACTTTTCAGAGAGCCATGGACATTGCATTCTGGAAAGAATGAGGCTACTTCATCATTATTTACCTTGATGATTTCACTATTTTTTCCAAGATAGATTAAGATCACTTAGAAAACTTGAGAAAAGTATTCAAGAAATGCAGAAATTTTGGGATATCTTTAAATCCAAAGAAAACACTATTTGGTCTCCAAGAAGGTAAACTTCTTGGGAACATCATATCAGAAGAGGGGATTAAGATATACCCAAAGAGGATTGAGGCTATATTGCAAATCACTCATCCTAGAAACATCAAGGAAGTTCAATCTTTCATTGGAAAGATTAATTTCTTAAGAAGGTTCATACCCAACTTGGCTGAACTCCTTAGGAACATAAAAAATATGGTGAAAAATGAGGAAGGAGTTAAATGGACCTTGGAAGCAAAGAAATCTTTTGAACTGGTGAAACAAGCATTAACGAAAACACCAGTTCTAATAAGCCTTGATTTTTCAAAGGATTTTTACATTTTTTCATTTGCATCAGAACATACAATAGCTGTTGTCCTATTGTAGAAAAATCCACAGGGACAGAAGCAGCCCATTGCATTCTTTAGCAAGGCATTGGGAGATGCTCCTCTGAAGTACAACATTATGTAAAAACAAGCCTTTGCCTTAGTGAAAGCCTTAAAAGACTTCAGATTTTATATTTTGCACTCCCACATCATTGCCTTTGTCCCAAATTCAGTTTTGAAAGACATTCTAACCCAGGACCCAGATGGTAAGAGAGGTAAGTGGATAGTTGTGATACTTGAATATGATTTAGAAATTAAGCCCACTAAACTCATTAAAGGTCAAGGTCTAGCTAGATTAATGGTTGAATCAAATTTTGAAGTTCTTGATATAAATATGATAAATGCTTTAGATGAAAAAGAGGAATTGTCAACTCCCATTGTTGAAGGAAATTTTATGAATTCCTCTTGGTATGCCGATATTATATATGTTTTTCTTAATTTGAATACACTTCCTGGTTTATAAAAAAAAAAGGCAAGGCTTTTAAAGTTAAAAGGTGTAAACTAATGCATTATAGATAAATGTCTTTATTGGAAAATGCAAGTGGGATATTGCTTAAATGTTTGCCTAAGAATGATGCAGAGAAGGTTAAGCATGAGTTCCATGAAGGAGAATGTGGAGGCCACCTCTACTGGAAGACTACAGCCAAAAAAATCCTTAGAGCTGGTTACTATTGGCCCACTCTCTCTCTAGATGTACACAAGATGATAATTGCCTGTCATAAATGCCAACTATTTGAAGGCAAAAGAAAGTTGATGCCCTTACCTCTCCATCTAATCACTGTTGAAGCTCCTTTTCAATAGTGGGGACATGACTTCATAGGAGAAATACATCCACCCTCATATGCCTAGCATAGATGTATTCTCACTGCAACAGACTACTTTACCAAATGGATAGAAGCCATCCCTTCTAGGCAAGCCAATGACTTTGTCATCATAAAATTCATTGAGACTCTTATCCTCTCTAGATTTGGCTGTCCTAGGAAGATCATCACTGATAATGTAGCTTTGTTTGGATCCAAGAAGATGGTTGAATTCTGTCACAAATATCAGATAACATTGGGTCATTCTACTGCTTATTACCCTCAAGGTAATGGGCTAGAAGAATCCTCAAACAAGATTTTTGTAAACATAATCAAGAAGTAGTTGGAGGATAACAAGAAGTATTGGCACACAAAGATAGTACATGCACTATGGGCTGACAGATTAACACTTAAGAAATCTATTGGAATGTCACCCTACCAGCTTGTGTATGGAACAGATGCAATTTTTCCAACCAGCCTTGGTGTGCCAGTTATGAAGCTAATCCAAGAGGTACAGTCTAAGGACAATGACATGATCAGAAAAATTAATCAGACCATACATCTTTAGCAAACCAGGCATGAGGTCTACAATAGAGCATTACAAAAGCAAGAGAGCATCAAGAAGCTTTTTGACAGAAGGACAAAAGCCAGTAATTTTAATATTGGTGACAAAGTGCTAAAGTGGGACTCAAGGAGAGAAGACAAGAGAAAGCATGGGAAAATTTATAACTTATGGATTTACCCTTATCTCGTTCATTCTACTACTGGTAACAATGCCTATTTCTTGTAGGAATTGAATGGAGCTAAACTGTTTGGGGGTCCTGTCAATGGCAGTATGCTCAAACATTATTTCTCTTGACCCTACCATGTTTGGAAGCCTTTTTATATTTTTTCTCATTATAAATATTTCATCCATCATTTCATTCAAAGTTAGAAAAATAAAAAATACAAAGGAAATATAAAGAGAAAAGAGGGTAGATTGTAAAAACAAGAAAGGTACAACCCCATACCAAAAAAGAGAAACAAAATCTGAAAGTGTGCAAGCTCAAATGCCACTCCTATGAAACACACTTCTAGATAATCATACAGCCTAATCTTGACTAATTAGTTTTAAATTTATTGCTGATAGGTTAATGAAATTAGATTCTCCAAACAACTTAATCTTGGCTTATCAGTTAGTTAGATTAGGATAGAAAATTAAGGGTTCAAACAAACACAAAATATGAACCTAAGATTCCAAAAGAATAATGACTCTAATCTGTTTAAATTTTGAGTCAAGGATAGAAGCAAACTGGTGCTAATATGGCCAAAACTTGAACCAGATAGCAAAGAAAAAATAGCTCAAACAAACTGAAAAACAGAGATGAATAAAAGAGAAGGATGTTCCTAAAACTTTCAGATCTTAAGCCTTCAACATTCTGATTTAATTTTCTACAAATTATTACCTATGTGCAGCTTATTTTTATGCCATAGATCAGTAACAAGTTACACTGTTCAATCTCGACTTGTATTATTTTAAAGTTTTTGTTTCAGAATTTAGAGAGTAAAAATCTATTAGACAGTATAATCCTAACAGATAGTAGATAAGGTAGAGAAGCTTATGAACTCAACTGTTTAATCTGAGTTCATGGAGAAATAAGAAGTAGAAATAGACTAGTTTTTTTCTTTTAAAAGAATAAAAATGTTTGTAAAAAGAGTTTTCCAATCCAAATGCGCTCTGAAAGAAGAAAAAATGTTAGATCTGTAGGATTGGGTAGGTAGAAAGCTTGTTTGATATAGTTCCATTGTTTTTTCATCGTTGCTAACATTATCAGAATAGAAAAATATCATCCAAGTGAAGAAAGTTGCATCCCAATGGATCAGGCATTGATCATCCCCCTAAAGAATACAAGTATGAAGTTCTTGATGCCTTCAAGAAGGCAACATCCCCATGTGGAGCCACTGTTAGCCACCTATAAGATTTGTCATATCAAATGGTGGCTAAATCATTTTTTGAAGTCTTCAATAAATAATTCTGTTGCCAAATTATTAGTTCTTGAAGTCTTATGAAGATGAATTATCCTTGAGTTAATATTCACTTTTGTTTCCCTCTCAATTCTGAAAATCTGTTGTTTTCTTGAAGAAAAGACTGCTGCAAAAACTCCATTTTTCCCCTCATTTTACCCCTCCTTTCACTCATAATTAACCTCCTTTTTATCCCCTTTTTCCACATGAAATTCCTTTATTTTCCCTCATTTCCTTTCTTCCCTTCATAAAAACCCCTTTGATTAGGTATGAAACTCATTTTTAAACCTTACCGAAACCCCCAAAAATCTTTTGAAAATCCTTGAAAAATCACAAACAACACATTTTTACATTATAGGCCTAAGCCCCTTTTGGTTAAGCCCTAAACCACTTCCCCACCATGTGACCTGGCACCAGAACCAACCGTTAAGGCCCTTGGCGCTTATCGCAATCTTGGCATTCATGTGAAACACATGTCTTTTGTTATATTAAGTCTCTGATTGCGATTGGATCCTTTTCCTATAAACCCTAATCCCTTGCTTCCTTTGTAAAATCAAGAGCCCCGCAATCGGGCGCTAAACATTGTAAAAGCCCCTCCCTTATACGAATTTTCCTTTGTATTTTATTAAAAACCCCATTTTTTGATATTATAAAAAAACACGACAGTTCATTGGTTGGGAAAATTCCAACCGTTGATTCAAACCAATCAACGATCTACAGGATCTCACATCAAAGTTTTCCATTGGATGCGTTCATCACCCCCTACCGATTAGTGACCTTCCAATGGATTCCTTACCGTCGATCTATTTCGTCATTCCTAGATCCGACGGTCCCCATCACTCTGATTCATAAGGCCATGCTTCCTCCTTCGGCATTCATAAGTAAATCTCTACCGTCGATCTGATCCTCAGATCGATGGTCCTTGTTCAATCTCATAGGCGCTTTTTTTCCCTTTTCCCCCGCCAATCGTGATCTTACGATTGCATCTGGGCCATCCATACTCTAAGATCTGATGGTCTAGATCAATCCTTACTTCCCTTTTTTATTTCTCAAACCCTGCTGTATAAATTTTTCGGCGAATTTTCGTCGTTGATCTTTGCAGATAAACAACCCGCATTAACCTAAACTCCGCCTGACCCTCACCTCATATTTTATTCCATTAACCTCGATATTTAATTTGCACCGTTCATTCCTTTCATCCAATGGTCTAGAATAAACCTGATAGGCCCAACTCCTTTGGGTCCTACCTTTCCCCAGATCAAATATCCACCATCCATTCCCTGATCTGATGGTCCAGGTTAAAACCACCTTGACCTTGTGCCACTTCTTATCGCCAGTGCATCTATTCTCCACCGCGCTCTCCTCACAACCGTCCGATCTAAGGTCCCAGATCTAATGGCTAGTGCGCAGTTTCGCATGATTTTAAGCTCGAAGGATAATCTTTCAAAGTTATGAGATATGGGTGGTTTTTAAAGGCCACGTGTTGGCCGGTAACACATATCGCATTCAGAAAGGTAAAACCACCTTTCTCCCTTTTCGTTGCGCAAAACCAATGGTTTCTTCAGCCGAAACCACCATTCCCATTCCCATTTCATTTTCCTATATGTGATCTCTTCCGTTGATCTATGAGATCTAACGGCTCACGTTCAATATCACCTTTTGTTCATCGCCCTCCACCCATCTTCCAGGGGACATCAGAATCATTCTCCGCTATTGATCTTTGTGGCCGATCTCATCTGACGACCCATAATCTTTCCGAAACCCCAATTTCAATTTTAACCCTTTTTCCTCTGCCAAAGGCTTTTCGCCTGTTTTCTTTGCATTTTCTTCCATTTCGCAATAATGTGGCCCTTCTACATTATATTTTCCCAATCAATATCCATCGTCAATATTTGCAGATCAACGGCTCGGACTTAATCTCCTGCACCATTTATCCAACCACCTCCCTTTTGACCTTAGCAGGCAATCCTAGCCGTTGGATGCTTTCATCAAACAATTGTGATCTAACCTTAGCCTCCAAAGAATTCTAAACCCAAATACGCAGGATTATCTTAAATTTTTTGTTTTTTGCAGGTTTTCAAGGTTTCTCATCTGTTTTAAAAAGAAAATCAAAGGCCAGGGATGACAATCCCTCAGGCCTTTATTTATCAAGAATATCATTCTACAAGGTTCAACACCATGTTTCATCGGTGCCTCATCAACACTGGAGCCATTATAGAACCTCTGTAGTGTCTGCATGTCAACAAGACACAACAAAGCTTAATCAAATGGAGAGTATCGGTGTTAAAGGATCAAGTCACAACAGAGATGAAGAATTGATGATTTTTTACACAGTTTTGAGGGATTACGGCGTAAATCGACTATCTAAAGCCTAATCCACTCAATTAAACGTGATTTGAAGAACATAAGACAAAAATTAGGCCTAATTAAGCCTAACACACAGTATTAAAGCTAATTAACAGTGATTAAAGAAGGATAATGAGATCTATCATTCCCAGAAAGCCTCCACTGCCACATCAGAGGCTAATTGAATCCTCTCAGCTACCAAAGCCACCTGTAGCCTCAAAGCATTCAAAAGATACATAGTTATTACTAGAAAAGAAGATATTTTCCTTAAGGGAAATGAATAATTATTTCAAATCAAATAACTTATTACAAACTGTCAGCAAAGTTATTACAAAGATAAAAAGAATTCTAAAGGTCAACAAACTTTTCTAAGAGGATCGAAACTTAATAAAAACAATTAATATAGGTGAAATATCTAAAATCTTCTCCATTGAGCCCCTTAAAGACCGAGAAGCATTAAACTGTATTAATTGAGCCTATAGATATTTTCTCTCATCCACCTCCTCAATTTCCTATAAAATCTTCTTGAGGAGCACATTGTAAAGGGTTGGTTGCTGAATTTTGATATAATACTTGTGTTCGAAAATTTCTACATGTAAATAGTGTTCAGAGGCTCTTGAAGCTCTGTTTGTGATCAAATAAGTTAGACTAAGAAGAGAAGATGATTTTTGAACTGAAACATTGGACTTGAAGAATGTAACTAGATTGACATCAATATACAAGCTGATTCTTAGGATCCTGGTCTATATGACTGGTGAAGTGCTTCTTTCTGTGTTATTTTTTTCCTTTCATGTATTCCATTCTGTCCACTTATTCCTTGATAAAGAACAACAAGAATAGAGTTAGGATTTACTGTTTACAGTACCCTTCTCTGACTGATAAGCTTTATCTTTATGTTTTCCTCCCAATTGTATGTTTAAGAATGACTTAAGTTAAGTGTAAACATTATAAAGGAATGTTGGTTTGCCCCTGTCTTGATATGTAAATCTTGAAAGGAAGTTCTTGAATGATATTTTCATTATGTACTCAGTCGAGTTAGTCTAAGAAATTTTATGGTTCACCCTGTCTTCTAGTTCTTTCTTCAAAGGTAATTCTGAAAGTTTCCCTAAGAGTATGCTAAAAGTAGTTTAGATTTAAAAGTACCTTATCTGATCTTAGGCTGCACTTTGTTTCCTTATCTGTTTTCATCCCTTCTGAAAGTAATTATGTGGATTATTGGATTGTTTGTTTGATTAGTTAGCTTTAATACAAGCTTGTCGAAAGAAGTCTATGGTTAGCCCTGTCCTTTGGTTGGTTTTAAACAGTTACTTAAAAGGATTTTCTTGTTTGGAAAGACTGATAAATCCTAGTTGAAATTATGTTCTTTTTCCACCCCTTCAACACTTTTATTGTTCCATTACACCATTTGATCTAAGAGATCTTGTGATATAGATGACTTGCGCCTTGGACCACTCTTGAAATTGTTGCACAATCAAACCCTTTTATGACTCCATAGCCCAATGGACTAAAAACCAGCGTCATATCTATCCTATCAGCCAAATCCTGTTCTATTTTCTTATACCTTCACCCCTTTGGAACTATTTCATTTTAGGTCTTTCCACTCAATCAAAAATCATGCTCAACCATCCAAAACAAAAAAAAAACACTTGTTCTTAATGAATAGCCTAACAACACACATAAAAGCCTTATAGATAAATCAATATTTGCACTTATAGAGAGATCCCTCTCTGGATTCAAGAGGGCTAGATCCTAGAATCCCAAAGTGGTTCAAATGTTCTCCCTGTAGCTTTAGTCTCATCAATCTTCTAGAATTACAGGGACCTAACATAAATGAAGAAAAAAGGTTAGGGTAGCTAATGGGTAGGTAAAAGAAATTTACAAGGCATGGATAGTATAAAATTGGTCATTTCATTTACTAATTCCCTTTCAAAATCACTCCCCTTGTAAAAATATCCCATCCCCTTCATTTTTACTCTTTCCCCTTATAAAACCCCTTTTCCTAAGTTAAAATGCACATTTATCCTTCGAAAAGTAAAAATCCCTTTATTAATTTTATTTTACTCATAAAAGCCCAAAAATACATTAATACAAAGTTTGAAAACATATATTGGGTCCCACTATAAAAAAAAATCACCCCGATGTTATTTTTACTTAGTGTAGACCCCGATAGTATTATGTAGACAAAGTTGAATAATTGTATTTTAGAGTTATTATGAGAAAGTACTGAAAAATGTTAAATTGAAATTTAGAAATTATGTATATGTGGCGATTATTCAATATATCTATATATATATATATATATATATATATATATATATATATATATATATATATATATATATATATATATGAGATTATATCATAAACATAAAAATTTCTATATCTTAAATCTCTATAAGAGATTGTCATAAAGTAGGTAGAAAATAAAAAGACTCATCTATATATATGTACTACTACCTACAATATTGCAGAAATGAAATGCACATATATTTGAGTAACAGTAAACTAAATCAGATCTGCATAGTGTGAAATTGATGAATATTACTGCATTCAACACAATAAGTCATGTATTAATAGAGTGGATTAAAGTAAAATTATTTCCACCATTATTAAAGTTGGTACCATTATATATATATATATATATATATATTCAAATAAAATATATATATATAAATATATTCATATATATGTTGTATGTAAATATTTTCATAAAATTCCATGAACCATTCTACTCTTTTAGTTTCTTCCAGCTCTAGTATTAGTATATATATATATATATATATATATATATATATAGATATAGATATACTAGAGCTGGAATTTTATGAATATATTTACATACAACTAATAACAAACCCTATGAGTAATTTTAAGAAATGGAAAAGAAACTAGAATATATTCCAGAAGCGATATCATCTTAATTATAAAACGTATTTTATATCTCAGAGGTTTAGAACTCAGATATGCCAATAGAAGAGTATATATCCCGTAAAGAGAGAAAAAGGTCACAGTCCAATGGAACTGAAATAAATAGTTATTACAAATTTACATTAAAACATGAAATTTCAATAAGTTAACAATAAATACAAAAATGTTATCAGAGATGAAATATCGAGTTCCATGTAAAATAAATCTGGATCTTGAAATACGAGGTAGTTACCAAACTGTTCAGGACAAATGAACTGGAGGTTAAGTCGATTTTGTAGAATCATTACAAATTGGATTTTTAGAGGAGAAAAGGAGCATTTCATGAAAATATCCTTGATAATTTATTACCTGTAAGTATCAGCATAAAATAAGTTCAAATTAGTGTTGGGTGTGGAGCTTGATTATCTTGTTTACTTTGTATCACAGCATTGGACCCCTGTACCTTAAAAAGGGGCGGCAACGCCGCTCGAAATTTAATCGCTGCCGTGGGGGGTCCAGAGGGGGCGGCAACGCTTTTCGGAGCCCCCCCTGGCAGAGGTTCGGGGGTAGCACCCCCAAAGCTAAAAACAGATGTAAAATTGCCTTGTAAAAGTATAGTAATTTCTAGTCAATCTGAGCCGTTCATTAGGCAAATGATCTGACGGTAGAAGTTATGTTTAGATTAGGGTTTTTTTCCCTAGAAGGCAACCCCTTGTATATATGAGGGTATTGTATTGCGGCTGTGTATGATGAGTGTATTTTCGGAGCAAGAAACAGAGAAGGAGACTGTGAGAGAGAATAGAGGATATTACAAAGAATCTGTTCTAGGTTTTGTCTCTTCATTTTGTTGGATAATATAAAGGAAGGACTGGCTGTTCGGGGTGGACGTAGCCCAAACTGGGTGAACCACGTATATCTGTGTCTCTCTGGTTTTATGTGTTTTGTGTGCTTTTATTTTCCGCATATTTTATGTGTTTCATTGCTCTATAATATTTAATTTTCTAACAACTGGTTTCAGAGCCGAAGGTATATTTGGCTGAATAACTCGTAGGAAAAAAGGGTTCCTGGTTCGAGTGGGAGCAATGGAGGATGATGGTAAGTTTAGGGTCAAGAAATTTAACGGCCAAAACTTTGCGCTGTGGAAGATGCAGATGGAAGATTATCTATATCAGAAAGATCTGTACCTACCATTGAGCGGAAAAATAAAGAAGCCGACGACCATGACAGACGCGGAATGAAACATTCTCGATAGAAAGGCACTCGGAATAGTACAGTTGTGTCTTGCGGCGTCAGTAGCCTTCAATATTTCGAAGGAAACAACAACAGAGGGTTTGATGCAGACGTTGGCGAAACTGTATGAAAAGCCCTCGGCCTCAAACAAGGTATTTCTTATGAAACGACTATTTAATATGAAGATGTCGGAAGGTGGATCTGTTGCAGACCATTTAAATGAATTTAATACAGTTACCAGTCAGTTAAGTTCTGTAGGGGTAAACTTTGATGATGAAGTTAGAGCTCTATTATTCTTGTGCTCATTGCCGGAGAGTTGGAATGGTTTAGTAATGGCCATTAGTAACTCTGTCTCTGGATCTAGTACTTTAAAGTTTGATGATGTTGTTGGTGCTATCCTTAGCGAGGAAATGCGACAGAAAAGCTCCGGTGAGACATCAGGTAATGCTTTGAGTGCAGAGTCTAGGGGAAGAAGAATGGAAAGAGGAAAGAGCTCAGGATATCGCAGTAAATCAAGGAAAGGCAGATCCAAGTCCAGATCGGGGATAGTGTGCTGGAATTGTGGAAAGAAAGGACACCTAAAGAAAGACTGTAGATCTTGGAAGGGAAAAGAAGGAGACACACAGCAAGAAAACTATCATGAAGCAAATGTGACAGGTGATGTGTTACAAGATGCTTTGATTCTTTCTTTCGAAAATGTTATTGATTCTTGGCTTGTAGATTTAGCGGCTTCATTCCATGCCACACCTGATAAGAAATATTTTTATGACTATGTTCAAGGAGATTTTGGACAAGTTCGTTTGGGTGATGATAAACCCTGCAAAATTGTTGGAATGGGTAAAGTTCTTGTAAAAAAACAGAATGGAAACGAATGGATACTAAAGGAGGTAAGGCATGTTCCAGATCTGAAGAAAAATCTGATTTCAACAGGGCAGTTAGGCGGTGAAGGTTGTGTGACAACTTTCACAAATAAAACTTGGAAGGTCACCAAAGGAGCCCTGGTAATAGCAAAAGGCGAAAAGGTTGGTACATTGTATTTATGCAATGGTATTTCTAACTCTGTTAATGCTTTAACTTCCAAAGGAGCAGATGCGGCATTATGGCATCATAGGCTCGGACACATGAGTGAGAAGGGAATGAAGATTCTCCACTCAAGAAATTTGTTGCCAGGTTTGAAGAATGTTGATTTGGATTTCTGTGAGAATTGCATTTATGGAAAACAAAAGAGAGTCAGATTTCTCAGAGTTGGGAAAGAAAAGAAGAGCGAAAAATTGGAGCTTGTGCATACGGATGTATGGGGACCTGCTCAGGTATCATCTCTCGGTGGCTCTCGTTATTATGTTACTTTTATTGATGATGCAACTAGAAAAACATGGATTTATTGTATTCAGAATAAATCTGATGTATTTGATACTTTCAAGAAATGGAAAGCTTTGGTTGAGATTGAGACAGGAAAGAAGTTGAAGTGTCTCGGATCAGACAATGGAGGTGAATATTGCAGCAAAGAGTTTGATAGGTACTGTTCAGAGCATGGAATTCGTATAGAGAAGATAGTTCCAAGAACACCACAAGAAAATGGTGTGTCAGAAAGGATGAACAGAACAATCATGGAGTGTGCAAGGTGCATGAGATTGCATGCAGGATTGCCTTTGCAATTTTGGGCAGATGCTGTAGATACTGCTGTTTATCTAATAAACAGAGGGCCTTCAAGTTCTTTGGATGGTGGTATTCCAGAGGAAGCATGGGCAGGTAAAAAGGTAAACTACTCTTTTTTAATGCCTTTTGGTTGTGAGGCCTTTGTCCATATTAATAAAGAAAATAGAACAAAGCTTGAGGAAAAATCAAAGAAATGTACCTTTATTGGATACGGTGCTAATGATTTTGGTTATCGCTTATATGATTATGAAAATCACAAAATCATTAGGAGCAGAGACATAATATTCAATGAAAAGGTCTTGTATAAGAATCAGCTGCAGGAAAAGAAACAGGAAAAAGAAAGAAAGGAATACACGGTTCTTGATGAGATAACTGAAAAAGTAAAGGTGCCTGGAAATAATAATAATCAACAACCACAGCAGCAGCAACCACCACAACAGCAACAGGCACCTCAAACACTTGAAAGTGGTGTTAGAAGATCTACCAGGATAAGTAGACCCCCTGAACGATACTCTCCTTCATTATATTATTTATTGTTGACTGATTCTGGTGAACCTGAATGTTATGAAGAAGCAATGCAGGTTGAAAGCAGGAAGAAGTGGGAGCTAGCCATGGAAGAAGATATGGACTCCTTAATGCATAACCAGACTTGGGACTTAGTCAGGTTGCCTGCAGGTAAAACTACATTGCAGAATAAATGGGCTTACAGGCTGAAGGAAGAAGATGGAGGAAAATAGAGGTACAAAGCTAGACTTGTGGTGAAGGGATTTGCACAGAAGAAAGGTATTGATTTTGATGAAATATTTTCTCCTGTTGTTAAAATGAATTCAATCAGAACTGTTTTAAGTCTTGTAGTAGTGGAAGATCTACATCTTGAACAGTTAGATGTAAAGACATCATTTCTCCATGGAGATTTGGAGGAAGAGATATACATGCAGCAACCAGAAGGATATGAGGTAAAAGGGAAAGAAAAATTGGTGTGCAGGTTAAAGAAGAGCTTGCATGGCTTAAAACAGGCTCCAAGGCAGTGGTATCTAAAATTTGACAAGTTTATGTCTGAACAAGGTTATACTAGATGTCACTCTGATCATTGTGTTTATCTAAAAAGGAAAAATGATGGCGGCTATATTATATTGTTATTGTATGTAGATGACATGCTTGTTGCAGGGTCTAACATGCAGGAAATAAATGTGCTCAAAAGAAAATTGGCAAATTCATTTGCAATGAAGGATTTGGGAGCTACAAAACAAATCCTTGGTATGAGGATAACTAGAGACAGGAAAAATTGCAAATTAACACTGTCTCAGAATGAGTACATAGAGAAGGTGTTGAAAATATTTAATATGCAGAATGCAAAACCAGTTAGTACACCTTTTGCTAGCCATTTCAAACTTAGTACGGAGATGTGCCCAAAGACCCAAGAAGACATGGATTATATGTCTAAAGTTCCATATGCATCATCAGTTGGAAGTTTAATGTATGCAATGGTCTGCACAAGGCCTGATATTGCACATGCAATGGGAGTTGTAAGCAGGTATATGAACAATCTAGGAAAAGAACATTGGATGTCAATAAAATGGATTCTCAGATATTTGAGAGGTACCACAAATCAAGCATTATGCTTTGGTGGTTCAAACATTTCTCTACAGGGATATGTTGATGCAGATATGGCAGGTGACATAGATAATAGGAGGAGCACTAAAGGATATGTATTTACTGTATGTGGAACAGCTGTCAGTTGGGTTTCAAAAATCCAAAGTGTTGTTTCACTTTCAACAACAGAAGCCGAGTATGTTGCTGCTACAGAGGCTAGTAAAGAAATGATTTGGTTACAAAGGTTTATGGATGAATTGGGTAAGAAGCATGATATGGGCACACTATACAGTGATAGCCAAAGTGTTATTCATCTTGCAAAGAAATCAGCATTTCATTCCAGGACTAAACACATACATCTCAAGTACTATTTCATACGGTCAGTATTGGAAGATGGAGAGTTGAAGCTGGAAAAGATACACACTAGCCAGAATCCTGTAGATATGCTAACAAAAGTTGTAACCAGGGAGAAACTGAGAACATGCTCAGTTTCAATTGGTCTTCAAGGATGACGATGAAGATGAGGAACATCCATGTCCAAAGAGGATTTATTGTCCAGCAAATGAAGCAGCGATTGAGTTGCTACAATCAGTCTCCAAGTGGGATATTGTTGGGTGTGGATCCTGATTATCTTGTTTACTTTGTATCACAACATTGGACCCATGTACCTTAAAAAGGGGCGGCAACGACCAACTCAATAATCACCGTGGGGCCCAAGGGGGCTACAGCTGCGAGCACCCTCAGTAGGGAGCCGGGCGCCCCCGAAGCTAAAAACAGATGTAAAATTGCCTTGTAAAAGTATAGTAATTTCTAGTAAATTTGGGCTGTTCATTAGGCAAATGATCTGACGGTAGAAGTTATGTTTAGATTAGGTTTTTTTCCCTAGAAGGCAACCCCCTTGTATATATGAGGGCATTGTATTGCGGTTGTGCATTATGAGTGTATTCTCGGAGTGAGAAACAAAGAGGGAGACTGTGAGAGAGAGAACAGAGGATATTACAGCGGATCTGTTGTAGGTTTTGTCTCTTCATTTTTGTTGGATAATATAAAGGAAGGATTGGTTGTTCGGGGTGGACGTAGCCCAAACTGGGTGAACCACGTATATATGTGTCTCTCTGGTTTTATGTGTTTTGTGTGCTTGTATTTTCCGCATATTTTATGTGTTTCATTGCTCTGTAATATTTAATTTTATAACAATTAGAGAAATAGAGGTTGGGTTAAATAGAAATGGAAATCGATAAATAAGTGGAGGAAATGAAATTACCTCTTAGAGGTCGTATTGGGACAAACTTCTTTACTCTGCAATACAAGCGAGAAAAGAAAAGTATCAGGGAAATAATTAAAAATAAAAATGTAAGTAACTGGAATGAGATGGAAATGGTTCACATGGGGTTACCTGGTAGTTTTGAGGGAAGCACTCTCCTCCACATGCATGAAGAAGAAGTCAAGTATCATCCTGATAATCATACGGGTTCATATCTACACAAGTTTCATCTGAACCCTGACTTAAATCTATAGATAGAGAAACGTAATAATTTTTATCGGTATTAAAACCACGAATAGAAAAGACATAAAAACGTTCAAATGAAAAAAAAAAAAGTATGATGATAATGATTCCCTATTGTTCTATCAGAACATAATAACTCAATAGAGAAATCGAAAAAAAAATTGAAGGGTTCACTTTTATATACATTAAACGATAAGAGAACAAAGAGCTATACACCTGTTGCGTAGTGCAGTTGAGCAATGAAACTAAAACCATTTCAAGGCATTGGAAACCATTCATAGAGGCAATGAAATCGTGAAGCCAAAGGAGTAGCCGTGAGACCAGAGAATGGGATAGAATTTGGCAGAGGTGAAAAATGAATATGAATTTTTTTTTTCTCAATTTTATACTGTAGAAAAACCCTAAATATTTAATCGGGATTATCGACCATGTGCCCAACGATGCCCCATCCAAGAAAACAAAATTGCAGAAAATTTTATCAAGATGACAAATGAAAAATCAAAACGATACAAAATCGCTCTCCATAAATGCCATCGTCCTCATAAACCCTAAAGAGTACATATGAATTGATGAATCACAGAGTCGTACATAGAAGGAGATTTCGTGATCAATTCTAAGTTTTGGGGCAGTGTATTTCAGTCGTAAAAGGGTACTTTACCATTAATACCAAACCAAAATTGAAATCGTTACACAAACGAAAGTAGCTGGACATTAAATATAAGCTTGATTGATTATGATTTGGCAATTCTCAAGACATAAGTGAATCAAAATTTGGGATAAACATACAGAAATCTCAAACTGAAATAAATCTAAATTAATAAGGTGAATTCAAAATTATGCGTATGGACAAGAATCGATAGGCAATGAGCCTTCAAAACCTTAGTTAAATAATGATTTTGTTACAAAAGGTTAATATGAGCATGTTTTTTAAGAACTCCAGTTGTTCCAAACCAAAAGAACTAAGTTAAACCATACAAATTTGAGTTGGTGATAATGTTATTCAAAAGAGACATGTCGTGTTAATAGTTAGGCATAACAGGCATAACATAGGTATGATAAGAATATATTGGAATATGCATATTGAAATATATACATAGGAATATATATATATATATATATATATATATATATATATATATATATATATATATATATATATATATATATATATATATATATATAGAGGTATATATATATATATATGAAGATGGTTAGATAATATCTATAATTTTGCATAGGTACAGTATGTGAACAAAATTGAAATAACCATTACAAACTTGAAGTAGGGAATCGTTACTAAAATTACAGCAATGATAATGATTCAGTCAAATGAAAAAACAAAAAAAAATTGTTCATAGGAGAGATATTACAAATGGTATCGGAGCCAAGTTGGAAAAATAGGCTATTTTTTTGCTCACTGTTATGAATTAATGTTTTTTTTTTTTTAAAAAGTGTTACTGATGTTATTCTGTTTTACAGTAAAAAGGTAGTGAAACTTAAAATTCAATGGCAAAAGAAGATGAACTCTATGTCGATCTGGGTGGTGGAGATAACATGCCAGATCCCAATGCTCCTTTGATGGCTATGTTGCATAGGATACAATGGGATATGGCCTAGCTAAGAAGCCAAAATGATAGGCTATCTTTAGCCAGTGAGGAGCTAGAAAAACTGATAAGAGAACTGACTTCACGGAATAGCCAAGAAGGTGAAGGTTCCGGAAGGAAGAGAAAAGGCAAGATCAATCTCTCAGATGAATCTGAGGAAGATTATGCCACTAAACAGTAGTCTAGATAGAAAAAGAAATTACAGGGTGAATTTCGGAAAATAAAACCTCCCTCCTATGATAGAGAGAAGGAGGAATATTCTGAGGCATGGTTGCTGAATATGTTTAAGTATTTTTAGGTCTATGAGTATGAAACTGATTTGAGGGCCAGATTAGCTATCTACCAACTGCAAGGTAAGGATACCTTGTGGTGGGAGGAAACAAAAATGGTTCATGCCATTGATGAAAAAATAGTGACTTGGGAATATTTTCAAGTCAAGTTTAAAAATTGATATTTGAACGAATGCTACTATGATGACAAAGAAAAAGAGTTCTTGAACTCAGATTGGGACAACTAACCATAGATGAGTTTTTCACGAAGATCAAAAATCTGTTACGATATGTTCCTTACATTCTTGAAGAGAAAGCAAAGGTACAAATATTTTGAACTGTTTGCCTACTGTGTACAAGGAGAAAATAGAGTTCGATAATCCAAAAACAATGGATGAAGTGGTGAGGAAAGCCAAATTATGCTACCATTAGTTTAAGGGAAGAGCTAGACAAAGAAGAGTGAATTCAAAGGAAAGAAACAAAAACCAACTTATTTGAAGAACTTTGGTAGGAGTCATCAGCGAAAGAAATTTAACAAAACAAATGAAAGTCAAACTTCTCAATCTCAAATTGGTTCAAAGAAAATAGATGGGAATAATAGGAAGGAAGGAGATGTTAAAATGCGGGAGCCTTCGAAGTGCTGGGGTTGTGGAGAACCTCATCTTTTGAGGGACTGTCCACACCGAAATATTCAAATGGTTCTAAGAGATAGAGAAGCTACCACAATGAATGACATAGCAAGAATATCCCCACAATCAGTGCAGCCTTAGAGAATCGACAAGAAAAACACCAGTCTACTATGGTCGAGATGGAAGGTAAAATTTCCAATCAATCTGTTATTGTTTTAATTGACCCAGGTGCTTCTTTGAGTTATATTAGTCCACAAGTTGTAGAAAAATGTAAACTCAGAACAAAAAAGTCTCAACAACCTTGGTTGGTCCAGTTAGCTACCGGAACCAAACGCAAGGTAACTCATAAGCTACCTAAAAAAACTATTAAATTGAATTATTATCAGAGAGAAATAGATTTAGACATTTTTACATTAGGTTCCTATGACTTACTGATAGGAATGGACTAGTTAGAAAAGAAAAAGACCATGTTGAATTGTTGGGACAAAACTCTGCACTGCATAGATGCTGAAGGAAAACCATTCATACTAAAGAGGAAACTGTGTTGGGAAAAATACTGAGAGGGGGAGGTGAATCAGTATTTAGGGCTGACCAATTTTTCTTTTCTTTCTCTTAAAACCATATGTTACAGTACTACATCCAACATGTATGTCCAGATATATTTTTATGTATTTACTTAGAGCATTGCATCCGATAAGCATTAAGCATGAACAGAAATAACAGAACAAACCATCAATCATAAAAAACACTTATGAACACCATGATTTAAGGTGGAAACCGAATTCGGGAGAAAACCACCGCTGCTGTAATGTCAGTCTTCAATATTTATTATAGAGAAAAATTCTTACAATATATGCTGATGTAGACTTATACCAGCATGTAAGCACCCACCTACAAAAGACTACAACTTGATCTTGTTTACCAGCCTCTCCTGGAAGGGAGCTACTACCCCCTACTCTCATTTACCAGCTACCACTGGAAGGGATCTACAACCCCCTCTCTGAAGGCTTCGACCCTCAGCACCACTGTAGACCACGTTTCATCAATTTTCACACTGGATCCACCAGTTTCCATATGACATACCTTGCCAGTCACCAAATTTATTTGTTTTCTGTATACTCACACCAGTTCTTCATCATTTCGTCCGTCATTCAACCAGAGATTCATCATCGTCAAATAATTATATTCATGGGTGCATCGTAGTTTCAGATTTATCAGTTAAGAACAGAGCTCTCCCATACAGATATTCTTTGGAAAAATTTGTATTCACCCCCATTACAATGCACACCACGTTCTCTATTTTTTTTTCTTCTACTTATATAGTTTTTCCTTTATTAAAACCATGAGTGAAAACCACAAACTGCTAATGGTATTCCTCTGTCAGTGTTCTTTTTAGTTTATCTCGTGGGGATTTTTGATCTCTTTTTAATTTTTATTTATCAATTTTAAAGAAATTGATAAATAAATATATTTAAAACTTTTGAATTCCCAAACCTTATGTCTAAATTTTAACCCTTCAGAATTTATAGAAATATCCAATGCTTCCAAATAAATTAATCTTACAATAAACCTTTGACCCCGGGCCCACATACATACTCAATAGCCAATCCAATACGCCGATCATACCACAGTAAACTTCGCGTAAGTCCAGCGTCCCATCACCGTTAGATTAGCAAGCTTCAAGATCAACGGCATATATACATATCGCTTGACCTCCAATGCCGAACGTTAACGTGCGATGGTCCGTCATACCTGTGTTAATCTTCGCGCATCTTCAACAAATGATGACCGTCCGATGACCCCTTCCTAGATCAACAACGCTCAACGATATCATTGGGCGTCCTGGGTCGAACTATAACCCGCGATGGCGCATGGTGAAAAATGGTTTTGTAAAATCGTACAGGGACGCATGTCACCCGTTCTATGGAATCACTCCCCACCTCTTGAATACTGCTTGCCCATTCAAAGTGGTGCGATGAAAACCATAAACTGCCTTCACTGTTCCTCCTTCGTGGTTCGGCCCTTCGCTCAAGGTTTCGTTCATGATTCTAAAGGGTTAGTCTAGGTTTGTGCTATAACTCTGGTCTATCTTTGGCAGGATTTCCAATAATCAATGAACAAATGTAGTTCTCTTCCGACAGGATTTCCTTACAAATGTTAACTCGTGACAATTCAATGTCATTCTTCAATTCTGCTATGATATATATAACATATCAACCTTCCATTTCAGAGTTCTATCCTGTGACAGTTCCACTTCTATCTGTACATTCAAAAACATCATATCTCTGCCACCATTAAGTTCTTCAATTGATACATTGAATGCCTCGAGAGCCCCTCATATATTCAACCACGTAGTTCCACGACTGCAAATATCAAACTAAGCTAGTTCTTGTTGGGAAAAATACTGAGAGGGGGGGTGAATCATTATTTAAGGCTAAACAATTTTATTTTCTTTCTCTTAAAAACCATATGTTATAGTACTGCATTCAACATGTATGTCCCGATATCTTATTATATATTTACTTAGAGAATTGCATCAGATAAGCATTAAGCATGAACTGAAATAACAGAACAAACCATTAACACATATGGACACCAAAATTTAAGGTGGAAACCCAATTAGGAAAGCCGTAATCTCGATCTTCAATATTTTATTATAGAAAGCTTTTATTATACAGTGTGAGACTCATATGTACAATAAGAGCACCACCAGAGGCACCAGCCTCTTCGCTCGACCTCTGCGGAAGGGCTACAACACGATCATAACATCAAATTCTATATACAGAAGGCTTCAACCCTCGACGCAACCCGTTGTTCAGTCACCTTGTCTTCCATTCTCCCTGAGAACGGCGAGACCCCTTTGTAATCCGGACTTGAAGTGCAATTTCAGCATGGCAGTGTATCCTTTTATGTGTATTAACTTTCAGAAACTCCAACTGTCATATGCACCGGATCCTTATGTGTTCTTCAGTAGAAATCCGCTTACTTTTCATCGTTTCTTCTGTTGAATACTCTCACGACTCATCACCTTTTAGATCAATGTCTCGAAGGGTGCATCATGGACTCAGAATTATCAATTAAGCGCGTTGTCTGTCCATACGGATATTCTTTAAAGGAATTCCTTCTTCACCAATGCTCACCTCGCATCCATCGAATAATGATCTTTGTCCTTTATATAGATCTCGCCTTTCTCAATACCATAAGTCTAAAACCACTCAACCGCTAATGGTATTTCTTTTATTTTATCCCCGGGGCTCTTCGATTTCTTTTTAATTTATTTTATTCAAACGAGGAGATTCAAATTATCTATGTGCACCCAGCCTTTAACCCAAAGTTTAACCCTTCGGATTTTATAAACAATATCCAACGCTTTTCCATACGCAAGTGTCTTTTTGATGTGGTGAGTTTCGCAAGCGGAATAGCCATACATCTCAATCGTTTTGTATTAATAATCGTGCCAATCCAATTTGAAACCCTAACCTCCATCCTTCCATGCACGAGTCATCCCATTCGGGATCTTCAATAATATTCAATCTTTTATCTCCACCATATAATATTATAACTATAACCCCAATGGTTATTTTAAAACTTTACACTGTCCCCGTAACATTTCTTTTATTCAAATTTCATTCTTTGACCCCGGGCCCACATTGCAGATGGCCATTTTGCGATGGCGCAATCAAACATATGGCGGAACACTTGAATATGCGATATTGCGATCTTGCGATGGCGTGATGATCGCATATCGCAAACAACAGAACTTGCGATGGTGGAAATAACAAATATGTGATATTGCGATAATGCGATATTGCGATGATCGCATATCGCAAATACTCCATATCAACAAGACACTTGAAGCTTCAAAACTGCGCTTTGCGATTTGCGCTCAAGTGGTAGGGACCACTTGTCCTGCCACATTCAAATATTTAAAGTCTTTCCGCATACTTTCATAAATTTTCTTCATACTTGGTTGTTGAGGGCTTAAATTCCTGAACTGACTGTCTGAATAACTCTACTCCTCCATAAATTAGATTTTACGGGAATAACTGCGTTCCACTGTAAAGACGGCTCTGCCCCACACCATAATCAACTGTCCTCTGCAATTTGTGGCTGCGGCCCATGAAAATTAATTCATCCTTACATTTCTCCCTTCCTTTTTGAATGCGTGTTGTTTTTCACCAAAATTTTGCTGCGCCTTTGTACTCTTCCCATTCTGTCTCTGCTGCTTCTGTTCATCCTCTGTTCTTTTTTGCTGACCTTTTCCATTTCCTTTGCCATATCCTTTGCCATCAATGACAATATTCCAACAATATCCCCCTTTGGCATTGATGGCAATACTCTACCTTTGATGACCTGATAGACACCCTTTGTTGTGTTTCCTCCCCCTTTGACATCAATGGCAAAGAGTTTGATCAAGAACCGTTGAACCAACAGTCCCATGCTCCCCCTGAGATCATGCTGCATCTTCAAACATAATATGACCAACAATTCATCCTTTTTACATGACCAATGCTCCCCCTGATCCTGTGCATTCAGACAGCACCTCATAACCAATTGAGTCTTCTGTAATTAAGTAGACCTGATCCTCTGCATGGCAGAGACTACTCCCAGTTTCTGTCTAAGATATTCGAATGCTTCCCTGGGTAGAGGTTTGGTAAATATATCAGCAACTTGTTCTTTGGAGGAAACATATTCTAATTTCACCTTTTGCTCAAGCACTTGTTCTCGTAAGAAGTGATATTTGATGGGAATGTGCTTGGTCTTGGAATGCATAATAGGATTCTTTGAGATATTGATGGCACTTGTATTATCACACATAATGGAGATAGGAGGTGAACATTTGATTTGAAAATCTTGTAGGGTTTGCATCATCCAAAGAATTTGTGTGCAACATGATGCTGAAGCCACATATTCCGCTTCTGTTGTAGATAAGGCAATGGAGCTTTGCTTCTTGCTGAACCAAGATACTAACCGGGGCCCCATAAAGAATGCACCACCACTAGTGCTTTTTCGATCATCAACACTTCCAGCCCAATCTGCATCAGTGTATGCATGAAGAGTAAGATCAACATTCTTTGGATACCATAGTCCAAAGTCTTGAGTTCCTTATAGATATTTGAATATTCTTTTCACAGCCTGAAGATGAGACTCTTTGGATTGGCTTGAAATCGTCCAACAATCCCAACTGCATGCATGATGTCTGGTCTTGTTCCATTGAGATAAAGTAGACTTCCTATCATAGATCTGTATTCTGGTTGATTTACGGTGGGGGAATCATCATTAGAACTGAGATTGCATCCAGTTATCATTGGTGTACTTACAGGTTTGAAATCTTCCATGCCATACTTCTTCAGGATTTGCTTGAGATACTTTGCTTGTGATAAGAATATACCATCTGTTGCTTGTTGCACTTGCAGGCCAAGAAAAAATGTTAGTTCCCCGAGTAAAGAAATTTCAAATTCTTGCTGCATATCAGAAGCAAATTTCTGACTCATAGACTCTTTATTACTTCCAAAAATGATATCATCGACATATACAACCACAATCAACAGTTTGTCATTTTCAGTTTTTGTGTACAAGTTGCTATCAACAAACCCCTTTGAAAATCCTTGTTGATGAAGATATTTGTCAAGACGATAGTACCATGCCCTTGGAGCTTGTTTGAGACCATATAGAGCCTTTTTAAGTCTACAAACAAGTTTTTCATCATTTCCCAAAATGAATCCTTCTGGTTGTTCTATATAAACTTTTTCTTCTAGATCACCATTGAGAAAATTAGATTTAACATCCATTTGATAAACTTTGAATTTTTGGAAGCTTGAAAAAGCAAGAAACATTCTTATGGCTTCAAGTATGGCTACAGGAGAAAAGGATTCTTCAAAGTCTATACCTTCTTGTTGAGCATACCCTTTGCACACAAGTCTAGCTTTATTTTTTATAACATCCCCATTCTCATTTAACTTGTTTTTGAATATCCATTTAGTTCCAATAAATTTTTTGTCATGAGGCCTTGGTACTAATTCCCAAGTGTGATTCTTTTCAATTTGATCAAGCTCTTCATTCATGGCTTGGATCCAACATTCATCTTTGCTAGCTTAACTGACACTGTGAGGTTCAATAGTGGACAGAAATGCCAGATTGCTAGAAGATCCCACAAGAGTCCTTCTTGTTTGTACACCTGATCCCTTTTCTCCCAAAATTTGAGATTCTGGATGATTCTTTTGAACATATCTAGATGGAGCCTTTTCAGACAAATCCTCTTCAGGTTCCTCACTGGGTGCACTATTTGTATCATTACTATTTGATGTAGAAGGATATGTGTCATCATCATCTTCATCTGTTGTTTTCTTTTCTTCTTTTGGAGCTGCAGGAGACTCATCAATAACAACATCAATACATTCAACAATCTTTCGAAGTCTTTTATTGTAACATTTATATGCCTTACTCCTAGAGGAGTAACCAAGAAATATTCCTTCATCTGTTCTGGGTTCAAACTTGCCAAGTTTTTCATCATTATTCTTGATAAAGCATTTGCTCCCAAAAATTCTAAAATGCTTTATAGTGGGAGGATTACCATACTAGAGTTCATATGGAGTTTTATCACTATTTACATGAACATGTGCTTTGTTGAGAATGTTTGCTGCTGTATGTGCTGCTTCTCCCCAAAATGTGTCAGGTGTTCCGGAATCATCAAGCATAGCTCTAGCCATTTGTTGAATTGTTCTGTTCATTCTCTCTGCAACACCATTCTGTTGTGGAGTGCCAGCTACAGAGAACTGTCTTTTTATGCCGTTTTGTTCACAGAATTCAAGAAATTCTTTGGATGTATATTCTCCTCCTCGATCGGATCTAAGACACTTGATTTTTAATTCTAATTCATTCTCCACTAGTGCTTTGAAAATCTGAAATTTCTCAAATGCTTCATCTTTGTGTTTAAGCAGCCCAATCCAACACATTCTAGAGAAATCATCAATGAATAAGATATAGTATTCTTCACCACATGGTGACGTTTTCCTCATAGGTCCACATATGTCAGTATGAATGAGTTCAAGAGGCTTGCTTGATGATCCTTCCTTGGCATTAAATTGTACTCTGGTTTGCTTACCAAATTGGCAAGATTTGCATATGATATTTTCAGGTAGAGTAATATTGGGAAGATCACGAACAGCTTTAAGTCTGCTTGATTTGTTGATTTGAGAGAAGCTCAGATGCCCCAACCTTCTATGCCATAGCCAATTTTATGAGGATTTACTCAAATAACATTGTTCTTTTGGGTTCTTCAAAATATACAGGTTGTTTGGAGTTCTTTTTCCTTTTATAATTTCTTTACCTGTATCAAGATCGCGTACCACACATTCTTTTGAACTGAAGAAAACTTTAGTTCCTTGATCACACATTTGACTTACACTTAGCAAGTTATGCTTTAATCAATCCACATACATGACTTCATTAGTTTTTACCTTGTCCTTTAGGAAAACAGACCCTTTACCTTTAATTACCGCAGGAGTATCATTTCCAAATGTAACATTCTTCTCCTTTTCTAGAGCACTATATGCAAGAAGCTTGTCTTTATCACCTGTCATGTGTCTTGAGCATCCACTATCAATGTACCATTGGTTCTCTTCATCTTCTACAAATAACGCTATGCCACAATTTTCAACCTGTAACTCCTTCTTTTTCCATACTTTGGATCTTGAAGGAACATGTTCTTTTGGCTGAACTTTGCTCCTGCATTCAGATTCTTCATGGCCAAAGTTATTGCAATAAGTGCATTCAAATTCATTTTGAAGAGGAGAAAAGTTGTTATAAGTATTCTTCTTTGCTTCAATATCAATCCTTTTCTTTCTTGCTTCTCTTGTCATAATAGTTTTATATGCTACACATTGAACAAATTTATGACCAAAATTGTGACATGAGAAACATTGTCCATTGAAGAAGAAATTTCTGCGATCATAAGATCTTCTATATGAATTTATCTGTTGATTGGTGTTTCTTTGAAAGACATTTCTGTTAGTGTTTCTTGAATTGAAATGGTCATGCTTTACCTGTAAATATTCTTTATTCCCTTGTTGAGTGGCAGCATGTTGTAAACCAGATGTAACTGCTTTTAGATAATTTGGTGCTGATGCCTGAGAAGATTCTCCAATATATCCAAGACCTATCTTTATAAGAGGATAACGTTGTACCTTGATAATCTCATCTAAGGTCTCAGACCCTTTAGCAAATCTAAGATTCAAAGTCTTTACTTTCCCAAGTTCTTTTCTTAGATCTACTACTTCACATTCTAATTTCTCATTGTGTTTCTCTTTATCTTCAAGCTGATTTTTCAGAGTTTCTATGATTATTTTTCTCTCTTCTAAGCAAATTTTGAGTTTATTGTTTTCATTAAGAAAATCACTGTCTTCTAGAGCGTCCAAAAAAGTATCCTCTTCTTCTCTAGATTCCTTTTCAAATGCCATGAGAAGTCTTAGATCTTGTTCACATTCTTCCTCACTATCAGATAACCCATCACTATCTTCATGAGTATAGTAACTCCTTTTAGCGTTAAAATGATTCTTATTCCTTCTTGCTACTTCCTTCCCCTTTTTATGTGTTTCTTTATAAGGACACTTAGTAGCATAATGACCAACTCTTCCACAATCAAAACATTTGAAAGGAAGCTTACCACTGAATCGTCCTGTGCCAAGTTGAATTTTCTTTACGAAGTTTATCTCATCTTCTTCTGAGATATATCCTGATCCTTCTATTATTTGTACTTCCTTTCCTCTTGTAGAAGTTCTAAAGACTACTTCTTTGACTTCAGATGGTCCTCCTCTTCTCATTTCATATGCAGTTAGTATGCCATGAAGTTGTACCACAGTAAGATTTTGAAGATCTTTCTTTTCTTCAAGAGCTGAAACTTTTGACTCAAATTTTGTTGTTAGAGATCTTAAAATTTTCTCAACCAAAGTGGATTCGGTAATTGTTTCTCCCAGATTTGTCATGCGATTTACAATATCATCAAGACGTAGAAAGAATTTTGCAATGCTTTCTTCATTAAGCATTTTAAGACTCTCATATTGGATTCTGAGAGTTTGAAGTTTAGCACTTTTTACCTTTGCATCACCTTCATAGCTTAGAATGATTTTGTCCCATATTTCTTTTGCTGTATTCAGCTGCATGACTTTGACAAATTCTGATTCAGTTAGACTTCCTAATAGAGCATTGACCGCCCTTGCATTTGTTTCATAATTCTTTCTTTCCATTGGATCTGTTGGTACTGCAGCTGGATATTGATATCCTTGTTCAACAATCGCCCATACCTCTGCTCCCAGAGACTGAAGATAAGATCTCATCCTTGTTTTCCAGAAAATTAAACTGTTTCCATTAAAAAGTGGAGGCCTGATAGATGCTATTCCATCTTGATTGCTCATCTTTCTTGATCTTCCTTCTAGCGACTAAGCTTTTTCCGAAGGACCTGCTCTGATACCAATTGTTGGGAAAAATACTGAGAGGGGGGGGGTGAATCAGTATTTAAGGCTAAACAATTTTCTTTCCTTTCTCTTAAAAACCATATGTTACAGTACTGCATTCAACATGTATGTCCCGATATCTTATTATATCTTTACTTAGAGAATTGCATCAGATAAGTATTAAGCATGAACTGAAATAACAGAACAAACCATTAACACATATGGACACCAGGATTTAAGGTGAGCTGATTAGGAGAAAACCTGCTATAGCAATTTCGGGTCTTCAATATTTTATTATGAGAAAAATTTACAATATATCTTGCAGTGCCGGACTCATACAGCTTGCGAACCTGTGAGGCACCAGCACTGCGCCATTCTCAGAGGGAGCTACAACCCCCTGATCATAACATCAGCTTCTATATACAGAAGGCTTCAACCCTCTGACGCAACCCGTTATTCAATTAACAACCATATTTTCCCCAATTCTGCCTGCCTCTGAGCAATGAGACCACTCTAATCGACTTCAAAATTTGTAAATCGTTCATGTATCCTACTATGTGTATTAACTTTCAGAAACTCCAACTGTCATATGCACCGGATCCATATGTGTTCTTCAGTAGACATCCGCTTGCTTTTCATCGTTTCTTCTGTTGAATACTCTCACGACTCATCACCTTTTAGATCAATGTCTCGAAGGGTGCATCATGGACTCAAAATCATCAATTAAGCGCATTGTCTGTCCATACGGATATTCCTTAAAGGAATTCCTTCTTCACCAATGCTCACGTCTCTTACATCGAATAATGATCTTTGTCCTTTATATAGATCTCGCCTTTCTCAATACCATAAGTCTAAAACCACTCAACCGCTAATGGTATTTATTTTATTTTATCCCCGGGGCTCTTCGATTTCTTTTTAATTTATTTTATTCAAACGAGGAGATTCAAATTATCTATGTGCGCCCAGCCTTTAACCCAAATTTTAACCCTTCGGATTTTATAAACAATATCCAACGCTTTTCCATATGCAAGTGTCTTGTTGATGTGGTGAGTTCCGTAAGCGGAACAACCATACATCTCAATCGTTTTGTATTATTAATCGTGCCAATCCAATTTGAAACCCTAACCTCCGTCCTTCCATGCACGAATCATCCCATTCGGGATCTTCAATAATATTCAATCTTTTATCTCCACCATATAATATTATAACTATAACCCCAATGGTTATTTTAAAACTTTACACTATCCCCGCAACATTTCTTTTATTCAAATTTCATTCTTTGACCCCGGGCCCACATCGCAGATGGCCATTTTGCGATGGCGCGATCAAACATATGGTGGAACACTTGAATATGCGATATTGTGATCTTACGATGGCGCGATGATCGCATATTGCAAACAACAGAACTTGCGATGGCAGAAATAAAAAATATGTGATATTGCGATAATGCGATATTGCGATGATCGCATATCGCAAATACTCCATATCAACAAGACACTTCAAGCTTCAAAACTGTGCTTTGCGATTTGCGCTCAAGTGGTAGGTACCACTTGTCCTGCCACATTCAAATATTTAAAGTCTTTCCGCATACTTTCATAAATTTTCTTCATACTTGGTTGTTGAGGGCTTAAATTCCCGAAATGACTGTCTGAATAACTCTACTCCTCCGTAAATTAGATTTTACGGGAATAACTGCGCTCCACTGTAAAGACGGCTCTGCCCCACACCATAATCAACTCTCCTCTACAATTTGTGGCTGCGACCCATGACAATTAATTCATCCTTACATTTCTCCCTTCCTTTTTGAATGCGTGTTGCTGTTCACCAAAATTTTGCTGCGCCTTTGTAATCTTCCCATTCTGTCTCTGCTGCTTCTGTTCGTCCTCTGTTCTTTTCTGCTGACCTTTTCCATTTCCTTTGCCATATCCTTTGCCATCAATGACAATATTCCAACAGTTCTTCATTACAAGAAGGTCTCATCCTGGAATTCGAATCCTACCACCATGATTCCTCAACAGGGTTTCACTTTTAACTCCATACACAGAGACTCATACAGAGGTTTAGGGGATTCCACATAGGAATTGCATCAGTCGATACACATATAATACACATATCCCTAACTCTGCACCAAAGATTTCATTCCTTTCCGGGCACCGTAGGTATCCTCTGCCCATTATGAAATTGATCACACAGGTCATATATATTCCATATTTACTCAACCATACTTAACACAAATTCATAGTTCTTCATTAAAATATACAAATCTTGGCCAGATATTCAGTTTGTCCTTCAATCTATTACCTTGTCTCTTCCTAGCAACTCTCCCTTTTGTCATCTCTTTTTCAAACTGTATTAAACCCCTAATTTAACTCTACTGCTCTGTCTCTAATTCCTCTGTTTCATCTGCTGCCTCTGCTACCTCTCTGTCTCTTGTGCCTTATCGATAGTTTAGGTGTTGCTCCTGTCTTTGCCAATTCCTTTGCCATCAATGACAAAATTTCCAACAAACTGAAACCTATTTCTTTAAGGAAGATCTCAGCCCTTCAATTTAAAAGAACTGCTAGAAAGGGGTATCAAGTATATGATGTACATATTGAAGAATTAGAACAGCAACCAGAGGCAAACTTGTTAGACAACTTACCAGTGATAAGAGAATTTAAAGAAGTTTTCCCAGATGAGATTCCTCATCTTCCCCCCAAGAGAGAGATCGATGTTTCAATCGATTTGGTGCTAGGAGAAACACCAGTTTCTAGATCCCCTTACCAGATGAGCTCCCCTGAAATAATGGAGTTAAAAATGAAACTGCAAGATTTACTGGAAAAAGGTTACATCAGACCGAGTGTATCCCCTTGGGGAGCACTGGTGCTGTTTGTGAAGAAGAAGGATGGTACCTTAAAAATGTGTATTGATTACCATCAAATGAATAAGTTGAATATCAAAAACAGGTACCCATTTCCCAGAATAGATGACCTTTTTGATCGGGTTAGAGGAGCTTCAGTATTCTCTAAGATTGACTTAACGACTGGTTATCACCAACTCAGAATTAAGGAGGAAGATATCAATAAAACAACCTTTCGAACCAAGTATGGTCACTACGAACTTGTAGTCCTACCTTTCAGTCTGACAAATTCCCCTGCAACTTTTATGTGTTTAATGAATAGCATCCTGAATAAATACTTAGACAAATTCATACTAGTATTTATAGATGAAATTATAATATATTCAAAAAGTGAGGTGGAACATAAAGAACACCTTAGATTGTGTTGTAAACTCTTAAGGAGAATCCGTTGTATGCCAAGTTAGCAAATGTGAATTTTATAAGGATAAAATTCAATGCTTGGGGCATATAATTTCAGAACAAGGATTGGATGTTGACCCTGAGAAAATAAAGTCCATTAGAGAGTGGAATGTACTGACTGATGTCTCAGCGGTAAGATCATTTATGGGGATTTCGGGGTACTACCGAAGGTTTTTAGAAATATTTTCTACATTAGCTTATCCTATAACGTCATTACAGATGAAAGGTACAAAATTTGAATGGAATGAAAAATGCCAAAATAACTTTGAACATCTGAAATTAAAACTTACTACAGCACCCATTCTGAAGATTGCAGATCCTGATAAAGAGTTTGTAGTGTGTACTGATGCGTGTGGAGAGGGATTAGGCAGAGTTCTATTGCAATAGAATTATGTTATTGCGTATGAATCTAGAAAACTTAAGAAACATGAACACAATTACAGTGTATATGATCTTGAGTTAGTTGCTGTCATTCATGCTTTGAATATGTAGCAACACTATCTTCTAGGGAAAAAATTTATATTGATGATAGATCATATCAGCCTCAAGTATTTCTTCACTCAAACAAAACTGAATGCTCGACAAGCCAGATGGCTATCCTTTCTAAGTTAATTTAATATGGAAATAAAACATATCAAAGGAAAAGAAAATAAAATTGTTGATTCTCTAAGCAGAAATGCTTGAAAAAACATAAGTAAAATTGGGAGTAGTGTCAGTTTTGACTTAGAAGGATTAGTAGAAAAGGTAGTAGATCAAGATCCCAACTATGAGAAATTGCAAATTAAAATGCTGAAAAAAGAAATCAAAGGGTATACACAAAATTAGAAGGGACTGATTTGTTATAGAGAAATATTGTACATCCCCAATGTAGATTCTTTGAAAAAATAAATCCTAGATGAATATCATAAAAAACCGTATTCAGGACATCCTGGATATCAGAAACTGCTTATAGCCTTGAAAAATAAATTGTTTTGGCCAGGAATGAAAAAATACGTGGCCAACAGCCAAATGCATGGAATGTCAACTAGTCAAAGTTGAACATCAACATCGAGCTGGCCTCCTAAATCCCTTACCAATTGCAGAATGGAAATGGGACATTGTTTCTATGGATTTTATAATCGGGTTACCCAGAAAAAAGTACCAGCATGACTCAGTGATGGTAGTGGTAGATACTTTAACAATGGCTACACATTTCATACCTATGAAATCTTCTTTTGGGACAGCCCAAGTAGCAAATGTGTTCATGAAGGAAATTGTAAGGCTGCATGGGGTTCCTAAAGTGATTATCTCAGATAGAGATGCCAAGTTCACAACAACCTTCTGAAAGAGTTTGTTCAGAGGCATGGGAACTAAATTGAATTTTAGTACTGCCTATCACCCTCAGACGGATGGTCAAAATGAGAGAACAAATCAAATTCTGGAGGATATGCTCAAAATGTATGTGATGGATAGGCCAACTAAGTGTGAAGACTATTTACATTTAGTCGAATTTTCTTATAATAACAGCTACCAATATTCCATCAAAATGACTCCATTTTAGGCACTATATGGAAGAAAGTGCCACGCTCCTTTAAGCTGGAGCCAACCTGAAGATAAGCTAGTACTTGGGCCAGATGCTCTACAAGAAATGGAAAGGATTGTCAAACAAATACAGAAAAACATCAAGACAACTCAAGATGGACATAAAAGTTATGCCGACAAGAAGAGGGTTCACTGAGAGTACAAAGTGGGTGACCATGTATATCTGCAGATTAAACCCAAAAAGAGCATTTTCCATACTGGAAGTTGTGCAAAATTGGCTCCTAGATACTGTGGGCCTTTTGAAGTCTTAGAAAGGGTGGGACCAATGGCTTATAAACTGGCCTTATCCCTCCATGTTAAAGTTCATTATGTGTTTCATTTTTCTTTATTAAAAATATATGTACATGATGCTTCTCATATTGTTGATTTGAATGTGATTCAGGTGGAACTAGAAGGGGAGTTCCTTCTAGAGCCACTTCAAATATTGGAGTGGGAAGAAATTGAACTGTGAAATAGAACAGTAGCCAGAGTAAAAGTCCAATGGAAACACTTTACTGCTAAAGAGGCTACATGGGAAAGAGAAGGTGAGATGATGGAAAAATATCCATCTTTATTTTCATAATGAGCTATAGTAGATAGTCTGTTAACATCAAGGACGGTTTTTTTTTTCAGAGGGGGAATGTGTAACACCCCAAGTTTCTATGCCTTTTAAGTTATAAATTTGAACAAAATTCCAAAGGGGAGTGGACCCCATTGGAGAAATATTGTGTGGATTTTATTTAAATATTTATTAATTAAAAATAAATGGAATATTTATGTGTGCACTATGACCAGATGAGATTGGAGATCATAAGCCCGATCCATGAGGATATGGATAAGGTTAAGACTTTCCCAAAACCTTTCAAAAATCCTTAAAAGGAAAAATGCTAAATTAGATTAAAGAGGAAAAATATAACTTCCCAAATGAAGAGGAAAGTAATTGGGAAGAGGTGAAAAAGCTGGAAAAGTAGAGAAAGCAGCTACCTCATTGAGGGAAGCCTAGGCAAAAATAGGAAGAAATCATCCTAAAAAAAATTATGGACACAAAATTTGGAACTAGGCTTAGGGAAAGCATGGCTTAAGTAGGCTGTTCCAGAACAGACTGAGGTTAGTCTGTCCTTGGAAGATATCAGTTCGGGGGTGAGTTTTGGAGATAGAATAACTCTAAGGTTGGGAGGACTGGTCATAGGAAGAAGTGGTATGCACCCTTAACAAATAAAAATTATGTTGTATAATGTATTCTGAAATATTAACTTTTTATTTGGCTGGAAATTATATTCATGTGCTATAGATATGAAATTACTTACATTTAACAGAGTTTATCAGAAGAAATTATCCTCTATAATCTGTATAATTGCAGGAATAGAGTTGATTGGGAAATATCAACCAAAATCTCTAAACTGATATTGGTTTAAATCTGGAGATACATTTTACTCCCATAGACAATATATTTTTATAACTTTAATCTGCTTCTGTAGTAAAAAAATTTATGTACATGAAAAATAAATAGAACATTAGATTTCATAGCTAAATAACTAAGATTTGAATTTAATGAGTAGAAAATATTGATTTTTGCTTAATTATTTCCAAGAAGAAAATATTGATTGCCGAAAAATCAGCAATATTTTCTATTTCAACGAAGGATTTTAATCAAAGCCAGAAGTATAAATATTCTAAATAGTTATAATAACACAAAAAAAAATCTGCTGAGAATATATGATTGTTCTCTGTAGGAACATCTAGGAATATACATTTCTGCAAAATTCAAATAAAATGATAGATGGTGAGAATTTCAAAACTCCATATAATTATCATGATTTGAAACTAGTACATCATACATTTATATACCTATCTATGTTGTAGAAGGAATACAAATGTCAGAAGTAGAACTATATATGTATATAAATGTACAATTAGGACATAACTATAAAGTGGCTGTATGAAATTAGTTTATTAACAAGTTCTGTTCCTAAAGTGATGAGATTAAACTCTATGCATAGTGGATATGGAAAAATCTACTTGTATATGACAAATTTATTTAACAGTTACTGGAAGTGATAGACAGAAAGATATAGAAGATAAATTAAACATAGGTTTATATTTCAGATTTTTATAGAAGAGGGTAAGTAGTAAAGATCCGTTTCTATCAAAATAAATGTCAAATCTGTTTCACCACATGTAGAAAGAGTTGAATAATTGTATTTTAGAGTTATTATGAGAAAGTACTCAAAACTGCTAAATTGAAATTTAGAAATTCTGTATATGTGGAGATTATTCAATATATATATATATATATATATATATATATATAATCATGAGATTATATCATAGCTCCAAAACATTTCTATATCTTAAATCTCTATAAGAGATTGTCATAAAGTAGTCGACAAATAACAAGGCGATATATATATATATATATATATATATATATATATATATATATATATATATATATATATATATATATATATATATAATACTACTACCTACAATATTGCAGAACTGAAATGCACATATATTTGAGTAACAATAAACTAAATCAGATCTACATAGTGTGAAATTGATGAATATTACTTCATTCAACACAATAAGTCATGTATTAATACAGTGGATTAAAGTAAAATTCTTTCCACCATTATTAAAGTTGGTACCATTATATATATATATATATATATAGACTAGAGCTGGAAGAAAATAAAATAGTATAATGGTTCATGGAATTTTGTGAATATATTTACATACAGCTAATAACAAACCCTATGAGTAATTTTAAGAAATGGAAAAGAAACTAGAGTATATTCCATAAGCGATATCATCTTAATTATAAAACGTATTTTATATCTCAGAGGATTAGAACTCAGAGATTCCAATAGAGGAGTATATATCGCATAAAGAGAGAAGAAGGTCACAGTCCAATAGAACTCAAAGAAATAGTTATTACAAATTTACATTAAAACTTGAAATTTCAGTAAGTTAACAATAAATACAAAAATGCTATCGGAGATGAAATATCGAGTTCCATGTAAAAGAAATCTGGATCTTGAAATACGAGGTAGTTACCGACTTGTTTGGGACAAATGAACTAGAGGTTAAGTCGATTTTGCAGAATCATTACAAATTGGATTTTTAGAGGAGAAAAGGGGCATTTCATGAAAATATCCTTCATAATTTACTACCTGTTAGTATCATTATAAATTAAGTTCAAATGACAGAAATAAAGGTTGGGTTAAATAAAAATGGAAATCGATAAATAAATTGAGGAAATGAAATTGCCTCTTAGAGGTCGTATTGGGACAAACTTCTTTACTCTGAAATACAAGCGAGAAAAGAAAAGCATCAGGGAAATAATTAAAAATAAAAACGTAAGTAACTGGAATGAGATGGAAATGGTTCGCACGGGGTTTCCTGGAAGTTTTGAGGGAAGCACTCTCCTCCACCTGCGTGCGGAAGAAGCCAAGTATCATCCTGATAATCATACAGGTTCATATCTACACAAATTTCATCCAAACCTTGACTTAAATCTGTAGATAGAGAAACGTAATAATTGTTATGGGTATTAAAACCACGGATAGCAAAGACATAAAAATGTTCAACTGAAAACAAAAAATTATGATGATAGTGATTCCCTATTGTTCTATCAGAACAGAATAACTGATTAGAGAAATCGAATTTTTTTTGAAGGGTTGACTTTTATATACAGTAAATGATAAGAGAACAAAGAGCTACACACCTATTGCATAGTGCAGTTGAGCAATGAAACTAAAACCATTTCAAGGCGCTAGAAACCATTCATAGAGGCGATGAAATTGTGAAGCCAGAGGAGTAGCCGTGAGACCAGAGGATGGGATAGCATTTGGCGGAGGTGAAAAATGAATATGAAAAATTGTTTTCTTGATTTTATAATGCGAAATAACACTAAATATTTAATCAGGATCATCGACCACGTGTCCAACGATGCCCCATCCAAGAAAACGAAATTGCAGAAAATTTTATCGAGATGAAAAATGAAAAATCAAATCGATACAAAATCACTCTTCATAAATGCCATCGTCCTCATAAACCCTAAAGAGTACGTATGAATTGATGAATGGCAGAGTTTTACACAGAAGGATATTTCGTGATGAATTCCAAGTTTTGGGGCAGTGTATTTTAGTCGTAAAAGGGTACTTTACCATTAATACCATTAGGGGTACTTTACCATTATTCAATATATATATATATATATAATCATATGAGATTATATCATAAACAAAAACATTTCTATATCTTAAATCTCTATAAGAGATTGTCATAAAGTAGTCAGAAAATATGTTGATATATATATATATATATATATATATATATATATATATATATATATATATATATATATATATATATATATATATATATATATGTATGTATATATATATATGTACTACTACCTACAATATTGCAGAACTGAAATGCGCATATATTTGAGAAACAGTAAACTAAATCAGATCTACATAGTTTGAAATTGATGAATATTACTTCATTCAACACAATAAGTCATGTATTAATACAGTGGATTAAAGTAAAAATTTTTCCACCATTATTAAAGTTGGTACCATTATATATATATATATATAGACTAGAGCTGGAAGAAAATAAAATAGTATAATGGTTCATGGAATTTTGTGAATATATTTACATACAGCTAATAACAAACCCTATGAGTAATTTTAAGAAATGGAAAAGAAACTAGAGTATATTCCAGAAGCGATATCATCTTAATTATAAAATGTATTTTATATCTCAGAGGATTAGAACTCAGAGATGCCAATAGAGGATTATATATCCCATAAACAGAGAAGAAGGTCACAGTCCAATAGAACTGAAAGAAATAGTTATTACAAATGTACATTAAAACTTGAAATTTGAGTAAGTTAACAATAAATACAAAAATGCTATTGGAGATGAAATATCGAGTTCCATGTAAAAGAAATCTGGATCTTGAAATACGAGGTAGTTACTAACTTGTTCAGGACAAATGAACTAGAGGTTAAGTCGATTTTGTAGATTCGTTACAAATTGGATTTTTAGAGGAGAAAAGGGGCATTTCATGAAAATATCCTTGATAATTTACTACCTGTTAGTATTAGTATAAAATAAGTTCAAATGAGAGAAATGAAGGTTGGCTTAAATAAAAACGGAAATCGATAAATAAATTGAGGAAATGAAATTTCCTCTTAGAGGTCGTATTGGGACAAACTTCTTTACTCTGAAATACAAGCGAGAAAAGAAAAGCATCAGGGAAATAATTAAAAATAAAAATGTAAGTAACTGGAATGAGATGGAAATGGTTCGCATGGGGTTTCCTGGAAGTTTTGAGGGAAGCACTCTCGTCCAACTGCGTGCGGAAGAAGCCAAGTATCATCCTGATAATCATACGGGTTCATATCTAACAAATTTCATCCGAACCTTGACTTAAATCTGTAGATAGAGAAACGTAATAATTGTTATGGGTATTAAAACCACGGATAGCAGAGACATAAAAACGTTCAACTGAAAACAAAAAATTATGATGATAGTGATTCCCTATTGTTCTATCAGAACAGAATAACTGATTAGAGAAATCGAATTTTTTTTTGAAGGGTTGACTTTTATATACAGTAAACAATAAGAGAACAAAGAGCTACACACCTATTGCATAGTGCAGCTGAGCAATGAAACTAAAACCATTTCAAGGTGCTAGAAACCATTCACAGAGGCGATGAAATCATGAAGCCAAAGGAGTAGCCGTGAGACCAGAGGACGGGATAGCATTTGGCGGAGGTGAAAAATGAATATGACAAATTGTTTTCTTGATTTTATAATGCAAAATAACACTAAATATTTAATCGGGATCGTTGACCACGTGTCCAACGATGCCCCATCCAAGAAAACGAAATTGCAGAAAATTTTATCGAGATGACAAATGAAAAATCAAATAGATACAAAATCACTCTTCATAAATGTCATCGTCCTCATAAACCCTAAAGAGTACGTATGAATTGATGAATGGCAGAGTTGTACATAGAAGGATATTTCATGATGAATTCCAAGTTTTGGGGCAGTGTATTTTAGTCGTAAAAGGTACTTTACCATTAATACCAAATCAGAATTGAAATCGTTACACAAACGGAATTAGCTTGACATTAAATATAAGCTTTATAAATTATGACTTGGCAGGTCTTCAGAGACGAGTGCATCAAAATTTTGGATAAACATACAGAAGTCTCAAACTAAAATAAATCTAAATTAATAAGGTGAATTAAAAATTATGCATATGGACAAGAATCGATAGGTAATGAGCCTTCGAAACCTTAGTTAAATAATGATTTTGTTACAAAAGGTTAATATGAGCATGTTCATTAAGAATGCCAGTTGTTCCAAACCAAAAGAAATAAGTTAAACCATACAAATTCGAATTGGTGTTAATGGTATTCAAAAGAGACATGTCGTGTTAATACTTAGGCATAACAAGCATAAATTAGGTATGATAAGAATATATTGGAATATGCATATTGAAATATGTACATAGGAATATATATATATATATATATATATATATATATATATATATATATATATATATATATATATAAGTATAGGTATATATATGTATATATATATACATGAAGAAGGTTAGATAATATCTATAATTTTGCATAGGTACAGTATGTGAACAAAATTGAAATAACCATTACAAACTTGAAGTAGGGAATCATTACTAAAATTACAGTAGTGATAATGATTCAATCCAGTAGCTCATTCTGTAAGAAGATATTCTTACTCACTTCATTAGCATGTAAAATCCGACAAATAAAATACATATCCCACGTAGTTTAAACCCTAGGCCCCACACCTATCCGTCCGCTACTTCATCACATCATTTTATATGTCAAATCATCACTTGCGAGATCTAACGACTATCAAAAATTGTCCCACATTCGATAGCATAAGAATTAACATACCCCAGACCTTGAAAAAAGCATGGTTTTCGGATCTCCACTCCATGATACGTGGCACCTTTTCATTTGATGGCATCCTCAAGAACTTTACCACTTACCACCTTTCGTTAATGCGAAAACCACTAAATAGTTTTTTTTCCTTCCCGTTACGCAAACCACCATGTCAATTCAAATTACCATGCATTAATTTTAAATAAATATTTGATAAAAAAGAAATACCACATGTATACACACACATTATATTTGTTGCATAATGCATGCAGAAAGAGCTATTAATACCGAAACAAAAGTTACCGACTTATTTTTTTAACCAAATTGAAATATAATCCAACCGATTTGCTGCTACAACTATGCATGAGACATTTAGAAGCATTTTAAATACCTCTGAAGCCTTAGAAAGCCTCCATCACTTTAGAAACCCTCTACAAACAAAAATCTTCATTTTTCCCAGCCATTCCTCAAAGAAAAGACATGTTTCTTGATCAAAAGAGGAATTAATTCAAGTAATTGAATAAAATTAGGATTTTTAGCAGACTAAAAGCCCTTTTCACCTTCCCTATCCTTTTCTACAGATCCTAATCTTCCTTTCACTGAAATTTTGAAGGTCTTGAGATTGCTTTTAATCACAGAGAGTGCAGTTTAATTAATTGAAGAAGTAGAAACCTATTTAGAGCTAAAATAAATCCCTATAACTTTCCAAAACCTTTTTTTTACAAACCCTGGGCATATTTTCACATGATTCCCAAGACCTAAGACTTTTTTCAATTACAGAGAGTAATAATTAACCAATTGGCTTCTTAAAACCTTCCGCAAACTGTTATCATCTGTCAGAGGTGCTCCTAAAGGCCTAAAACAGTTTTTTCTAAATCAAAAAGTAACAAATTGATAAATCAAAGAGAAACAATGGGTTCCAAAGCAGTAGTAACTATTAATCCTCTACAACCCCCTTTTGTATAGGTATAACACACTCCCCTGGCTGATAAAGATTTTAAGATTAATAACACAGCCACATAATTTAACCTTCTTGACCTCCACTGCTGGAGCCATGAAAATTATATAGATCGGGTTGATGAAGTTTTTATTTGGGTGTCTAATTCGCCAAATTTTTTTGTCCCACAGACCTTTCGATGCCTAGAAGTGATTAGACTATGTCAATCCTGCTATCTCTCTAATCATAGATCCATAATAAACTTTGAAAAAGAAATCATTTTTACCATTACTGATGAGTCAATCAATCAAATTCTCCAGATCCAATCAAGGCCAGATGAAGTTCCTCTTCCCATTGAAGCTTTCATACTGTTATACCTAAAACTGGACTTCCCCAAGAGGTTCCAGATACTCCAAATGTTCATGCCTTCATCTGTAGAAATTCCCAAGATAAATCCTCCTTACCCATCTACAAAATTTTCTGAAAGAACAAGACATATCATCTTCATGTTGTATTTTATTCTTTTTTATTTCATGGATGAGCATGTTTATGTTGTAGTGCTAGGTATTTTATCTAATTTCACACCTAGTCAGCCTCTTGCTACCATTTTTATTTTTTCCCAATATCTTGCTGAAAATATTCATGAACAGTTGGTCAAAATTCCTTCTAAAGGTGTTTTCAAGTATTCCTCGGTCTTATTCCACATGTTTTTCTACTTTCTGTTAGAAACGTTTTCCATAAACCTTCAAAATCTTGATGTTGAAGGAAACCCATAGTCAGTCATATTTTGGACTCCTCTTATCAGAAAATATTCCACACATACCACCTATACAGAGTTTATTGATTTCTTCATTCATGCTATGGTCAATTTGCTGAATAGCAGCAGGTAGCCTAGAATTAGTGAGGAAATTAAGAAATTCCTACAGTTGTCAGAGCATAATAGGACAGGTGATTGGTACTTGTACCAAAACCATATTGATATAAGAGTATATCGATCAAATATTATCCCATATAGAGTGCCCAAATACCTCCCAATGAGTTTATTTTCCCTTGAGTACATAAGGCAGATCATTAATTCTAATGCAATCAATTTCCTGGCAGATAAGAAAAAGACGCAATTCAAAATGAGGAACCAAGTTGGCCCTTTCATTTGTAATAGCAGAAATGTAGGTCTAGAGGCTGAAAAGTGTTTACAAGAGTTTAAATTTAGTAACAGTTTTCTATGGTACTATGATCCTCTAGGAGTGATAATTAAAATGAGAATTAAATTCAAACTAACTTCTTATGTACATGGAAATAAACCAGACATTGAAAAATTCTCCAATTGATATGAATGGTTGGAGAACACCTTGATAAAGGTAGAGAAGCAAGGTGATACTAGTCAAACTTTGAAGACTCCAGCGCAAGAAGATAAAAGCTTAAAGAGAAACAGAGAGGAAGGATAATATATTGTAGAGACAACTATTGAAACTAAATTTAAATTGACGTACAAGAAGAAACCTACTTTAAATCCTGTCAATGAAGGAGTAGAAACCATAGAAGTTATTGATATAGAAACAACAACAAAGGATAATTCACCTCCTACAGTGATTGAAGGAGAATAACAACCATCAACTTCTAAAACTCAGCTTATTCAGAAGCAACACAGTGTTGAAATGACATCTTACAATGAACCAACAGAGATGTAGATGGGAATTATGCAGAAATACAGAGAAATAAAAATGAAAAATGAAACATTAAAGACTGATGCATACAATCAGTATTGGAAATAGTCACCCAGTGACCAAAGTAGATTGCTTTCTTCTTTTGAACATAAGACTAGAAAAATGCAGATGACTTTCCTGCAGCCTAATGTCAAGCATCCTAAAACACCATTAGATTACAAAAAATCATCATATGAAGTTCAAGCAGATGACCTTCGTCCCATTGATCATGTTTAATTTCACGAAGAGGCTGGTAAAATTCTTTACTCAACTATGAAAAACAAGGACATGAGTGTACAGAAGCTTCAAAACACTCTTACAAACATCAGAGATCAACTCAAATTATAAAAATAATCCTAACAGGAAAAAGATAATAGAAACAAATCACTGGAATATTTGGTTATTGAGGTAGGATATGATCCTAGTAATGTCAAAGTTGCAGATGAACTGATTAAAAAGAAGAATGCAGACATTTTTGCATTAAAGAAGAAACTTAAGCTCACTAATACTGAACATCCTCAAGAAAAGGAGGTATTACACCATTCAAATAAAAAATATGAGATGATAAGTCTCATATTATAGTTTACTGCACAAATCAAAGAAATGGAGAATGAAATGGACAGGTTGTTCCATGAGAAAAAGGATAGAGTAGAAGAAGTTCCAGTCATAGTCATTCCTGTAGTCACCACAACTATACCTTCCACATTAGCAGAATCATTAGCTCCTACAGTTCCAATGGCTACAACACTTCCAGTTACATCATCAACAACTTTGGCAACAAAGTCTTCAACAACAGGAGCACAACATACAAATGAAGCAAGCAAGTTAGTTAAAGCAATGCAAGACATGTCTATTCAAACCAATGAGATTAACAGACTTAAAGAACATATTAAAATTATTTAAGATGAAAATAATTTTTCTAAGATAATGCATAAGAATGAATAATAAAGGGAAAACAAGTTAAATGAGTAATTAAAGAAGCTAGAGAAAGATCTAACATTAAAAGAACTTATGGCACAAGTCAGGAAACAGGTATGGGAAAATATCATTGAAGCAGTGAATGATATTTGTCTATCAATAGAGGTTATTTATGAACATAAAGACTTATTCCAATTAGCAAGAGAAGCTATTCTAAAGATAAAAGAAGAACTTGGTAAGAAACCTAAAGAAATCCTTGAAATCATCAAATTTCTTCATTCCAAAAATAAACAAGAACTTGAAGAAATTGGAATTAATGATAGAAAAAAACGATCCTAGAAGCTAGGAAGGTTATTCTTAAAAATAATTTGATGATACAGTTAGAAGAAAAATTCCATAATATGGAGATTTCCATCAGAGGGTTTATGATGAAATTTGATGTCCTAAGGAAGAAAGGCCTTCCCAGTCCTCTGGTTATTCATGATAAATTAATGAAGCAGGATGAATATGACAAGAGAATGAGAGAAGTTGCCAAAGATCAAGCTAATCTTCTTGCCTCACAAGGTATTCCAACAGGGAAGGTACTTTATAAGAATTTTGAGAATTTGTTTTACCTATAGCATGAGGTGAAACACGAATTTGTCAACAAGCATACATTCTCAAAGTATACTGAAGCTGATTAAATATTTAGGAGGGTGATGAATACCAAATTTCCAAAGGTAGAATTTTGGGAAAAGATGATTGATTTACTATGAAATCAGTTTTTTAGTAAAAACAGAGCAGTAAAGATAAAACAGGGCAGTCACAATTTTTAGTGAAAATATCACAGTCAAAGAGTATCACAGTGAAAGTGTATCAGTTGAAAGGTAAGAGTGAAAATATAAACAGAGTTGAAAGTTGTTGGCGTAGAGGACAATCCACATCCTAACTACAGCCCACATTGAGAAAAATCCAGAAAATAATTTAGCAACCAAATGAAGAGAACAAATAGTAATTTCAATAAAAATAGGGACAACTAGAATTAGTTAGAAAGTTGTCACTATCTTCTTCCATGAAGATATTTCTTTTCCATGAATAATTCCTAATTTTATCTTAGGATATTTTGTAAGATTTTTGTATAAATACTTCTCATTTTGAAGTATTGAGTGTGGATGAATTTCTGAACATTCCTATAGTTTTACTATTTTGAACCTAAGGGTGATTGTACCAATTTCAGATCAGCAGACTGGATCAAAGAAATAAAGCATCATATTACATGATTCATGTGTTGGGCCACTTTAGTGAAGTATTTTCACTTATTCTTTGTCAATTTATTATGTTTTTCACCAATACTTGTATATATTTCTAAATCTAAATGATAAATCAAGACCGTTATTTCAGAATATGTTAAAAGCACTCTGTTTTTAATTGTTTATCATTTATATGTTTTTCTTCTAATATCCAAATAAAGGAATTATTAATTGCTCCCTTATTTCGATTGAAATCTGTCTTTTAATTCATTATGCAAATTTTAGAACCCTTAATTGTTCTCTTACCCCTATTAAAACCATTTTTCACCATCAGCCTTGAAGATCTAAAGTAACTCATCTATCTTTCCCTGTAAACATTTCCCTTTAGACCTTGATCCTGATCTAACTGCTTGACACATTTACTCCATTAGCCAAATGGAATACAAACCTACATCTATCCATCTGAGTAAGTGATTTCACCACCAAACCAAATACAAAAATCAAAACCCCAATTAATCCTAGATAACTAGCATAAAATCAACAAAAATCAACAAAGATAAATAATATAGAGAGAGTCCTCTCTGAGAATTAGGAAGGCTAGATCCTAAGGCTTAAAATCACATTTTTGGTTACCTCTAATATTCTTTAAAACATAAAAAAATAATAACAACCCTTCAAAATTATTGGAGTGCTAACATAGTGGTGACCATACTGGGGAACTAACTAATCCTCAATGTTTAATATATATCTTAAAGGAAATATTTTTACTTATATTTCCACCTTGAGATTGTTTTGAAGGGTTCTTAGTAATTCTTCCATAAAAAACTATAATTCTGGCTTCCAAAAGAGTCTACTATACTAGGTCTAATCCAAATCCAGAACCTACTGTCATAGTAGATAATCCTAATAGAATTGTAAAGAAAAACAAAAAAGTAGAAAGTTTAGGTAATAAAAATTCATTGATCAAAGAAATTTATCTTCCCAATAAATTATCAAGTTTACAAGACATTGAATTTGATTTCGCTTTTGAGAAATATTTTTTAAAAACAAAATCAGAAAGTGGCATACATAATAGTGTAATAGATCCTGATTTCATTTCATTCATTGAAAGTAAGAAGGAAACTGTTTCAATAGATTCAGACGAAAGAGCCCTAGAAGTTTATGATAAACTTGATTCTATAACTGCAACTTTGATTAAAGAAATTAATGAAGCTTATTTCCAACATTCAGCTGAATTGACTTCTTTATCTGCCTATACTCCTAAGCTTACTACCAATCATTTAGATACCAGTCATTTAGAATTTGTATGTTCATCCTTGTTTACTACAACCTCATCTATTATTTCCACCACACTTTAGTCCACAAATTCCTTCTTTTATAAACTTCCACTTCAACCTAGAGTTGTATTTCCATCCCAAAATTTTGCAAGTTCATCTTCTAGCACTGTTGTTGCATTTTCAAGCACTTCAACCACATTTCCAGCACCTCTTCTAGCATCTCAACTACATCTTCAAGTGTTCCTACCTCATATTAAAGTACTCCAAGCTCATTTGCAAGTACTTCAAACTTACCTTGTAGCCAAGCTAGAATCCATTGGTCCTACAAATGCCTCTAAATTCCATGCCCCAAGATTATCAAAGAAAAATCCCTCAATTTGATGGAACCACCCACTACACTGCACAACAACATGTTAATAAAATGACATACTACCTTGAATTGCATGAATTAGATGATGCAGATGTTCAAATGAGACTTTTTCTCAAACTTTAGCTGGTGATGTGAAGAAGTGGTTTAAAGGTTTGTCTGCTGGTAGTATTGTTGATTTAGCTGCTTTCCATAGGATGTTTCTTAATAGATGGGAGAAAAACAAGAATCCATTACAAATTTTGTCTAAATTTGAAAATATAAAAAGAGCACCACATGAAACAGTTCAAGACTATTGTACAAGATATAACAATATTTACAATGAAATCCCTACTAATATTAAAACTCCTCCAGACTTTGCCCTGATCAAATTCCCTGATGGAATTGACATAGATATGGCTTACCAACTGAGAGAGAGAAACCCAAAAACCTTAGAGGATATGCAAAGTAATGTTGTAAGTGTAGATGCAAACTTGTTAGCCAAGAAAGCTAGATTAATAAATGAAAGAAGAGTGACAATAAAAGAGTAAACATCAACCTTAGATTTGAAAATAGATAACTTCACAAAAAAATTAGAAAGAATGATGAATAGGTTAGATAATATGGAAAATAAGTCACGGTGGGATAACCAACAACAAGGCCCTCAAATAAGAAATCCCAATTTCAGGAAAAACACCAACACTGGTAAATCTAGAGAGTTAGCACCTGATCAAACAATAAGACCACCTTTCCAAGAGAACTATGGTGAAAATTCTTGCCAAAATGAAGATGATGAAGACACTCAGATCAATTTAATGGGAATTAATGATGATAGCACCATTTTTCTTACATAAGAAGAACAAGTGTTATATGAATTACAATAGCTACAATTAGATTCTGGTGTGTCTTTTGACTACAAGGAAGGTTATGAGTTTGAAATTAATGAATCTCATAAGAAATATAACCTTGGGAGTAAGAAAAATGTAGAGCCCCCTACTAAGAAATTTTCCCAAACTCAAATAAATAAAACAATACAAGCTCCTAGAAACATAGTTCTGCAAATTCTTCCTAGGGAAACCCAGCAAAACTCTAGTTAAACTCAGAAGAATTCAAGTCCTAATCAGAAAATCTCAAATCCAAAAATAGCTCCCTGTCCTAAGATTGTTGAAATTATAGATATTAATGTTCAAAATTTAGTTGATCCTCAAAAATCTGTTGCTGTTAAGACAACATCTTCTGCTAAACCAACAATTTCAGATCCAAAAACATCTGCTACTGATCCAAAATCAGTTGATCCTAAAACAACTGCTGCCAAAACAGTTGTTGAAACCTCAAAACCTGCCAAAACTTCCACTGCATCTTAAACTGTCCCTGAAAATAAAATTAAAAGCAGTAAAACAGTGCAAATACAAATAGCAAATGAAAAACCAACTGTAGAAAAAGAAGAGAAACATACCCAAACTAAAATTACTCAAGAAGAAATAATTCAGTTAGGAAAATCACAAGCACCATTCAATATCCAAGATGAAATTTCCAAACTGAAGATACCAATTCCTTTGACAGAGTTGGTAAAACATGACCTATACAAATCACATACCACTGAAACTTTAAACATGAATGATGGAGAAGACTCTCTAAATTTGAGTGATGATCAACCAGAACTAATTTTTGGTCCTGAAGTAAATGGAAAACACCAAGAGGGAGGAGTTCCTCCTTTCTACATTAGTTTGACTGTTCATGATCATATTTTACATAATGCAATGCTAAATTCAACTGCCTCACATAATTTAATGCCAAAATAAATCATGGAAACCTTGAACTTAGACATCACTAGACCTTATAAAGATCTATTCTCATTTGATTCTAGTAAAGTGAAATTTCTAGGCTTAAGCAAAGATCTATGTGTTACTTTAGTTCAATACCCTGGAAAGGTATAGTCGTGGATATTGTAGTAGCTGACATCCCTCCTAAGTATGGAATGTTGTTATCTCTCTCATGGTGAGAAAAACTACAGGGATCTCTACAACTAGTCATGTCTTATGCAACAATTTCAGTATTTGGCCAACCCAAGAAACTTTACAGAGAGACATTAATGAAATACATGGTTAGTAGTGTAGAAATACCTTGAATCTATCCCATTTATTCTACACCTACTGATATGGACTCCTTCATTTTACGTAATTTTAAAACTAGTATAGAGAACAACACTAAATTAAAACACAAAGAGAAATACCCAGACAGTGAAAACATAATTCATGAATCAATGTGGCATCTAGATTTTGATGGATTAGTGAACAAATTAGGAGTAGGAGCAGGATTTTGGATACACAACAGGGAAAAAAATCATGCAAAAGTTCATTCCTTTAGATTAAATTTCAAATGTACAAACAACATGGCTGAATATGAAGTTTTGATTTTACAATTGCAGATTGTTAGAAATTTAGGAGGAAAAATAATTTCTATCATGGGAGACTCCGATTTAACTGTAAAAGATATTAGAGAAGAATATTCTCTGTATAATCCTAAATTAAGACAATATAGAGAAACAATATTAGATTTGATGAAAGAATTTCTTGAGTGTGATTTTTTTGTAATTCCTAGAAAAAAAAACATACAAGCACACAGTTTAGAAACTTTTGTTAGTACATGTAATCTTCCTTTTCAACCAAATCATCAATATACAGTAGACATAAAACATAGGCCCACAATACCATATAATCTAAAATATTGGAAGATTTTTTCACAGGATGAAAAAATATACCATTTCATGAATGCTGAACGAGAATTTCATAGTTGTAACATAGACACAAACTGTATAGTAGATGATGAAATAGATAATGAGATAGATGTAAATAACTTAGATTTCACTAAAACCACTAAATTTACTCAATTATAAATAGATAATTTAGAAAAGGTAGAGATTGAAGAATTAGAACATGATGATTCTGACATTTTAAACCTTAAGAACAATTTTTTACCTAAGGGATTAGCCCCTCTAGAAGATCTTTTTGATTCAAATGAAATTGCAAGAAAACCAAAGATTGAACCATTAAGATCAGATATAGAGGAATACAATATAGGAACAGAACAAAGGCCTAAAATAATCAAACTTTCAAAAGACTTACCTCAAGAAGAAAAAATAAACTACATAGCTCTGTTTAAAGAATTTCAGGATGTATTTGCATGGAGTTACGAGGACTTAAAATCTTATGACACTAGCATAACACAATACAAAATACCTATAAAATAAGATGAAAAACCTTTCAAATAGAATATTAGAAGAATAAATATAGTATTAATGCAATTAATTGAAAAAGATTTTAGGAGAATGTATGAAGCCCGGATAATTGCACCTATCAGATATTCTGATTGGGTTTCAAACCTAGTTCCCACTAGGAAGAAGACATGGAAAATCGGACTTTGTGTTGATTTCTAGAATTTGAATAAAATGTCCTTAAAAGATAACTACCCTCTCCCCAATATGGATAATATTTTACAAATGGTAGTTTGTTCTTCCAGGATTTCATTGCTTGATGGATTCTCTAGATATAACCAGATTTTAGTTTAGCCAGAAGACCAACCAAATACTAAATTTACTACTCTTTGGGGTACGTTCATGTATGTGAAAATGCCTTTTGTATTAATGAATGTAGGAGCCAATTTTTAGAGAGATATGGATATATATTTTGCTAAAGAAATTCATTATTTTCTTGTAATATATCTAGATGATATAACTGTATTTCCAAAAATTGATAATGAACATCTAGATCACCTAAGAGAAGTGTTTATCAAATGTAGGAAATTTTACATTTCTTTAAATCCTAAAAAGAATCTTTTTGGACTTGAAGAAGGTAAACTATTAGGGCATATTATATCAAAGGAGGGAATTAGGATAGACCTTGCTAGAATAGAGTCCATTATGAACATAAGCCATCCTAGGAATATTAAAGAATTTCAGGCTTTCTTAGGTAAAATCAATTTTCTCAGAAGATTCATTTCAAACTTAGCAGAAATAATTAGAGAACTCAAGAACATGTTGAAAAAAGACTCATTACTTCAATATAATGTGGAGTCCAAATAATTATTTGAATCAATCAAACAAGCCTTGAAAAGAACAACAATCCTAATAAGACCTGATTTCAAAAAAGATTTCATTATTTTTTCTTTTGCTTCAGAACATACTTTTGCTGCAGTTTTACTGCAGAAGAATGATCAGGGCTATGAACAACCCATTTCTTTTTTCATCAAATCAGTTAGAGATAACACTTTAAAGTATGACATAATGGAAAAGCAGGCACTAGCATTAGTGAAGGCTATCAAAGAATTTAGAGTGTACATCTTGTACTCACACATCATTCCTTATGTTCCAAATTCAGTTGTGAAGGACCTTCTAACTTAGAATGGGCCTGATGGTAAAAGAGGAAAATGGATTGCCACCATTTTGGAATATGACATACAAATTAATCCCACCAAACTCATTAAAGGTCAAGGTTTATCCAAACTCATGGCTGAATCAAATTTTCATGCTTTAGATATAAATTTTATTGCCCAATTAGATGATCAAGAAGAGATGGCGACTCCAAAAATCAGTGAATACTTTTTAGATTCACCATGGTATGAAGATATCATATTTGTATTACTAAATTTACAAGCTCCTCCTAAATTTTCAAGAGCTAAAGCTATATTTTCAAAGTTAAAGGAAATGAAATTTTGTATCATAGATAATGCACTTTTTTGGAAAGATCATGGTGGAATTTTATTGAATTGTTTTCTTAAAGATGAAGCTGATAAAGTTAAGGAAGAGTTTCAGGAAGGTAACTATGGAGGACACATTTATTGGAAGACAAATGAAGATAAGATCCTCAGATCTTGTTTTTACTGACCTACACTATTTGCAGATGTGAATAATTATGTGACCTCCTGTCACAAGTTCCAAATCTTTGAAGGGAATAAAAAGCTACTACCTTTACCCCTTAAACCCATGTCCACAGAAATACCATTTTAGCAATGGGTTTTAGACTTCATTGGTAAAATTCACCCACCATCCTCAGCCCAACACAAATGGATTTTGATAGCCACAGACTATTTCATTAGGTGGATAACAATTGTTCCTTATAGACAAGCCAATGATATTGTCATAATCACATTCTTAGAAAATAAAATATTGTTTAGATTTGGATGCCCCCAAAATCTCATTACTAATAATGTACCTACTTTCAAGTCTAAAAATATGATTGAATTATGTAATAAATACCACATTAACCTTATTCATTCCACTGCTTACTACCCTCAAGGTAATGGTCTTGCTGAATCCTCCAATAAAATCCTTTTGAATATCATCAAGAAACTACTAGAAGACAATAAGAAAACCTTGAACAAAAGGTTAGTTAGTGGCTTATGGGCAGATAAACTTACCAAAAATAAATCTATTGGTACATCCCCTTATCATCTTGTTTGTGGGATGGATGTTGTTTTTCCATCCTCTTTAGGAGTACCAGTAATGAAGATAATCCAAGAATTGTAGGTAGAAACCAATGATATCTAGAGAAGGATAAATCAAACAATACACTTGAAGAAAAAAAGGGAAGAAGTATATCTCAATTCTCAAGTTGTTCAATATAATATTAAAAGGATATTTTACAAGAAGACTAAGAAAGATGATTTTTATATAGGTGAAAAAATTCTTAAGTGGGATTCTAGGAGAGAAGAGAAAGGTAAACATGGGAAATTTGATTTCTTATGGAAAGGCCTTATGTAATTTATTGTTACATAGGTAACAATGAATTATTCTTGAAGGAGTTGGATGGATCAAATCTGTGATGTGGACCTATCAATGGTAGAATGTTGAAGCATTACTATTTCCGAGAATAACAGTAATCCACTTTGTTCACTTTGCTTAATGTACATAACATTGTAGATTTTAGATTAGATTGGATGTTTTTATTACCAAGTTGAAGCCCGGAGAGATGGCCCTAAGCTTTTAAAGACAAAATATCATAAGTATGAATAATGCAGAGCTTAGAAAACAGCTCCAAGACTAGCACAATCAAATTTCAAAGGCTACTAGTCTCAAAGTTCTTGAGATTTCACTAGGAAATGCCATCCGCATGTGGAGCCACTATTAGGGTCCTATAATAATATGATTCATAATTTTGAATTGAATTTTATTAGCCTTTTAATATGTACATACTTTTCTTTCTACAAATTATTTTCCCATATTAGAAAAGTAAAAAATGTAAAGAGGGTAAAAGTCCTAAAAGAAAAATCAAAGGACTTGAAATAAAAAAAAAGATACAAAAGAATAGAAAATGAACCCTAAACAAAAAAGAGATAAAAATATAACATGGAAGTGATTCAAATTCAAATGCCACTAATATTTACTTCACTTTGCGGGATAATATTGTGTGCTTCTTGTTTAAAAATGCCACAATCTATGAAGGTCAAATTTCTTAATCTTGACTTTTCATGCTTTATTTCATGTTGATAGATAGAGAATAAAGGTCTAGCCAAACAGTTTAATCTTGGAATATTAGTAGTTAGGTAGATAATAATAAGGAGCTCAACAGTTCAATATAAGCCCGTGGAAGAAATAAGGATAATGTAAGTCAGTTTGTTGTTTAAAAGGAAAATGAAAAAAGATCTGCAAGCTCAAATGCACCCATGTAAATGAAGAAACAAATGTTAGGGTAGCTGGTGGGTAGGTAAAAGGAATTTATAAGGCATGGATAGTAGAAAATTGGTCATTTCATTTACTAACTCCCTTTCAAAATCATTCCCCTTGTAAAAACACCCCATCTCCTTCATTTTTACTCTTTCCCCTTATAAAACCCATTTTCCTAAGTTAAAATGCACATTTATCCTTGGAAAAGTAAAAAACCCTTTATTAATTTCCTTTTATTCATAAAACCCCAAAAATACATTAATCCTAAGTTTCAAAACATATATCGGGTCCCACAATAAAAAAACTCACCCCGATGTTATTTTTACTTAGTGTATTTTACATTTCCCTAGTATTATACAAATCCATCACTTATTCATATTTGTACATTATTATCATTTAACATAATGTATTAGCTCCCTTTATAAACCTTTATCACGAATTTTAATTAATTTATTTATATGTATATCCCAAACCATATTTTACTTTAAACCTATAGTTTAAATTACCCACATGTGATATATTTTTGGCCGCACTATGTATTATCGCCGCCAATTATAGTATTACACTTAACTTCACCCCATTAACATGTATAAAACCCCAAACAAAATATAAAATACATATCTCACATAGTTTAGCCCTAGGCCCCATGCCTAACCAATTCTACTCGCGACTTCATCGCATTATTCTATACATCAGATCATCACCTTCTAGATCTAACAGCTATCAAACCTTGTCACACATTCAATAGCATAAGCATTAACATACTGCGGACCGTGCGAAAAGCGTGGTTTTCAGAGAACCACTCCAAGCTATGTGGCACCTTTTCATTTGATTGCATCCTCAAGAAATTTACCACTTACCATCATTTGTTAATGTGAAAACCACTAAATAGTTTTTTCTTTCCCGTTGCACAAGCCACCGTGTCAATTCAAATTGACCTCACATTAGCGTTAAATCATTGTTTGATAAAAATACATATAGCTACCCATTACACCCTTTTACACCATTTTGTTACATTTTCGCATAGAAAGAGCTATTAAGACCGAAAAAATTGTTGGCGACTCTGTTTTTAAGCCAAATTGAAATAAAATCCAACCAATTCGCTGCTACAACTATGCAGAAGACATTCAAAAGAATTTTAAGTACCTCTAAAGCCTCAGAAACCCTCCATTTCTTCATAAACCCTATGTAGACAAAAATATTCATTTTTCGCAGGTGTTCCTCAAAGAAAAGACTTCTTTCTTGATCTAAAGAGGAATTAATTGAATTAATCGAATCAAATTAGGAGTTTTAGCAGACCAAAAGCCCTTTTCACCTTCCCTATCCTTTTTTGCAGATCCTAATCTTCCTTTCACTGAAATTATGAAGGTCTTGAGATTGCATTTAATGACATAGAGTGAAGTTTAATTACTTGAATAAGTAGAAGCATCTTTAGAGATAAAATGAATCCCTCTAACTTTACAAAACCCTTTTTCTACAAACCATGGGCCTATTTTCACACGATTCCGAAGATCTAAGACTATTTTTTATTAGAAAGATTGATAATTAACCAATTGGCTTCCTAAAACCTTGTACACACTATCATCATCTGTTAGATGTGTTCCTAAAGGCCTAAATTAGTTTTTTCTAAGTCAAAAGGTAATAAATTGATAAATCAAATAGAAACAATGGCTTCCAAAGCAGTAGAAACTGTTAATCCTCTACAACCCCCTGTTGTAGATGTAGGATAAACTTCCCTTGCTGATAAATATTTTAAGATTAATAACACAGCCACAGAATTTAACCTTATTGAGCTCCACATTTGGAGCCATGAAAAATACATAGATCAGGCTGATGAAGTTTTTATTTGGGAGTCTAATTTGCCAAAATATGGTGTCCCATAGAACTTTCAATGCCCATAAGTTATTAGACTATGTCAATATTTCTATTTTCCAGATCAGAGAGCCATAATAATCTCTAAAAAATAAATCATGTTTACCATTATCGTTGAGTTAATCAATCATATCCTCCAGATCCAATCTACTCCAGGTGAAGTTCCTTTGTCCATTGAAGCTCTCCCATAGTTACACCTAAATCTATACTTCCCCAAGAGGTTCCGGATATTAAAAAATTTCATGCCTTCCTCTATATAAATTCCCAAGATAAATCCTCCTTACCCATCCGCAAAATTTTCTGAAATAACAAGACATATCATCTCCACGCTGTCTTTTATTCTTGGTTATTTCACATATGAGCATGCTAATGTTGCAAAGCCAGGTTTCTAAATAACACCATAGAAGACAAAACTTCAGATCTTCATTAATATCAAAACCCTTAAGGTAGGGCAACACCATACATTCACTCCTTAAGGAAGGAGATAACTCCACAAGCCATATGCTTGCCAATACAATAATCCTTGACATCCCTCAATGGAGAGTCTCTAACCTCTATATAGGTTTCAGACATGTAATACCATGAGTAGTTACCATGGGTCTCTCAATACCATACATCCAATACAATGGGCTTATCACTTTATTCCCTCTCTACATGTGGTCCCTTACATAATGTGGGTTAACCACTTTATTTATTAACTATGGCCCATTTATTTATCATTCTTATATTAATACATCATATTATTCCCTTGGGTACCTCCCTCTATACCCTATATTATCCCCCATAGGTACACTACATTACACCCCCCTTAAACATGTTTCGTCCCCAAAACATGAGAAGAACACAAATAATAAGATCTACTCAAAAGAGTATTCCATTGATACCATTCACGTGCATCCAGCCATCCAAGAGAAATGTGAACACTCGATCTAGTTGGTGCCTCGCTCGCTTGCGATGGAAGCAGGTTCTGGTGGTTCTTCTGTGTTGATGTGTTGTGGGTGGATCGTCGCACCTCTCTATGTGTCATCCAGGGGTTGTTGTCCTTGTTGCTAATCTGTTGCCACCTTGCTGGTTGTTGTCTTGCTGGGTGATGCGGGTGGTGATATGTTGAAGCTTTAACTGATGGAACATCTTTCATTAATTCCTCCATTATTGGTGATGGAGTGGTGTCAGGTTCTTTTGTTGGTACTTGCTTTGATGTTTGTGTTTGGTTGTCTACCATCAAAGGCTCATCATCTGATGTGTCTGTCTCATTAGATATTTGTGCTTCTGCCTCCCCGGTCTTTGCATGGTTCTTAATGCAAATATCGTGCAATGTAATTTTCTTCTTTTTATACCAGAGTTTCATGAATTTCTTTTGCACATTAAAATTGACAGTACCAACGGATTCCATCCAAGGGTGTCCCAAAACAACGTCCACATCATCCATATCTGAAGCATAAAAATCAGAATGCAACACATACTTATCCATAGAAATCTTCAAATCTTTATAAATTTGAAAATCTTCATTATCAACCTGTGTGTTTTCAATATGCTTTGCTGGAACTTGCAATTTTTTTGCCAAATTCACATTGATACAATTATGCTTGCAACTAGGAATGATAGACACAATGATGTTCTCTTTTTGAATACGTCCATGAACCTGTAATATGGAAATATTAGTAGAAAATAAGTCTTTATGGCTCTTACTATCCTTCTTTCCGGCTTGTGACCACTTGTCCAAAAGGACTTTTTCAAGTTGTTTCTCGGGAAGTTCCCTCACTGAGCTGTCAAGTGAGATCCACCATTCATTTGCCTCATCTTCCATATCAATCCCTATGGAGCCTATCCAAAAATTTTGGTAGTGATCCTTGTGATATTGTAAAAAATCTTCAATAGTAGGACCATCATCTTTTCCTGTAAACTTCATCTTGCGAGAATCCATAAAATAAAGTAAGGGTTTTGAAGAAAATCACTTACTTTGGCAAAAATTTAAAATGGACATTACTCGGTCAATATAACTCAAAATCCTTAATATAACCTGTTTTCGAAAATGGAATAGCCATTCTGCATCTAACCATATTGCTGAAATCCCGATCTAGGCACTCTGGAAACACATATTTGCGCTGCAACTGCCTCGGCGTCACAAAATTTCTGAAAAAATGGTTGATTTTAAATCAGTGATAACTCCCTCATCCGGACTCCGATTTGACCGATTTTTTTTTTGAAATCGGGTGATTTTTCAAGGAAAGCTCAGATCTATAATTGGTTGTCTGAAATTTTGCACCAGAATCTATTAAAACGTCAGGAGAGCCGCCGTACAGAAATTGTCGTCAGAAACATTTCTGTCACATAGCTGAATTTAAATCAGCGATATCTCCCTCATCCGGACTCCGATTCGACTGATTTTTTTTTTGAAATTGGGTAATTTTCGATAAGGAATCCAGATCTGATATTTATTTCTGAAAATTTTTCACCAAATTTTCCAGATCTGCTCTACAAACTCGCCGCCCAAAAATTTCCTGCAAAAAATGAAAAAACAAATCTCCAAACTCTGCCCAAGAAAGTGCTCTGATACCACTTGTAGTAGATCTGACAAGAAAATGTATAGAAATGGAAAATATGCCCAATAAATAACACCATAGAAGACAAAACTTCAGATCTTCATTAATATCAAAACCCTTAAGGTAGGGCAACACCATACATTCACTCCTTAAGGAAGGAGATAACTCCACAAGCCATATGCTTGCCAATACAATAATCCTTGACATCCCTCAATGGAGAGTCTCTAACCTCTATATAGGTTTCATACATGTAATACCATGAGTAGTTACCATGGGTCTCTCAATACCATAAATCCAATACAATGGGCTTATCACTTTATTCCCTCTCTACATGTGGTCCCTTACATAATGTGGGTTAACCACTTTATTTATTAACTATGGCCCATTTATTTATCATTCTTATATTAATACATCATATTATTCCCTTGGGTACCTCCCCTATACCCTATATTATCCCCACGTAGGTACACTACATTTTATCTACTTTCACACATAGTCCACCTCTTGGTACCATTCTTAATTTTTCCCAATATCTTGCTGAAAATATTCATGAATAGTTGGTTAGAATCCCTTCTGATGGTGTTTTCAAGTATTCCTTAGTCTTATTCCACATGTTTTTATACTTTCAGTCTCAGAAGTTTGCCATAAACCTTTAGAAGCTTGATGTTGAAGGAAACCCACAGTCATTCATATTTTGGACTCCTCTTATTAGAAAATATTCCACACAGTCCACCTATAAAGAGTTTATTGATTCCTTCATTCATCCTATGGTCAATTTGTTAAATAGAGGTAGGCAACCCAGAATTAGTGAGGAAATTAAGAAATTCCTACAGTTGTTAGATCATAATAGGATAGGTGATTGGTACATGTACCAAAACGATACTAAGATAAGAGTATATGGATCAAACATTATCCCATATAGATTTCCCAAATACCTCCCATTGAGGTTATTTTCCCTTGAGTACATAAGGAAAATCATTCATTCTGATGCAATCAATTTCCTGGAAACTAAGAAAAATACACAATTCAAAATCAAGAATCAAGTTGGCCCTTTCATTTGTAACAAAAGAGATGCAAGTCCAGAGGTTGAAAAGTGTTTACAAGAGTTTAAATTTAGTAAGAGTTTTCTATGGTACTATGATCCTATAAGAGTGATAAGTAAAATGAGAGCTAAATGACAACTAACTCCTTATGTACATGAGAAGAAATAAGACATTGAAAAATTCTCCAATCAATCTAAATGGTTGAAGAACACCTTGATAGAGGCAGAGAAGCAAGGTGATACTAGTCAAAATTTGCAGGCTCCAGCCCAAGAAGATAAAAGCTCAAAGAGAAATATAGAGGAATGATCATATACTGTAGAGACAACTACTGAAACTAAATTTAAATTGATGTACACGAAGAAACCTAAGACAAATCCTATCAATAAAGGAGTAGAGACCATATAAGTGATTGATACAGAAACAACAACAAAGGATAATGCATCTCCTACTGTGATTGATGAAGAACAACAACCATCAACTTCTAAAACTCAGCTTATTCAGAAGAAACACAATGTTGAAATGTCATCTTCCATTAAACCAACAAAGAAGGAGATGGACATTATGTATAAATACAAAGAAATAAAAATGAAAAATGAAGCATTGAAGACTGATACATACAACCAATATTGGAAACAGTCACCCAGTAACCAAAGCATATTGCTTTCTAATTTTGAATATAATACTAGAAATATGTAGATGACTTTCCTGCAACATAAAGTCAAGCATCCTAAAACACCAACAAATTATAAAAAAATCATCATATGAAGTTCAATAATATGACCTTCATCCCATTGATCAGATTGAATTTCACAAAAAGGTTGGTGATATGCTTTACTCAACTATGAAAAACAAGGAAATGAGTGTACAGAAGCTTCAAAAAAATCTTACAAAAATCATAGATCAACTCAAATTAGAAAAAACATCCTCACAAGAAAAGGATAATAGAATCAAATCAATGGAAGATTTGGTTATTGAGGTAGGATATGATCCTAATAATGTCAAAGTTGCAGATGAACTGATTAAAAAGAAGAATTCAGACATTTTCGCATTAAATAAGCAACTTAAGCTCCCTCCTATTGAACATCCTCAAGCAAAGGAGCTATTATAATATGCAAATCATAGATATGAGATGATGAATCTCATACTACAGTTGATAGCACAAATCAAATAGATGGAGAATGAAATGGACAAGTTGGTCCAACAAAAAAGGGATAGAGAAAAATAAGTTTTAGTCACAGTCATTCCTGTTGTCACCATATTTGTACCTTCCAGATTAGCATAATCATTAGTTCCTACAGTTCCAATAGCTACAGCACTTCCTGTCACCTCATCAACAACTTCAGCAATAGAGTCTTCAACAACAACAGCACAACATACAGCTGAAGCAAGCAAGTTAGTTAAAGAAATGCAGGACATGTCTATTTAGACTAATGAGATTAACAGACTTAAAGAACAACTTAAAAATCTGGAAGATGAAAATAATATTGCCAAGATAATGCATAAGAATGAACAACAAAGGGAAAAGAGGTTGAAAGAGAAATTAAAGAAGTTAGAGAATGATCTAACATTAAAAGAACCCATGGCACAAGTTAGGTAACAACTATGGGAGAATATCATTGAAGCAGTCAATGGTATTTGGTTATCAATCCAGGTTATTTATGAACAAAAATACTTAGTCAAATCAACAAGAGAATTTATTCAAAAGGTAAAATAATAACTTGGTAAGAAACCTGAAGAAGCCCTTGAAATCATCAAATTTCATAATTCGAAAAATAGACAAGAACTTGAAGAAATTGCAATTAATGATAGAATAGAAACCATCTTAGAATTTAGGAAGGTTATTTATAAAAATAATTTGATGATACAGTTAGAAGAAAAATGCCAGAATATGGAGATTACCATCACAAGGTTTATAATGAAATTTGATGTCTTAAGGCAGAAATTCCTTCCCAATCCTCTGGTTATTCATAATAAATTAATGAATCAGGATGACAATGACAAGAAAATTTGAAAATTTTCCAAATATCAAGCTAATATCCCTACCTCATAAGTTATTCCAATAGGGAAGGTACTTTACAAGAATTTTGAGAATTTGTTTTACCTACAGCATGAGATGAAACACCTATTTGTCAACAAGCCTACATTATCAAAGTATACTGAAGCAGATGAAATATTCAAGAGGATGATGAAGACCAAATTGCCAGAGGCAGAGTTTTGGGAAAAGATGACTGATTCACTGTGAAATCAGTTTTTCAGTAAAAATAGAGCAGTAAAGATAAAACAGGTCAGTCACAGTTTACAGTGAAAATATCACAATCAAAGAGTATCATATTAAAAGTGTATCATTTGAAAGGTTAGAGTGAAAATCAAAACAGAGTTGAAAGCTTCAAGTGTAGAGGACACTCCACTTCCTAACTGCAGCCCTCGTTGAGCAAAAACAGGGAAATAAATTAGCAACAAATTGAAGACAAAAAATAGTAATTTCAATAAAAACAAGGCCAACTAGCATTAGATAGAAAGTTGTCACTATCTTCTTGCATGAAGATATTTCTTTTCCATGAATAATTTCTAATTTTGTTTTAGGATATTTTTTAAGGGTTTTTGTATAGATACTTCTCATTTTCAATTATTGAGTGTGGATGAATTATTGAACATTTCTATAGTTGTACTATTATGAACCTCAGGGTGATTGTCCAATTTCAAGTCAGCAGACTGGATTAAGGAAATAAAGCATCATATTACAAGATTACTTTGTTGAGCCACTTTAGTGAAGTGTTTTAACTTGTTCTTTTTCAATTTGTTATGTTTTTCACCAATACTTGTATGTATTTCTAAATCTAAATGGTAAAGCAAGAACGTTATTTCAGAATATGTTAAAAGCACTCCGTTTTGAACTGTTTATCATTTATAAGTTTTTCTTCTGATATCCAGATAAAGGAATTCTTAATTTCTCCCTTATTTTGATTGACCTCTATCTTTTCACTCATTATTAGGATTTGAGAACCCTTAATTTCTCTCTTACCCAGATTAAAACCATTTTTCACCACCAGCCTTGAAGAGCTGAAGTAACTCATCTATATTTCCCTATAAACATTTCCCTTTAAACCTTGATCCTAATCTGACTTCTTGACACATTGACTCCATTAGCCCAATGGAATACATACCCACTTCTATCCATCTGAGTAACTGATTTCACCACCAAACCAAATCCAAAAATCAAAACCCCAAGTAATCATACATAACTAGCCTAAAATCAACTAAAATCAACAAAGATAAATCATATAGAGAGAGCCCTCTCTGAGTATTAGGAAGGCTAGATAATAAGGCTTAAAAGTAGGTTAGTGGTTACCTCTAATATTCTTTAAAACACAAAAAAATAATAACAACCCTTGAGAATTATTGGATTGATAATAGGCAAACACAATCCTTAGTGTTCTATGACACCTATAACTACCAAACCGTTGAAACCAAAAACACACTTCCTATGGAGCTTCATAACACAACTCGTTGAATCATTTACAATGACCACAACTCAAAAAATAACAAACATACCATGTATGGGAGCGTTATATCAAAACTCATTAATGTATATATAATAACAATCACACATACTTATATACATTTTCTTCAACCATCAAATAACCATATTGTATATCAAGCTTTATAAACCTCGCTCAATACAATATTTAGAATAATATACACATATGCACATTTTCTAAACCAAAAAGTAAAAAAATATGGTGTCTTCATCCGCAACAAGGGAATCCAAAGGCTCACACCTGCACCCTCAAAATTAGTACCCATATTGACCTCCTTCCTATGAAGTATAGAATTCACTGCCAAAATCAAAGTACAACCAATGTCCAACGCAATAATCATGTGCCACTTCTCCTTTGAATGAATAGTTACCGAATGATTGTTATAGGGAACACTCCCAATGTGCATCTCATTCCATCTAGAAATTTTGATGACCAAAATCAATTTATTCCCCGACCTTCCCTTCTTTGATACAAGGTCCCTCAGCAAATCTGGTAACCCCCTTCTGTGTAGTCACTCAACTTCCAAGTTCCCCTAAATCCCCTTTACGGGGGATCCATCCCTTGGCAAGGTTTTCACATATCGTAAGTTTAAAGAACCAAGGCACATACTTGTCTCAAATCCATCCTACTAGTCATATCATGCTCATGCCAATCAATGGACACTATTGGGTATGAGTGTCCCATAATGGCCTTCCTCCTGAATTGATTTTACCAACATAGAACTACATGTTCTAATATCTTTTTTCTCCCGCAAATTCTTCCAATCAGTTCCAACCACCCAACCACGTATTTTCATTCTCTCTTGTACCAGGAAAATAACCACCATTAGATTCAAAATAAATTGAAATAAATTTAAACCATACCTCATTGGTAGCTCACCAATAAGGTACACTTGTAATTATATTTACTTCTTGTCAAAAGAAGTCAAACTATTTTGATCAAAACATCATGTATAAACATATCACATCTAATTAGTTCAAAGCTCAACCATCATAATCAAAATCATAGATCAAATGTAAAAGTCATAAACCAAAATCATATATCACATGGATAACTAAAACTGAAATAAAATATTGATACTTATCCTTTAGTTTATCCTTAGCTTCTACCTTTATCCTTTGTCCTTTCCATATGCACACTATATGGATTTCCACAGTCAAAAAACACTCATTTCCTTATCTTCAACCATGTATACATATACATATTTTTCATCACACACATAGAACCACACATGGCGTAAAAAACCATACAATACATGCACCTACACCTGACATTTAACACAAACACCTACACCTGATGTACAACACAACACATAAACTTTCATATGGTGTATGACACAACACATACACTTACCCCCACTCTATAAAAAAAAACAATCAATACACCTACACCTGGTGTACAAAAAAACACATACACCTGCATCTGGTGTACGACACAACACATATACTTACACCCAATGTACAACTAAAAAAAATACATACACTTACACTTGGTGTACAACACAATACATATACATACATATAGAAAAACAAAATGAATACATATGTCACGATACACTACTACTCAATGCACATACGAAGTACTACACGTACACAAAAAAACATGTATGTCATAAACAAAATACCACATGTGCACAACACAACATGTATTACATGCTCTCAATACCACATGTAAAATAGTACCACGTGTACAACATGTATACAGTACCACCTTTACACAAAAACATCTGCACAATATGTACACAACACCACATGTACACAAAACCACATGCACAATATGTACACAATACCACATGTACACAACACCACCTCCACAATGTGTACACACAACCACATGTTTATAACACCACATGCATGACATGTACACAACACCACTTACACACAACAGCCCATGTACAACATGTACATGAAACCACATGCACACAACACCACTTACACACAACTGCCCATGTACAACATGTACATGAAACCACATGCACACAACACCACATGTACAATCATACACAAAACATTACATGTACATAGCACCATATGTACAACATCCTCACCATAGGTACACAACACTACATATGCAACACGGAAAAAGCACCATACGTATATAACATTGCATATCCAACATGGGTAGAATAAGATATATACATAGCAATGCATACCCAACATGTGCACATCACCCTTTGCACACAACATTGCATAAAAAAAATCTAGACAACACCATCTATACATAATATTGCATAAATAGAATGTACACAATACTGCATGGACACAGTTGTCCATTGTAGACAGTTCTAGGCTAAGGACTATGCGAAAGAATCCATGTTAATTTTTTTTTTTTTTTTTTTTTAATTAGATTACCAGTGCTTTGAACTCTAAATAGATTTAAACCTTAAGTATGAATGAGAGAATAGAAGGGTTGATTCTTCGCCCTTAACATAATTAATCTTGAATTGATTTTGAAAGGAAGAATTTAAGAATATATATAATTATTTAACCATTCAAACTAAGAATTTAATTAATCATATATAGAACATATGCATACAGAAAAATTCTACATCCAAATAAAAAAAAATCATATATCATAGAAGACAATAATTAAAATATGTAAAGGAGTTGTCTCAGACAATTTTTTCAATAAACTAATCTCTTTAAATTATTATAACTTTGCAAGGGATTTAAAAAATACTGACGCTCAATCTATTCTTACCCAGAATATCCTATGTTACATCGAATATGTGTATGAAAATTAAATTGAATAACTGGAATAACTTAAAGAGATACACAAGATACTTCAGAACAAATCCATAATCCTTCTATTATATTGAAAAATAACTTAGAAGTTTACAATCATATCCAGGGTCATCACAAGGGATCAACCATTTATCCTTCACATTACAAAGTGTTTATAGAGTTTCATTCAAAATATCCTAACTTTGAATCAAAATTTATTACAAAATATATTATCCAAACTTATTTGTATTTTTACAAAAATATAAATCAAAATAGGAAATCTATACTGTTTTGACATCTTTCATAGATTTTGAGGATTGTAGCTCATGACTGGTGTGAAAATCTATTGTTTTTTTTCTTGTTATTAGAAATCTGTTTATTTCTCCTAAAAACTTGGCATTCTTCTACTGATGATATTTTGTCTCTCATTCTATGAGGTCACATAATTTGTCCCAACTCTTTTAATTAGGAATATAAAATTTCAACAATTTTTTTTATGATTCATCCACTTCAATATATTTCTCAAAAGTGGTCTTAGTTATGAACAAATGTTTTGCCTCCTGTTGAATTAATAAATCATAACTCAAACCCTTAATGAAATCCTTTCCAATGATAACTCCTCTTATTTTAGTAAACGTAGTTTTATCTATTGTTATTTCATGCAATCTATGTTGATAATGTTCCAATGGAATTATTTTATCACCTATACCTTGTAGACCTCGAAGTCCTTTTCAATGTAATGTGTTGAATTTCCTCTGAAACTTTATAATACTAATTTTTTTGTTGTGACAAATTTTTTCAAGCTGTAACATTAAATTCCTTTTGGTGAGAACTTTTATTACCTCCAAGAGAATTTCAGTACTGTCTTCAATCCCATACTCTTCAAGCTCCTCTTTTGTCTTTGAATTCATAACTTTGACTATTCTTGTGGCGTCTCCTCGTTTTTGGTCGAGGTGTTTCTTTATTTCCATCACTGCTACTTTTGATATCTGTAACAACTCTTCTTGTTAAAAAATAATCTCAAATGAAGGTCACAAGTCAGTTACTTATGCATTTATATCAATCCATGTATTATATTTTTCTTTGGAAATAATCTCATCTATTAAAAATTCATTCGCATAAACCAGAAAAATTGTTTAATTAGCTTAAAATTACTCTGAATTTCAACTAAATAAGCATTATAGGTTTTGATTTTCTTCTCTTGTAGCTTTTGCAACTGTGTATTGAGTTTTTAAAATTCTCGGTCATTTAAATATAACTCTCCTATGGACATTGATAAATATGTTGTTGCATCACTAGATATTGTATCCATTGTAATAGTTGTTGTTGTAGATGCCCCTGTTGTTGAAATACATGTTGTATATGGTGTTGTTAGGGGAATAACAACAGAAATATTAATTTCTTGTTTTTTTTCCTTTAAAAGTGTGTCCATATAAGCTTCCACTTTTTAAATATGAACATCTTTTTTCAATTATAATTTGAACATATTCTCTTTTCATTTCTCCAATTGACCACCTTATTTATCTTGTGTATGTTCTGTAGTGTGGAGTTTTAGTTGTTTCCTTAAGGCTTGAATGTCAAAATTCTTCTTCCTGATCATTTCTTCAGTTTCTTTAACAACATTAGGATCATATCCTAATATTATTACGAGATATTCCTATGATTTAATTCTCGTATATTTTTCCGAGGATGAAATTTTCTCCATTTTCAATTACGAATGAATATTATTTGATGAAGCTTCCAATTTGTAGGCTAACATAAATAAAATGGTTAAAATTGATTATCATCACTCCTACCCTCTTATGATGGTTAATATAATCAATTGCAGGTATTTGTTTGGTGTCAAAACATAAACTAGATGTTTGATAGTCTTATGCACTTTTAGGAACTAGAAATTTGGATTCAAAGAAAGCTAACTGAAACTCTCCATGTTCAGTATTAAGTGGAGAAAAAAGACTGTGCTAATTAGTAGATGAATATTTCAAAAATTAAAAGTATATGGTGGATTAATTTTAATCGCTTTGTACCTAGCAAAATTATTTGGTTGTGTTGTACCCTAATTAACAAATGACATAGGAGAATCTATGGTGATATCTTCAATCCATGGAAAGGTTGAAGTATGAAAAACCTATAAACAAAATTGTTTCCTACTCCTATGAGCTCCCCTCTTATAATGTCTCTTCATTAGTATTTCTCTTCTTCCTTCTCTTAAAAAATGTGAAATTTATTTGTTGAATCTCTTAAATTGTAGGAGACAAACTCTCTCTTGACCTCTTAGTTTCATTTGCCTGAGAAACTGGAGTCGATGAAGTTGTTTAGATAAAACTTTATTCCTCTTCCTCTTGTAATGTGTCCCCATGCTACTCTTGTTTATTTTAATATTGTTCTATCTCTAGCATAGATATATGTGCATAAGGTGTAGTCTCTTGTTCACTTCTCAACTATTAAATAATTGACAAGATGTCATATGACCAGGTAAAGTTGAATTTGAACCTCATTTGTTTCAATAGAAGATCTACCACCTTTTTTGTTGCCATTGTGTTGACAATAAAAGTTACAATTTTTTATTTTAACTTAAACGTATATTTCCTCTTGCTCAATAAAAAATATAGATCATACATTTTCATCATTTGTCTGATGCATTCCAATGCAAAAACTTGGATTGATAAAAATATTGGCAACCTATAGGGATGAGAGTCACATCCATATATCCTGTGTAATTTTGGTAGAGGTATCACTCTCAAATATTATTTTAATAAGTGAGGTGAAGGATTCTTCTAATTTCAGTTGAAAATATAGGTATAACATCTGTATTAAGAAGACATAGAGCCATATGTAAAAATTAATTTACATAATCACTAAAATAATACTCCTCTATGTTCTTCCTTACTAAGGAAGTCCAATGGATGACTGAATATGGATTCCCCTGTGCATGTAACTTTTGTAATAGAAATTTGAATTTACGTTATTGAAAAAATAGAAGAAAATACACAAGGATTGATCGATTCTTAAAATCACCTTCAATATAAACATCAAAAAATGATAATGAATGTTGTATGCCAAAAACTAACTATAGTTGAAAATCAATGATGGTTTATCATTTTCTTATAATACTGATAAAAATGCTAATATTACCTTATCATCACACTGATCACTAGGATAAGCTAACATACAAGAAACCCTAGAGATGACGTGCCTAAACATTTTTCGGAATATTTTGGAATATTAGGGTGGATTTGTTCAGGGTAACTCAGAATTCTCAGGTGAAACAAACTCAAATATTTTGAATCATTGAGGAAATGTAAGATTTAGATAAAATTCCAAGAAAAAATTTGTAGAAAAAGGGTGTAAAAGGGCTATTGGGCTTATCTTTAGAGCTTGGCATATTGACTCAAGAGTAATGGTGAATATGACTTCATTTTTTTGAGAAATTACAACACTCTGACTAGGAAGTTTCCTAAGGTGACACCAGGAAAAAAATTCAAGGAATGAATGAGTCAGGGGGAAGGTAAATTGACGTAGAAATAATTCCCATATGCTTAATTCATCAATGGAATCTAAAAATTTCCTTCCTTTCAAATTTCGGAGCTCATAAAGATCAAACTCACTCTGGGTTTTAGATATTTTATATTGTTTATCTACCAAGAAAAGTTCATCTATATTGATTACATGCAGAAGCATTGGCATTTATACCATTTCTTTTTAATTTCATTTAGATAATGACATTATAACATATAATTATAGGTAGAGGTTATTGAATGACCATAGAATTATTTATTACTGGTGTAAAAATTGGCTGTGAGTTGATAAAATTTGAATCACACCCGCGCTGTTGCAAGAAAATGGGAGAAAGGGAGTATGAAGGGTAGAAAAATGATTTAAATGGATCCTTAATAAATTAACCATTTTTAAGCGTGTCTAGTTAATTTAGTAGACATCGGTAGGAAGAATTAATTAGGGAACGATTATATAAACGTTTGGTGGGATGATTTTATGGATGTAATAGTTAACCAGAGTGGACAAATAGAATGAGGACAAGTGGCAAGATGCAAGTGGAGGTTGAAAGTGGTGAGGAGAGTGAAGTGGATTTGAAAAGAGGTTTCCGGGGGAGGTCGGCGCCGAAATTGTTGTGGGAGTCCCACATAAGATAGGGTGGTAATTGGGAATCAACTGTTCAGACACCCCTTCTTCAATAAAATTTGAAATTGGGTGGGTGGGGTACGAACTTCATCCTTTTCCATTGGCCCAGGGGGGTGGGGGTCTGAACATGATCCTGTGGCATTGATCCAGGCGGGGATGATCTCCTTTGTATACTTGAATCTTAAATTCATTGAAATACAACGAAAACATAAATCAAAACGTATTTTCAATTTTAAATATAAATAACCAAATTGTGGAATTTTGATTTTCACACTTACATTACAGATTATATATATATGTTTTATATGTATTTTCATATCTCTTCTTTTCTTTTCAATATTTTTTTTCTTTCTATTTATATTTTTCGTTTCTTTTTCTATATCTATATTTTTATTTATTTTATTCTTTCAAAATTAAAAATTAAAAAGATAACTATGATGGAAATAAATTACAATATCGGATCCATCTAGAGATTGCTTCCCCCTGCGAGATGCAAAGAACATACAACTCCATGTGCCTTCTCCTCTGGCTATGGAGTCTTTGATGTGAAAAACACGCTTTGATACTGAACTTTTTAAGGACACCAAAAATTTATGATGATTAAGATGAAAAAAATTAATACTGAATATAGTGCTTGAGGTATTTCCCATTGACTGATAATGAATAATACTATCCTTCTAGCTTCTGGAAAAAAAATGTATTCATACATTTTACTTCAGCAATGTTGAAAGTTCCGAACAAAAAAATGTCAAACTTTCCATGCTTGACTCTTTCTTCTCTTATGGAATCCCATCTCAATACTAAGTCTCCTTGTTTTAAATCTCGTTCTCTAGATATCATATCAAATAAGGTCTTCATATTCACTTGGTACCATCAAATTGTATACCGCACTTCATCTCTGTCCTAATTTAACTCAACGATTTGATTGATTCTCCTAGAAAAATCATATTCTTCATAGAAATCTTGTAATAATTTCATAACTCGAAATGCTAACTATGTAGGAAAAAAATTATTCAAGCCCATATACTACTTTGAATTGTGATTCACCAATATATATTTAAGGTGCAACTCAATTTTCCCATATTACATATTTGATATGATTGTCCCAAATTATTTTGTGGTCTTCCAATACATTCTTAATAGCTTCAAATACCCTTTTATTTTATGATTCTACCAATCCATTACCTCGAGTGTAATAAGGTGTAGAATGATATAATATGATTTGATATTTTTGACAAATGTCTATCATCTTAATACTATTGAAAGCTTGAGCATTATCTATAACAATTTGTCTTGGACAATCAAATATGGACACATTTTTTTCTTCAACTAAATTTATGACCATTATATTATTGCATTCTTGACAAGAATTACCTCTACTCACTTGGTAAAATAAGTAGTGGCTGTTAAAATCCATCTATGTTGATTACTTGACGTTGGAACTATTTCTCCTATGAAACCTAATCCCCATTGTAGAAAATGACCTTCAAATGAAACTGAAACAAGGGGAAGTGCTTCTATCCTTTATGTTCCAACAAATATATGACATGGAATACAAATCCTTAATTTTGCTCCAACCTGTGAAAACAGTTTTAGCCAATAGAAATATGCTCTTAAAATTTGATATGCAATTTCTTTCCAAGCATAATTTCCCCCACATATGCCTTCATGAAACCTCTCAATTACTCTTTCAATTTTATTCTCAGTCAGACATAATAAGAGGATATTCCAAGGATCTTTCCAATAAAAAATGGAATTTATAATACAATACTTCATGGCCTTAAGTTTCAAATATTTTCACTCATTCTTGATGAAATCAAGAGGATAATTGAAATCACAATGAACAATTACTATGTCTTTATACCAATTTGAAAGTAAAAAATTTTAATCAATATGTAAAAATAGAAGTAGCATATTCATTGGAGGAAGGTTCCCTAGGATTATCCTCTCTTGAAATATGAGAAGGTTCTTGTGGATTCTCCTCTCTCGAAATATGAGAAGGTTCATGCGGATTCCCCTCTCTTGAAATCCCAAAAGGTTCAGGTGGATTATCCTATCTTCAAAACTGGGAACTTTGTTGTGGATTCTCCTCTCTTGAAAACTGATAAGGTTCTTTTGGGTTCCCCTCTCTTGAAATTTGCATAACAGTATTGAAACCAAGAATTTTAGAATTTGATTCACTAATAAGTTTAGCTAAGCCTTGTCCTTTCACCAAATTTTTAGGATCGATATCTAAATAAAGCTCAAGTATGTTATAAATCCCTATTCCCCTCTTTCTGTTTGTATTAGGCTGAGTTATAACCGTCTTTACTACAACGATGGGAACATAATCAATTATAGAAGAATGTAAAACATATATCCTAAATGCTTTTAAGGTTGTACCAAGGCATAATCTTGTTTCTCTATGATTCTATATCTTAATTCAACATCTCTCATAACCTTACTGAAAAAGAAATTTTTGTTCTCTTTTTTATCATCATTTCTTCTCAATAAAATTAAATTTCTTATTCTAACTAGACGTTATTTATAATGGATAGTTGAATATTTCCTTATCTATTTAAATTGGTTCCTAGATAAAATTTCTCATCTTGTCGTAATCATGAACCACAGTGGCTGGTTCGAAATGCACCGACAAAGTTTTCTTGGATGTGATTTTCACCGAAAGATTTTTTACACATTTTATGGATCACAGAAGCCAAATTCCTAATATTGAAACCCTGCTCGGTAGGGCCTTGGCACTAAAATTCCATCGTTTTGAAAGGGCACATTTGCAGGTATCTAAAATGAAATGTGATCTAACCTTTTTAAAGAGATGTAAATACTCCTCTATTCCATCTTTCACCATGATTAAACATCCCCTCAGAAATTTTAGGAATGAGCATGTTTTTATTTTAGCTAGCCTTGGAATTATGAGATTTGAGATTTCTAGGGTTATAAAATGCCTCGCTCTCTTTTCATGGAAGCTATTTTCCTCTCATCTGGAGCTGTATTATTTTATTCTGGAAGATATTTGAGCAGTAGTCGATGCCCACTCAGCTTTGAAGTCCCTTTGTTGGGAGGAATTATGGAAAAAGAAACAACTTTCCAATTTACTTAGATCATTTAAGGATTCCTTTTTTGATTATGGGATAAGGTCCTCCTCTAGAAATATAGTTAATGAAAGTCAGAGAAAAGATCTGCGGTATTTAATTACCAATTCAGATTTTTCAACTTATTCTGCTCATTAGGCTTCATCAACCCTACCTGCTCCCTTTGGTGGTGTTATCCATGAGCTTGATCATCATCCCTCTTCTTTTTTTGAGCATGAGCTATTATATAGAATGGTGAAAATTGTAGTTGGTGTAGTTGATACCTCTGGTTCTCCATCAGATCTCCATTCCACAGATGTGTCGATAGACCCGAGGTCTCATTGCTCTCTTGTCTCTAACAATCCACATTCGACATTGGTTTCTCCCCTCCCCTCTTTTACGGAAGTTGATTTATCCTGCACGGAGCATTCTTATTTTGCTCAAATTTCCACCATCATGGAAGCAAGTTTGAATGATCAGTCGACCTCAGTCATTCAGGAAGGGGTGTGATATTCTGCTCTAGTTCAGATGTCTTCCATCGGGGTAAGAAGAATGGGAGTTCAGCTGACATCACTAGTTTAGGTTAATATACAAGATTCAAATGGTGATGGGTCTCGACTTACATCCCCCATCCCTTCTCTTTTGAAATCGATGGGTTGTGGTTATATTTTGGTTGACCTTATCAAGGATTCATTCCATCATTTCGCTCACCCTAACTCAGTTGATGGCATTAAGTCAGGTATGAATTCAGGGCTCTATAATCTTGTTGATTTTTCTAGGCCTTTAATTACTAACTTGGAATCCTCAAGTGTCAATCTTAATAATGGTTTTAATGACTTTAACAATAGTAAAGATAATAATTTTATAATAATATTAACAACATTTATCATATTAATAATAATAATATTTTTAATAACAATATTAATAGTAATAATAATGATAGCTATAATAATAATAATAATAATAATAACAACAAAAACGACAAATATAATAATAATAACATTAACATTAATGATTATAATAATAATAACAAATCCTTCTTGTCCCCTTCGAATAGGACTATCATTAATCCCTCTAGTTTTTCCTTTGATCGTCATGTCTACAGTTTGTTGGAGAAGGATCTAAATTATGCTCTGGATCCTAAAAAAATCCCTATTCAAGACATAATTTGTGATATAGAGTATGGTATTAGATATTTCCCTGATGATACTAAATACATTATTAGACATGATTGTGCCATGATCCTCAGAATAGCGAAGCCCCCTAAGAGAAACATTAGCAAACCTCAGTTTGGGGCTCTTAAATCCTTAAACAATAACCAGTAAATTATTACTCTTAAGGCAGATAAGGGAGGTGCTAAGGTTTTTTTAAACAAAGAGGATTATCTTAATAAGATGTTACATCACCTTCTTAATAGCGGGAGCTACAAGAAGATGCACAAAATTCCTCTTAAAAAAGTTTCAAAAGCAGTTTTGTTGGCTATAAAATTGAGTAGAAACATTGGCTCCCTCAGTAAAAAGGTTATTGAGACTAAACCCCACACTCAGAGGATTTATGGTCTTCCTAGTATTTATAACGATGGAGCTCCCCTTCATCTCATTGTCAACACCATTGGTGGTCCGAATTATCCGCTTGCTAAAAAAAACATTTTAGCTAGTAAGCTTAAACCTATTGTGGGAAAGACTGACTCCTTTATCAAAGACTCATCCTCTTTTATTAATGAATTGAAAGGCATTAAATTGGACCCTGATGAAAGGCTTATACTTTTTTATGTTGTCTCATTATACACCTTCATTCCCATTAGGGAAGATATCAATGTCATTTCTCGGGTCATGGATCCTCATGCTTCTCATCTAGTTGATATTTTTCTAACCTCAACCTTCTTTAGTTTCAATGGTGAATTATCTGAACAAAATTATGGTGTTGCCATGGGTTCCCCCGTTTCCCTCATTGTAGCTAATATTTTCATTGAAGACTTCGAATCAAGCACCCTTTCCTCCTCACTTTTTCAACCTAGAATTTGGAAAAGGTTTGTTGATGACAACTATGTGGTTTGGCCCCATGGCAAAGAGATATTGGGAATTTTATTCCAGCATCTTAATGATAAATCTGGCTTCGTTAAGTTAACCATGGAATTCAAGGTAGATAGTAATCTGCCCTTTATAGATATCCTTATTTCTAGGAATTAAGAAGGTTCTTATTTTCATCAATTTTTTAGAAGGAAGACGCACACTGAGTAGTATTTACATGCTTTTTCTCATCATTTCCCTACCAAGAAGCTAGGAGTTCTCAATACCCTAGAGACCGGAGCCTTTAGAATCTTTGATTATCACCACTTTGAAAGTGAAAAACCTCCTCGCCTTAAAGTTTTCATTGAGAATGGTTATAGCAAGGTTCAATGTCTTACATATTTTTAAAAATTAGAAAAAGGTCCTAGGGATATAAAAGATCCCTGTGATCGGTTATCTAGAGTTCACCTTCCATTCATTCAAGGTACTACTAATAAAATCACTAGGATCCCAAGGAGACATAATATTTCCTCAACCTTCAAGCCCCTCTACTCCATTAAGAGTTCTCTTAGATCAGTTAAGGACTCGATTTTCCCAAAGGATAGTAAGGGTGTTTTCTTGATTCTGTGCTCCTATGGGGCACCTTACATCGGTGAAACTAGTCGTTCTAGTAATCAAATAATTCATGAACATGTATATGACCTAAAACATAGTAGATCACACTCCGTTTCCTTATCATAGGATACTGAAAATACAAATCATCACATTTGCATTGAAGATGCTAAGGTTATTGCAAGGATTGACCATTTCTATCACCGTAAGAGAAGGGGAGCCTTAGAAATAAAAAAGAGGTTGGTTAACCTTAACAGGGATGATGGGTGGAGTGTTAGAATATGTTGGATTCCTTCCCTTCACTCTTAGTTGTTATTGTTTTCATCCCGCCCAATTCTCCCTCTTGTCATTTCCCCTCCTCTTAGCCCCCCCTCCCCCCCTTTTTTGCTTCTTGTTCCTTCCTTAGATCCTCTTTCTTTCGATTACTTTCTCCCGTTCTATTATTAGTTCATTCCATTTTTCTTTTTTATTATAATACTTTATAGTTATTCTCAATATATATTGTAGCTATTACATTATGATTCATCTTTTTAAAATTACTTATTACGTAAAGAAAATAAGAATATTAAATTATATTCAAATTATATAACATATAATTATTAATTAATTTAGTAATTCATTAAATAATAATAATAATAATAATAATAGAACTGTTGATTAATTCTTTTATAGATTAATCAAATTTATTATTCTAACTAGTTTTTATTTACAACGGCTAGTTGGAGCTTTCATTATCTATTTAAACTAGTTCCTAGATTAGATTTCTCGTCTTGTCCTAATGATGAACCACACTGGCTGGTTCTAAACACGTTGACATAATTTTCTTAGATTTTATTTTAACCGAAAAATTTTATACACAAAGGAAAAGATATTAAACATCTTTGTATAGTCTAAACTGACAAGAACTAGGGCTTTTGAAATAACATTTTTAATTTGTGAAAAATAATATCATTCTTCCAGTTTTCATTTAACTTCTTTATCCTTCTTATGCATGTTAGTAATATCTTCCACAATTTCATCATAATTAGGATTAAACCTTCTCAAAAGAATAATATTTCCTAAAATTTCTTGAATTTCCTTTATGTTTCTAGATAAACCAATTACCTGGATTGATGAAACTCTCTTTGGATCATTAAAAACTCCTTCGTTTGAAATAATGTGTCCTAAAAGCTTTCCTTACTTCATTGGAAAAAGAAACCTTTTAGGATTTAGTGAAATTCCATATTTCTTTCATCTTTCAAAAATTTTCCTCAAGTGTTTCAAATTTTTTTCATCAGAATTAGAAAATACATTTAGATCATAGAGATATATGAAAATAAATTTCTTTATCTTACCCAAAAATACCAGATCCATTCCTCTTTGAAATGTTGATCCAACATTAATTAGACCAAACAACATTTTTTCATACATGAATGCACTCCGTGGTGTTGTGAACGTGGTTTTGTCCCTGTCATTTGGACTAACCAAAATTTGGTTATATCCAGAGAAACCATGTAATGTTGAAATTATATTTGAACCTAAAAATCTCTCACGTAATTGATCCATTTCAGGTAATGGATAGTTATCTTTTAAAGAAAATTTGTTCAGATTCATAAAATCAACACGCAATCTTATCTAACCATTTTTCTTCCTAACGGGAACTAGGTTGGGTATCCACTCAGAACAAATTAAGGGAACAATTATTTTGGAATCCAATAATTTCGTCACCTCTTTTTCTATGACTCGAAGCAAAATTGGATTTATTCTTGTTAATTTATGGTGAATTGGTTATCTTCTAGTTTGAGATGAATTTTATGTTCAATAACGGTTGTATAATATTTTTTTCAATTCTTCATATGACCAAGAAAATACATCTTTGTAATTTTTGAAAATATTGATGTATTTATTTTTAATTTCTCGAGGCAATGATGTTGAAATTTTAACATTTATGATTTCTTCGGAAGTGCCAATATTTCAATCTTGAACCTCTTCTTGTTGTGAATTTAACATTGAATCTTTTGAGATGTCATTATGGTCAAAAGGTTGTTCAAGAGATACCAAACCTTTTGGGATATCATTATTGGATAGTTGAATGATATCACGATTAGCAAATTTCTGTTTTAAAATTGAATCTTGATCATTTTCATTACATTTTTTTTCATTGAATTGTTTTCCTTCAACTTGTAAAGCAAAAATTCATCTATAACTTGTAAAAAGTATTTCAAATCTTCATAATCTTCAAAGACTTGCCAATTTTTGACATTATCGGGAATAGAGGGCCCACAGAAAATTTTAAGGATGGAAGTTTATCTTGAGCTTTAGAAACCTTAGCGAATCTTACTCATCCCAAATATCTAAATTGTAAAATATTTTATGATATTTTTATTAAAATATTTAGGTTTCTAATTATTTTATATTAGTATATATATAATTTTGGTTATTTTTAGAATAAAATATTTTTATACTATAAAATTTGGGCGAATCAATTTAAAAAAAAAAAGAGATTGATGAATGTTGTTTTTGGAAAAGGCATGAAAAATTGGCCCACTCGCGAATATTAGCCCCCAAAATTTTCTCAAGGGCCTCTATTTCACTTCAATCTGATATTGTGATTGGATTGGATCGAGAATTTTGAATGTGCTAGCAGAAATTGCCAAAGCATCAACATGTATCTTTTCTTCTCATGGAATTGGTATGGTATTAAAAGCTTGAAATTAATTTTCAATACAGTCCCAGACTTCATTCCTATAAGCTCTAATCATGGGATGTCTAGTTTAACAAATATTTCTAGTTTTTTGTATAATAAACTCTAAATCGCCATATATTATCACATTTTGAACTTTCGTATTCTTAGCTAGCTCTAATACTAACACTAGGCTTTCATATTCTTCCAAATTGTTTGTGACTTCAAAATATAATTTAATGGATTGAGTTATATTTATTTTATCACGACATATTAGTACAATTCCTGGCCCAATCCCATCTTTAGAAAATGCTCTATCAAAGTACATTTTCCAAACATTAGTATTTGAAATGTGAGGTGTATTAACTCATTCTTCAATTCTAATTTGAGGATTGGAATGATCATTAGGATTTAATGTAAAGCATACAAAATCTTGATCAATTGCATCAATTGGATGATTAATTTCTTTATTTTCTTTATAAACTGTATTGATAATATTTATTCTCTCTTAAAATTAAATTTTCATATCCATAGACCGGGACTGTAGTAAAGACATTTCCATTTGTAAACTCCCTCCCAAATTTGCACAAAAAGATAATTATAATAATATTCCAAACTATGCAGAAATGTCTATAGAAATGATGACCAAGACTATACTCTTGACATGGATTTGAGCTAGTGTAATGACTAAGCTGTTAATCAATCCCGAAAAAGTCACTTCATTTGAATCAAAAGTGTACATATCATGATATGGCCTTATTTTTCATTGTTGAATTTGGTCAATGATTACTTTAAGCATTAAGTTATGGGAGCACCCACAATCTAACATGCAATTATATAAGGGATAATCATTAACATTCAATGTAACATAAAAAGGAGGTAGACTTTCATCAATCATATTGGAACTAGAACAAAAGAAACTAAATTATTTTCATCCTGTAAAATTATAACATCTCCCTCTGCATCTATATTAGAGGATTCAATCTATTTAGACACATGTTGTTGATAACCTGGATTCCTAGTGAGTTTAGATAAATGTATTGGAATATTAACTGTTTCTAATTCATTTTCAACATTAAGATCAAATGGAAAATATTTTTCAACAGTGATTTGTTCATAGAACTGACTCTGTGGTTGGATTGATGATATTTGTATCTTAGAGAATTTTACTTTAGGTTCATCAAAGGTAACCTTTTTGACTAGCATGTTAGGTCATGGTCTTGGTCTCAATTCATATCTTCTATTTAATTCAATAATGAGGAATTCAAAAAAATGTTGATGTTTTGAAACTTGAGAGTCTTCTTGATTCTAAGTAATTGATTGATCTTTATTGACTAAGATAATGGAATTCTGAGATGAAGGATCTCCCAAATAATTGATATCATTTGTGACAATAGGAATATTTTCTTTAAAATCTTTATCATCAGTCACTAATGGAGGTTGAATTTGATGGTTAGTATTTTCCCTTTGTAAAATATTAGGTTGAAAAGGCTTTAAATACTGGACGTAGGGTATATTTGCGACTTGTTGGGCTACTCTATGACGAGTTTCGATTCTAGATATTCTATTGGAAAATTTTCAAAGTAGAGAAGTTATTTCATCAATTTTATGTTCTTCATCATTACTTTTTGATGAGGAGGTACCCTATTCTCTATTTTTCATTATTTTTTCAACCTTTTCAACCTTAGATTATTAGCTGAAGTTTATCTATTATATTCAACTTCAATTTCATTATTTTTCATGTCATATAAGGTTTCATATTTTATTTCCCTAAGAATTACAACAAAATCATTTTCAAAATATTTGGAGAACCTAACCTTAGCAGTAGTTACAAGTGGTTTACAATATTAAGGCAAATTATTATAAGGTTTATTAAATATCTTAATAAAATCAACCACAAGTTCACTAAAGTCTCTTTTCAAGTCTTCCAATTCTGTTAAGTAGTAAGAAAAACCATTTTTTATTCCCCATTGACTTTTAAAAATGTTAACTAGCTCAAGCCATGAATTAATTGAATTATCTTGAAGTTTTATAAACCATATTATATCATTTCCTTCAAGTGATTGAATAAAAATTCTAGTATAGACATCTTGATTCTCAATATTCATTTTGCCAGCAAAATCTAGAAATACAGCTAAATGATCTTCAACAAATGGCCCTATTTCTCCCTTAAATGTAGGTAAATGTTTTAAGTATCCATAAGGAAAAACATGGAGTTGGACTACATGTGGAAGAACTAAATATGCACATCAGGTTGCCACAATTGGTTGAATACCAATCATTTGATGTTGTGATGGAACTTATATTTTAGGGGTAATACGTTTACTAGATGATGGTTGTAATGGAGTTTTAGGTTTTTGAAAAGAATGTGGATTAATGAATAACTTTTTAACTTCATAATCCTCCTCTTCCAAATCTTAAAAATATAGAGGATTAGTATAAATACTAAGTTCCTCTTCAAGTGTAGTAGAAGTTGAAGGGAAAGTATGTACCACAAGAGATATAAAATCAACTGGTTTGAATTCAGGAAGGGTAAGTTTCAAATACTCTTCAGTATGAGGTAGTTCGAGGTGAGGAAAAAGAACTTCAAAAGCCTCATGCAGATCAAGTAATAATGCAAATTCTAAATCCACTGCTTTATAAACTAGCTCTAGAACCTTAGGAGGAAGATGTGGTTTTTGAGCAGGAATTGGGTTTATCTTAAAAGGTTCATATTGTGAAGTCGTGTTAGGTAAAACAAAAGAATAAGAAAAAAGAGAAGACTCCATCTTTCGTCTAATATATGAAATACTTAATAGTTTCCCTCCATTTCAGAGGGAAGAGAGAAGTTCTGAATCTGACTGTGATTTAGTATTCCTGTGTGAAGCCGAATTTAAAATTGTGAAGTTGCCAGGTGAATTATTTTAGCCTACTGACCTGTTATTGATCATTAAGAGGTAGGATTAATGATTGTCCCAGGGAAAAATTAATTGCATTCTTCATCCTTGACAATGACGCTAATATGATGTTGTGCTCTATAGATAGTTTTAGGGTAAGGAACTGTGCCTAAGCATATACTAAGTTTTTTATTTTTATTTAATTGGATGGCCAATACTTTAAACTCTAAATAGATTTAAGCCTTAAGGATTAATGAGAGAATAGAAGGGTTGATTCTTCGTCCTTAACAAAATTAAACTTGGATTTATTTTGAAAGGAATAATTTAAGAAGATATATAATTATACAACATTAAAACTAAGAATTTAATTAATCATATATAGAACGTATGCGTACTAAAATATTCTTCTTAAAAAAATTAAAAAATAAATAAAAAAGTAAATAAAATAAAATAAAAAAATAAAAAAATAAAAAAACATTCATAGATGATAAAAGGAAACAATTAAAAGATGTAGCAAAGCTCTCCCAGACAAACTATCCATTAAACTAATATTTATAAATCATTATAACTTTGCAGGGGATTTTAGAAATATTGACAGTCAATCTATTCATACCTAGAATAACTCAAAGAGATACTCAAGTTGCTTTAGAACAAAGCCAAAATCCTTCTATTGTCTTCAAAAATAACTTATAAGTTTACAATGATATCGAGGGTCGTCACAATGGTTCAACCCTTTATCATTCAAATTACAACATATTTATAGAATTTAATTCAAAATATATGAACTTTCAATAAAAATTTATTACAAAATATATTATCCAAAATAATTTGTATTTCTACAAAAATATAACTAAAAAATAGGAAATCTAAATTGTTTTAACATGCTGCACAAATTTTGACGACTGTTCTTGATGACTAGTGATGCGAATGTGTTTTTATGTTTCTTGTTCTTGGAAATCTGGTGTTCGGTCTTGGAAACATGGCTTTCTGTTGTTGAATATATTATGTCTCTCATTCGATGAGATCACACAATTTTTCCCATCTACTTTCATCAGGAATAGAAAATTTCAATAATTTTCTGTATGATTCATCCACTTTGCAACATTTATCAAAAGTAGGTTTAGTTATGAAAAAATTCTTGACCTCATGCTGAACTAATAAATCATAACTAAAAGCTCTAACGAATTCTTTTCAAGTGATAACTACTCTAATTTTAGCAAACATAGTTTTATCTACTGCTATTTCATGCAATCTATGATGATAATCTTCTAGTTCAAATAGTTTATCACGTATAACTTGCAGACCTATAAAAAAATTTTGATGCAATGTGATGAATTTTGTGTGAAACTTTTTAATTTTAACTTATAAGTCGAGACATTTATTTCCAAGACGCAACATTAAATTCCTTCTTGTGAGAACTTTTCTTACCTCCAATAAAGCTTCAGTTCTGTCTTCAATCCCATACTCTTCAAGCTCTTATTTTATCTTGGAATTATAGCTTTGATTATTCTTGTGGCATCTATTGGTTTGTAGTCAGGGTCATTATTTATTTCTTCCACTACTTATTTTGATCACCGTAACAATTCCTCTTGTTGAAAAATAATCTCAATTGAAGGCCACAAGCTAGTTACCGATGCATTTATATCAATCCATATATTCTATTTTTCTTGGGAAATAGTCTTATCCATTAAATATTAATTATCGTAAACCTATAATTGTTTAATTAGCTTAAAATTCTTCTAAATTTGAAAAAAATGAACATTATTAGTTTTGGGTTTCTTCTCTTGTAGCTTCTGCAACTGTGTATTGAGTTTTTCAATTTCTTGGTCTTTTAAAGATAACTCTACCATGGCCTTTGATAAATTTGATATTGCATCACTATATTGTGTATCCACTGTAATAGCTACTATTGTAGATGTACCTATTGTTACATTAGATGGTTATTATATGGGAATAACAACTGAAACACTAAGTTGTTTTTATTTTTCATTTAAAAGTGTGTACATATCAGTTCCCATTTTTTAAATCTAATTTTTTTTTTTAATTATTAATTTGAACATAATATTTTTTCTTTCTCAAATTGACCAAGTTCTTTAGCCTATGGATTTTCTAGTACTAGGGAGTTTTAGTTGCTTCCTTAAAGCCTGAATGTCAACATTCTTGTTCTTGATCATTTCTTCAGCTCCTTAAACATCATTAGGATCATATCCTAATTTTATTACCATATTTTCCAATGATTTAATTCTATTATATTTGGCCAACGATGACATTTTATCCATTTTCAATTGTGAATGAATATCATTTAGTGAAGCTTGCAGTTTGGAGCCTTCCATAGCTGAATTGGTTAAAGTAGAGCATATCATCACTATTAGCTACTTAAGAAGCTAAATCTAATCAATTTTATGTATTTTTTTAGTGTCTACAGAGAAAATAGATTTTTATAGTCTTCTACACTTGTTAGGTCTGTAACATTGGGTTCTAAGAAAGCTAATTGAAACTATCCCTTTTGAGTATCAAGTGCAGATAGAATTATGTGTTGAGTAGTAGATGATTGTTTCCAGAATGAAGATTATGTGGTGGCCTTTAGTGCTTCATTCTTTCTTTTAATCTCTTTGTACCTAGAAAAAATATTTTTTTGTTTTGTTCACTAAGTAATATATGACATAGGATAATTTTCGGTGATATCCTCAATACCTAGAAAGGTTGATGTATGAAAACCTGCCAACACCAATTTAACCTTATGTTATGAAATTTCCCATTCTAGTGGCTATTCATGAGTATTGGTATTCTTCCTTCTCTTAAAAACTATGAAATATGTCTCTTGAATGTCTGAAAATGTAGTAGACAAAATCTCTCTTCACCTCATAGTCTCCTTTTCTTAAGGAACTCGAGTCTGTGAAGTAATTTGGGTAACTATTTGATCCTATGCCACTTGTAATGTGTTCTCCTACCACTCTTTTTTATTTCCATACTTTTATGTATCTAGCCTAGCTGTGTGTGCACAAGGTATAGTCATATGTTCAAATCTCTAAATTGAAATAATCCCCATCAAATCAGAGGACCAAGTAAAGCTCAATTGGAACTTCAATTTTTCTATAAAAGATATTCCTCTTTTGTTTCTTCCCTATTTTTGGATTGAGGGGTCCTCACCCATGTTCTTATTTATTGAAGAACCAATAAACCCTCCAACTACTATCCCTTTCAACAATGACCTCCTTGCATAGATCAAATTCTAACCCAAAGTAGTATGGAAGGGTGCTAGAACCAGGTTTCTGCACCCTGAGGAATAATTTAATGTGGTGGCCCTAAACAGACTTATAACAAAACTATAACAAGTGGTATACAAGTGTGAACATTAAAAAATCAATAGATCAACAGATCAACTTTGTCACAAATTTATCACATAATGCCTTAATATGTAATAATGCATGGTAAATAGATATAATTCAATCGCACGTATTCATCAGGGGATATTAATGCGTCATATACTTTATTCATTCCCATAGATTAATTTACCTATAAATGGAAGTAAAGATGCAATAATTGAACATATTCAGAGTTAAGAGATAAGTAATATTTTAGAATGCATAACAGTTTCGAGTTCGCCAAAATAGCCTTCTATATTAAAAGATCCAACAGTTTCAGTACATTCAAATATTCAACACAACCTATCCTTTCGTGCACACAACCAACGGAGTCTGCACATACCCACTAGGAATATTTCTACCTAAAAGCTTTAGTTAAACCAAAATCTTACAAAACATTCATCAGTGATCATTCAATATATCTACTTCACTTGATCTATCCATATTTATATGAAATTAATGCACAGATACTATGGTATCAAACCATGGTTTGAGACCCATGGTTTTCCCTTAAAACCCATTATATTTATTAGGTAATTTTACCCGCCCCAAATACCGTTCGACTCTTTCACGCACTATGCACAAAAAAATATATACGAAACTTTACCAAATTTGACCCCAGGCGACCCCACTCCTACAGGCCACCAAAACAAACTCCTGACTCGTCCTGAGTCATTGTGGGGTGGGCTCTTTCATCTTTTCCTTGAGTGCTTTGACAGATCTATTCAGTGAAAATACAACTTTTACACTCTACGTAGCAACACCCTGTGCTTCATCCATAAGCTTTGCAGTTTTCGGCCCTTCAGTTTCCATATTGATGTTGTTGGGTATGTTGAAGGCTCGTTAGGGCACCATCCAAGCTCTTTGACAACTATAGGGCTTCCTCAACCCACGGTTGCATCCTTACCTCTAATAACTTCTCCGCCACCATCCTGATATCTAAAAATTTGTGTTCCTTCACATGCAATTCATTGTGCAGCTCCTGCACCATTGGGTCATTTTGAGCCGAAGTCTAGACACCGAAGGTTTCATCTAGGAGCTAGCCACACTCTGTCATGACGACTGAGATGCTATCTGTGGCTACTTTAACATCTACAACATGTTGTGCTCTAACCTCTGGCTATTTTTCCAGCTGCAGCTTCATCTGTATGTCAAAAATTTGTTGTTCAAATGCAGCCCAAACAATCTAGACTTCAGTGCACGAGGCCTTCAACGTAGTAGCCAAACCCTCTATATTTTTTGTAGGCGCGGCTGAGGCAGGGACCTCTGGAAGGTCACTGTAGAATTGTTCAATATTTTCTTCTAGTGTGGCATGCCGATCCTCAACTACCCAACATGTCTCCTCTATTATCTGTTGTTTTTGCTAAAGTATTAATTCTTGCTACTATGACTTGTTCGCAACATTCTAGGAATAGTTCTCTCTGTATTGCAGCTCATCCACAATCATGTTATGGATCACGTGGATCTTCCCTACTGGGAGCACAGCCAGATCAAAATTCATTTCTTTACAAGCGCTATCTTGTGTGTGTAAAGTCGACGAATCTACTTGGAAGGCAAGTGCGGGGATCTGGAAGAGGCAGCTATTCATGGTCAATGATAGCCCTGTGTTGATCAACTGTGCATTATAAGGGGCCAAAATCACTTGAAGCTCGCTCGCTTGGGCCATGCTCACCTGTATCCTGCTTTCTTGTACCTTCAGTTCTTGAATTCATGATTGCATGCCTTCAAGTGCAGCTTTGTACCATGCCTCCATATCAGTCCACATATATTTTGTTGCGGTCATTAATTTATTGGAAATTTAATCAAAATCATTCTTTTTCAAAGTGAGGTCCTCTTCTCGGAGTGCTTTGGACCCTTTTCTCTTTTTTCACAGACCTTCGTGGCCTAAGAACCCTGCTTGGTCCCCTTGGTGCTATGCACCTCAATATCTTTGGCACATGCACTGTTATTTTCTAGTGCTGTCTATTTTTCAATATCAATGGGTCTCTCTGGTGGTGGTCGACATAGGCTCAGCCTCTACATCGTTTCCCTTTTTTTGTGTTCCTGTTGTATTTTTTGGCTTCGTTGGAGTCTTCAAGATTGATGAATATGAACCCCCAATGGTGTGCATCTCCAACCAAGGAGGTGGCCACTCTATCGTGATGCACACTAAATCATCTTCCATGACCAAGTATGGAAAATCATACCGGACACCCTAAAAAATGCCTTTCGCATGTACATGGACATTGTGGAATGTTGGCTTGAAATATGTGATCATCTTGTCTTGTTCATACAAGGTTGGGGAGAACCTTGGTTTTGACTATATTGCTTGACAGAGCACCGAATCAAACAGTACCCATAAGACATTATTTTTAGTGACTCTCGTTGGGATCTTGGAATTCCACAGAGTTGCATAGAATGCGGCTTCACACATCTCTAGCTCTATTTCAGGGAATTTTTCTTCTTCATGGGTCTTCCATCCAATGAGTGCGACGAGGAGGATCATCCAGGCATAGTAGAATTTTTTTCCTTCCTCTTACACCTCAAAAACATTCTCCAGAAACTCTATGCACATATATTATGCCGAGTTGTACTATAAACCCTTCTTTCATTGCGTGGTGAGTGTTATAACATGCTCTAGTACTTCCTTCGGCCTGCACTTCCTCATCATGTTGCAGGCAAGCACAATGGGGTCAAACTTACACCATTTAATCTTTCTTTACTTTGTTAGCGGCCTTCTTCTCCTAACGTTTCCCGCTAAATGTAGCTATAGGTTCCATGCCCTAGTCATGTAAACCAATGATCCAATGGACAATGTGACATTTATTGGTATGCGCTTCCCGAGCCATAAAAAATCGTCATATGTATAACTTAGGCACATCTTAAACTATCCCTTGTGAATTAATGTAATCCCATAAATGACTAAACATCTCCAAATATGGCATAATCTCCTCATTAAATGAAACTTGGAGGCTCCTCCAAATGGTAAGAATCGTGTCTTGTACAAATTTACTATTCCAATGGCTATATTTTGGCACCTGTGTGACCTAGTCAACCTCCACCTATGTGTCGCACCTGTCTGTGCGTCCGCCATCCCTTCTACACAGATCCAATTCTCTAGCCATACATTTATTTGGTGTGTGGAGGGAGAGGGTCATCCTTGTAAGGCTTTAATCGGCTTTTTTTGACATACCTAAGAAGATTTTCTCTCCTCAATGTGGCCAGGTGCACCAAACCTTCGTCAGCGATTTTCTTAACAACATATGGTCCTAGGAAATGCATCTTGAACTTCCCAGGATGGCGTGCAAACTTGGTGTCATACAAAAATACCAAATCTCCTTCCTTAACGACCTTTTGTCTAATATGCTTATCATGTCAAGCTTTTTCACGTGCCTTCTGTGCTTGTTGATGGAAACTTGGAATAAAGTGATCCTCGTCTAGCGTGAACAAATACGACAGTCATTCTTTCATAATATCCTTCTCTTCCATATTTTTGAATGTTGCAATGCACATACTTGTAAGAACATACTCCAGTGGCATAGCTTCTTCTTTCCCATACACCATTCTAAATAGTTTGTTCCCTGTCAAATTCTTGCATGTGGTTATATATGCCCAAAGAACCACAGGTATCTATACATCCCAATCATTCTTATTAACATTAAAAAACTTATTGAGTGAAGTCTCCAATATATTATTAAAATCTTGCACCACACCATTCGCCTATGGGTGATATGGATTACTCTTCTAATGATGAATCCATAATTATTCTATTAGAGCTTCAATTGTTTCATTCCCAAAGTGCATACCTTGATAATTCATCGGAATCTTAGGGCATCCAAAACGAGTCAATATGTTTTCAAAAAGGAAGTGCGTAGATAGGTCTGCACTACAAACAGGGAAAATTTTAAGGATGGAAATTTATCTTAAAGATAAGAAACCTTGGCGAACATTACTAATCCACAATATGAAAATTATAAATTGCTTGGTGATATTTTAGTAAAAATATTCCAACTTCTAATGATTTTATATAGTCTCTATAAAATTTTGGTGATTTTTAAGGTAAAATAATTTTTAGTTATAAAATTTAGGCGAATCATTTTTAGGAAAAAATGGGAATTGGTGAATCTTTTTTTTTTAGAAAGAATGGAAAATTAGCCCATCTGGGAATATTATTCCCTTAAATTTTCCCTGACTACAATCCTTCATTGGCTTATATTAAACCCATCTAGTTACATAGTCTGTTGTAGTGATTATGTATGCACACATGTCTTCTTCCTTAGATGATCAATAGGTTGTACAAAATATATGGCCCATTTATTAAAAGATCACAAATCCATCTGTGGATTCAACAGAATCTTATCTCTGCGCGATGGCTTTCCTTTCCTTTTGCATACATCACATGTGTAACAATGCACATATGCATTGTTTTGCAGTGTGGGCCACCATAAACCAGTTCACAGAATCTTCGACACGGTTGCTTTCCCTACATAGTGACCTCCTAAAACCCCTGCATGAAGTTCAACTAATATATCTTGTCACTCAAATTCTAATACATATCTTTGCAAGATCTAATCTGCACCCATATTACACAGCTGACCGATGATGAGAGTAAATTTAGTAGCACACGCCACTAACTTTTTCTTCTGTTGCAATTTATACTCCTCAAGTGCACATCTAGTAGTCAAGAAATGAACGATATCATGTAAATGACCATCAAACACCTTGATAATGAATAATTTCATATCTGGTAAGCCATCCTCCAAAATAATCATCTCTTCTCCATTTTCAATGCACGATAGATGATTTGGCCCAGCATTCAGTCTCCCAGGGTTCACAATAACTTCAAAATCATACTCCTCAAACAACAACAACCACATGTAGATATTCCCCCCAACAAAGGCTTATTGACGAGGTACTTCAAAGTAGAGTAGTCAGTGAATCTTGAAGTGAACTCCTAACACATAGTGGTGGAATTTTTGTTGCGCATAAAACATCACCAATCCTGCACTCTTCATTCTTGAATAATTATGCTCCATGCTTAATAAATTCCTTCTTGAAAATACAATGGGATAGTCGATCTCCCTAGCTCCTGTTTGCATTAGAATAGATTCGAGCATGATGCAGGAGACATCAACGTGGACATGGAATACCTTCGACCAATCTCAAAATACCAATATTGGTTGGCTGATCATCTTTTCCTTCAACAATTCAAAACTCTTTTGGTATTATTCATCCCAACAGAATGATCAACGCATAACCTTGAATGAGCTTCCCATAATATGCATTATGCCCCAAAATTGTGCGAAATTGTTTAACATTAGCATGAACTTCTAGATTAACAATCACTTGTTGGAAAATAATGACTTAGCAATATCTTGAACAGTGCACAAAATATGCAATTCTTTAAATTAAGTGAGATCTGATACTTCCTACAAGTATCCATCATTAGGCATAAAATTTATATGTGCTTCTTCAACAACCCAAAGAAAGTCCAATCATAAAATTGGACTTCAATAACTTGTGGATATTCTCCTTGAATGCAACTACTACTACGCACGGGAAGATAGAAGCGCATTATTCAACCCAAATGGTATTATTTTATACTAAAACAATCCCCATTCTATGGAAAAGGTGGTCTTACTCCTATCCTTTAGTGAAATTCCAATTTGATGATATCCTGAGAAACCACATGTAAATGAATAAGCCTCTTATCCTCCTACATTGTCGAGGATCTCATTGGAAAATGGGGTTGAAAATATATCATGAACACAGACACAATACAATTTGCATAGATCCACACAAACCCTTATTTCTCCTTTAATCTTCTTATCCTCTACTACTATAGGACTCACTCAATCAAACTCGTCCACTATTTCTATAATGCCTGTAGCAACCATTTTATCCAAATCTTCCTTAACTTTCTGCTTGTATTTTGGATTCAATCTATAAGGGCTCTGCTTTACAGGTCCTGGATCAGGTTTCAAAGTGATCTTCATGACCCCAAGCTCTCTAATTATCCCTTTCAACTTCCAAAAAATTGTAGGAAATAGGTCATGATACTCAGTTACTAGCTCAGCCACCCTTCCCACTATATTGTAGGTTTTAACCCTCTATAGAAATTATATGCAATAAAATCTTAAAAATAGAAATAAACAATAATGAGAGCATAAAACATAAAACATATATACACAGATATTTTCCCATGGATCCCAAATCGGGACGACCAGCTTGATCTTTCATTATATTCCTTTTAGTGTTACAACACACACACATATATATATACATCTTTGAAGCATACATAAACCCCAATCCATTAACCCTGGATTAGAACATAACCGTAGTTCCCTTGACCAGATCTACAAAATACCAGGGGTCAAAAACCATCGTACCCCAAAACCATGTGCAAACTCATGCACAAAACATGGGTGGGTCCGCATATGAGTGGGACCACATACCAAAAAAAATTTCACTGGGGCGCTCCCCAGACTCCGACAGGGGGGGCTGCCGCCCCCCTGTGACCCCCCTGCTGCGCCCGGCACAACGTACAATGCATGCGGCTAGTCGTGGAAAGAATATAACACACACCCAACATTCTCCCACTTGTTGTTTTCTTTCCATGGGGGGCCATAGGAGAGCTTATCCATTTGGCCAATTCTTCAACACCCATAGTTTCTCTACACCAAGAGAACTTCTGAGTGCTCACAGACTTCGTCAATGCATCTGCAACATTCTTAAAAGTGTCCACCTTTACCAGCAACACCCTTTTAGCCTCAACCATATCTCTAACAAAGTGATATTGAACATCAATGTGCTTTGTCTTTGAATGATAAGCAGGGTTCTTAGCAAAGAAAATTGCACTTTGGCTATCACAGTCTATCCTTATAGCTTGCTGTACCAACCCCATACTTGAACACAATCTTTGCAACCAAACTGCTTCCTTGCTTGCATGAGTGGCTGCTATGTATTCTTCCTCTGTAGTTGAAAGAGCCACTACAGACTGTCTTTTACTCATCCAACTGACTGCGCCTCCAAATAGGCTAAACACATACCCACTTGTAGATCTTCTTTGGTCCACATCTCCAGCCCAGTCTGCATCAACAAAACCACGAATGTCCAACATTCTTTCCAATCCTGGTCTTCCCTGGTAGCACAAGCCATAATCACTAGTGCCACGTAAATATCTGAAAACTCGCTTCACTGTTGTCCAATGCTCCTTCCCTGGGTTTGACATAAACCTGCTCAATACTCCTACTGCATGTGCAATGTCTGGTCTAGTACGGACCATTGCATACATCAGGCTACCCACTGCACTTGCATATGGAACACGGGACATATCCTCCTCTTCTTCTTGTGTCTTGGGACACTGTTCGACAGATAGCTTTACACCTACAGGAATAGGAACATTCACCGATTTACTATCCTGCATATTGAACCTCTGCAATATAGTCTCGACATACTTCCTCTGGTTTAACCAGAGCTTCCTCTTTGCCCGATCTCTCTTAATTTCCATGCCCAAAATATAGTTTGCAGCACCAAGATCCTTCATGTCGAATTTGAAGAACAGTTGGGTATTCAAATCTTGGATAATTTCTTTGTCATTTCCAATCAACAACATATCATCCACATACAAGACCAAATAAATAACACGGTCACCAATTAATTTAAAATAAACACAGTGATCCTCCTTGCTTCTGGTGAAGCCAAGTCCCCGTATATAGGTATCAAATTTCTGATACCACATCCTTGGTGATTGTTTTAACCCATACAGAGACTTCTTCAACCTGCACACCAGTTCTTTCTTACCCTTCACCATAAAGCCTTCAGTTTTCTTCATGTAGATCTCCTCTTCTAGATCCCCATGAAGAAATGTTGTCTTCACATCCATCTGTTCTATCTCAAAATCAAATGCAGCAGCAACAGATAAAAGTAATCTAATAGAAGTAACTTTGGCAACGGGAGAAAAAATATCACCAAAGTCAATTCCCGGCACCTGGGAATAACCTTTCGCTACCAACCGAGCTTTGTATTTCTCCACCTTGCCTTCTACATTCATCTTCTTCTTAAACACCCATTTGCTCCCAATGGGCTTCCTTCCAGCCGGCAACTCCACCGGATCCCATGCATCGTTTTTGTGCAAGGATGCCATTTCATCAACCATGGCCTCCTTCCAGAGTTTTCCATCCTCTGAATCTACTGCCTCCCTGACAGTTCTGGGTTCATCATCAGTTATAGTTAAGGCAAAACCTGAACAGAAAGCGGATGGACTATACCTTTCTGGTTGCCTTCTTTCCCGAACTGATCTTCTCAAAGCTGGAGTTTGTGGCTCTTCATCTTCTGAGTCTTCTTCTATTGTAGAGTCTGATTCATCCTCCTTTATCTCAAACTCTATCTTCTCAGGTTCCTTTGGTAGGACTTCATGTTTAACAACATCTTTCACTTCTCTAAACACCACATCTCGGCTGTACACAACCTTCCTTGTTTATGGGTTCCAAAGCTTGTAACCCTTTAAACCATCCTTATACCCAATAAAGATGCACCTTTCAGATTTATTATCCAAATTGGTCCTTTTCTCCTTTGGAACATGTACATATGCATCACATCCAACTACCCTTAGATGTGAAAGAGAGGGTTTCTTACCAGTCCATACCTCATGTGGAGTCTTATCCTCCAACGCTGATGAAGGTGATCTGTTAACTAAGTAACATGCAGTCTCCACTGCCTCTGCCCAGAATTCTTGTCCTAACCTGGTACCATTAAGCATGCTTCTTGCCTTTTCCATCAGTGTTCTATTCATTCTTTCTGCAACTCTGTTTTGCTGAGGTGTGTATGGAGTAGTCTTCTGTCATGCTATACCACACTTCTTACAGAACTCTTCAAATTCCTTCTTGCAGAACACCCCACCATTATATTTCCTCAACGCCTTTATCTTCTTCTTTGTCTGGTTTTCCACCAGAGCTTTAAATTCTTTAAATCTATCAAAGACTTCAGATTTCTTCCTCAAGAAATATATCCATGTATTCCTTGAGAAGTCATCTATGAATGAATCATAGTACACAGACTTTCCCAGTGATGGAACTGACACAGGTCCAAACACATCACTGTGCACAAGCTCTAATATCGTGTTCGCCCTCTTAGCACTAGAAGGAAAAATCACCCGATTCTGCTTCCCATATAAACAATGTTCACAGAAATCGAAATCCAAAGAGAAATTAGACATATCTTCTACCATACCATTTCTATGCAGTATCCAAAGGCCCTTCTCTCCAATATGTCCAAGCCTTTGATGCCATAACATGGTCTTTTCTCCAGAGACAGCTAGGCTTTCCGCTCCTCTTTCAGGAACCACAGAACTTTTACACCCATTAATAACAGTGCTACCATGTAGCTTGTACAGAGTTCCAATCCGAACTCCCCGCATTAATACCAGTGCTCCCCGAACTATCTTGCAGGCATCCTTCTCGAACTCTATTTTTACACCTACATCATCCATCTTGGTTACAGAAATCAGATTTCTAGCCAATGCAGGAATATGTAGAACACCAGGAAGTGTTATAATCCTTCCACCTTGCAGCTTCAGCTTGACCTTTCCACGTCTGATGATTTTGGCCTTCGTATCATCCCCTAGGAAGACATCACCACCATCATATTTCTCATACTCACAGAACCACCCCCGATGGGGAGTGAAGTGAAAGGATGCACCTAAGTCAATCAACCATGACTCATTATCTACATGTGTATTTGAAGAAGAAGCCAAATACACATCCCCACATTCATGCAAGGTGTTTTTTACCTCTGCAGAAGAAGCATCATCAGATCCCTTTCCTTTCTCAGGAGCTTTAGATCTGCAGTCCTTTTTGTAGTGCCCTTCCTTTCCGCATTTCGAACATACCTTTACAAACTTTTCAGGAGATTTAGATCTCCCACTAGATTTGGATCCCCCACTCGAAACCTTATTCTTGTTTCTTTTTTGGGACCTTCCTCGTACAGATAAGGCATCTCCATTCTGGCCCTCAATATTTCTCCGTCTCATTTCCTCCGACAACAAGGCTGAGACAATGTCATCAAAATTCAAGGTGGTTGTGTTGCTACCTATTGCAATAACCAGATTGTCCCACGAATCTGGTAGAGAACACAACAAACTGATGCACTTATCTTCATCTGATATTTTAATATCAACAGATGACAGCTGACTCACCACAGTATTGAAGGGCGAAACCTCCTTTACATTACATAAATGAAAAAAATTTGGATAATACAAATGGAAAAATATCCTTCTATATATAGGATTCCATGGGGTCACAATATAATCCTAGCCGACCTAGCAATAATAGTGTAAGGGCACAATAATAAAAATATGGGGGCGACATGGGTACAACAATAACGATAAGGGGGTTACAATAAAAACAATAAGGGACTACACTAGTAATATAGGGACCTAACATGCCCCGTGGTAAGTTTTTAAAAATCCCGAGTGTCCTCCTAAAGGAGATGTGGGAAATTCCAGAAGAATCTTTTATTTTAGTTGGTAATTATTACAAATTTATAAGAGATATTTGTACAATAAGGAATCATTTCGCCAACTAAATGTATCATATATACTAGGATCTTGCTGCGAATTTTGAATGAGTGTCCACACTTCGTCATCCTTCTTCCATTTATCCCTTGATTTGGTTATCCAATCTGGTTAGATAATAGAATGGCACAGATAAATGCCTCCACCTCTTCATCCTTTTTTGAGACTGCATCTGCAACAACATTTAGTTTCCCTTTTTGTAGAGGATTTCAAAGTCATAACCCAACATATTTGTGACCCAATTTTTCTACTCTTTTGAAGATAGTATTTGTTCTAAAAAGTGTTTCATTTTTTACCTTGAAGTGTCTTCCCATTAGGTAAGGTCGCCATTTATTGATTACATGTAGTTTTTCCAACATTTCCTTCTCATAAATATATTTCTTTAAATACTTTCCTTTGATTGGACAAATTTCTAAAGAAATGGGTCTTCCTTCCTCAATTAAAATAACACCAATTCCATTTCCCGAGGCATCAAATTCCACAATAAAGGTTTCTATGAAGTCTTGCATAGCTAAGACCGATGCTAGGCACATTACCTCTTTAAGATGTTCAAAGGCCTTAGTTTCTTCAAGATTCCATGAAAATGCATCTTTCTTCATTAATGTTGTGATATGTGCTGCTATTCTCCCATAATTCTTAACAAAATTGTGAAAATACCCTGTTAATTAGAGAAATCCTTGGAACTGATTTATGCTTGTGGGGAATTTCCATTCCTTAATGGCTCTAAATTTGTTAGGTCTACCTTCACACCCTTGTGAGATACAATATGACCTAGATATTCCACCTCTTGTTCTCCAAAGAAACATTTAGATATTTTTGCATATAATTCTTTCTCCTCCAATTGTTTGAGCACCCTGTTAACATTTTTAACATGATCCTTTCAAGACCTTTTGTAGATTAGTATATCATCAAAAAATACTAACACAAATTTTCCAAGGAAGGTTTTGAAAATGGAATTCATCAACCCTTGAAATGTAGAAGGTGCATTGGTAAGGCCAAAAGGCATGATCAAAAATTCATAATGACCCTCATGAATTCGAAATGATTTTTTTCGAATATCTTCAGTCTTCATTCTAATTTGATTATATCTTGAATGAATATCTAGCTTGGTAAAATAAATTTCTCCATATAATTCATCCAATAAATCATCAATCATAGGAATGGGAAATTTATCTTTAATAGTGAGCTTATTGATCTCCCTATAATATGGACACATGAGCCATGATACATCCTTCTTGTGCACCAATACTACTAGAGAAGAAAAATAACTTTGACTAGGTTGAATTATACCAACCTCTAACATTTCTACAATCATATGTTCAATTTTTCTCTTTTGGACATAAGGATATATGTAAGCCATGATATTTGGAGGAACATAGATCAAATGAATATCATGATCATGATTACAAATAGGTGGGAGTCCTTTGGGAGTTTCAAACACCTTAGAATGATTTTCAAAGACTTTTTATAGATATGGAGAAATATATGATTTTGATGTTGGAACTTCTACTGAGCATAATTGTGCAATTACGCCTCATTGTTCTTCCTTTAGAAGCTTTGTCATGAAATTAGAGCTTATTATCTTTCCCTTATTCCCTGCGATACCCCGTATTTAAAATTCCTTTCTTTTTTGAAAAAAAATTCAAGAAAAATTATTGAAAATTAAAAGCTACCATCCCCAAAGATTGTAACGATTGTACTTCTAGTACAACATCAACACCTCCCATTAGAATGGAAAGAATTGGACTATTCAGTACATATTCCCCCATGGTTAGATTTATATTGTGCCATTTTCTAGAGACATTTATAGTTCCTCCAGTTGCAACCATCACTTGACATTTTGGTTTTCGGTGTAGGAAGCAATTTAATTCCTTGGCTACCTTAGAATGAATAAAATTATGGGTACTACCCGAATCAATCAACACTATCAAATTTTTCTTCTTTATATGTCCTTCCATATTTAGTGTTTAAGGAGTGGTAATTCCTTCCAATGCATTACACAATATGGTCAAACTCATTTCTTCTTTCTATAGGGTTTTTCCTCGTGTATATCCTCTTCTTCTAAAGTTTCTTGTTCATTTTCTTCCTCCTCTTCACAATCTATGTAAAATAATTTCTTCTCAGCACACTTATGACCTTCAATGTATTTTGTATCAGGACTGTAGAAAATCCCTTTTTATCTTTTTTCTTCCAATTGTTGTGGTGTAAACCTTGTAGGTTGTGGAAGTCTAGGAGTAGAAACACTTCCATATTTATAGATGTGAGTGGTAGGCTTCCTTGTCGCCATAATTTTACATTTAATTTTTCTTTCCAACCTGAATGCCTTCTCCAATGAATCAGGTTCCCTAACATGAACCTCATGTTGGATGTTATCCTTTAAAGTCCCTATGAGGACATCAATCATGTGTTCCTCTGGAATATCAGTTACACTTATATTCAATTTTTGGAAGTCCTCAATGTGCTCCACCATTGAACCCTTTTTTTGAGATTTATCAATTGGCTAAAAAAGGTTTTTCTCTTTGTATCCTCATAATGTGCTATAATTTCCTTCGTAAAAATTTACCAAGTGAATTTTTTTTATAGGTGCAAAGCCATCGATACCATAAAAATGTATTTTGTTCTAAATATAAAATTTCAATGCATATCTTTTGTGTGTTTTGCACACTATTGAGATCAAAATATTGCTCCATATGTAGTATCCATGTTACGGGATCCTTGCCATAAAACTTCCTCATATCAATATTTGGAATATGGTGGGCATCCCATCCAACATTTGAGATTATGAAATCATGATTAATCTTTATTTTTCTCCAATCATGAGTTTCCTCTACTAAATTTTCACCATTAGGAATCATTTCTTGTATCAACTTTGTCAAACCTTACTTCAAAGCTTACATGTGTTCCTTAAAACCTTCCATTCTTCATCCATACCATCCATATTAGTTTTGATGCCTTTCTTCAAACCATACATATTAGCTTCCACTCCTTTCCTCAAAAATTCCATTTCATTTTTTGTTTCTCTTTGAAGAAGCGAAATTTGGTGCACTTGCTCATGTAATTTTTATATATCATGTTGCACTTCTTCATCTTCATGAGTCATAGTAGAGTATCATGAGGGCTTGATGGGTGTTGAATTATTGTTAGGGGGGATTTTAGAATCCATTTCCCTTGGAATCACTTCAAACTGATTTTTCAAACAAGACTTAGGCAATTTGAAAAACAAAATACACACCTTTTTCTTGATTTTGAGGATCTCTATATTGAAACTGAATTATCTCTTAAATTTCCAATCTTAAATATCTGAAATTAAGTCCTACATTAGTTCTCTGAATCTTCTATCGAATGCCATAGGTCTAACCTAATTTGGATGCTTTAAGACAAGTTTATGCCGAATCTCCCACAATGACATAATTATGTACTGATTCAATAGAGCACACTTGTACTATGTGCCACATGTCACTCTTTCATCTTTTGGTTGTGAAATTGATACACGGGAAGCTACATTCCATGCAATTTGTACCACCTTTTACATAATTCCAATATGACGCTCAGAGAGAGAGTTATGATGATTTTCGCAAGGTCACCTCTTTTAGATGAAACTCGGGAGCATGCACAAACCCTAACTTCCAGAGATCATATCTCTAAAATAATGTGAACCAAGATCTAAAATTTTTACACGCAGTTCCTCAGGATTTTGGCTTTGTGTGATAAACATTTAAGCTTCTGAACCTTCGTAGAAAACAAATTATAGTGAAAAATCCACGATGACATGTTTGGAGCAGTGAAACCCTAAAATCCAAAGCTCTGATTCCAAATGTTATGAAACTAGCTCCAAAAATATAAGAAAACATAGATCAACGCCTCAGAGTTAAGCCACTTGGAGGGGTAAACCTTCTTTACATTTCATAAATGAAAAATTCTTGGATGATACAAACGAAAAAACCTCTTTCTATATATAGGATTCCATGGGGTCACAATATAATCCTATCCGACCTAACAATAATAATGTAATGACATAATAATAACAATATGGGGGTTAATAGGGTACAACAATAACAATAAGGGGGTAACAATAACAAAAATATGGTACTACACTAGTAATCTAGGGACCTAAAATTTTCTTTAACTATCATATTTTTTTAATTGACAATATCCCTCATCTGCACGACCCATGCTAGAGAAGTGCACTCTACCTTTGGTTTTTTCATATCAATGATGACCTATTGAATGCCTTGCATCGCTTTAGCCAAGAAATCCAAACCACTCTCAAAGCTAAAGGTTAAAATGAAACTTTCGATCAACGAACACCAGTCATCGGTTCCTCAGTGCAGCTCAATTTCCAGGTACCATTCAGTAGGCACTTTCCCGAATGTATGGATAAATATGTGCACCCATTCTTGTCTTATATTTGCACCCCATACTTCATTCTGTTGGAGTTCCCATGTTTTGGAAAGTTTGGCAATACCAAAAGATGAGACAACCTCAGAACCACTTTTAGACCTCAGGATGTATCTCTCCTCGGTCTAGAGAGGGATCTCTCTATATAGGAAAAGGTTTATGTCTTTGAAGCTTGGTTTGAAGGTATTAGGCTAGTTATAAGCACAAGGTTTGTTTTTTTTGTCTGTTTGGTTGTTGGGAAACCGGAATGAAGGGTTCAATATAGGACAAGGATGAGCAAAGAGGATTTTATGCAAAGGAGAGATAATTCAAAGAACACTCGAGACCATTGGGCAATCGAGTCAGGAAAGGGTTTACTTTCTATTCAGTATTCAAGGCTTTCAATTGGGCTAGTCATCTAAAGCATAGGATCTTAAAGATGATAGTGATGTATGAAATGATAAAGAAAGAAGGTGAATGACAAGGAAACCTCCAAGGTGACCATTTAAGAATCATATCTAGGGATAGGGCATGCCATTAGACACCTACGACCCAACTCCTAAAGGTTAACTCTTCAGGCAAAGGGAACATTAAATATTTAAACACAAAGGTAAAAACCTGAGATCAGAGAAAGGCTTTGAACTTCAAATGTTTCGACATCCAACTTAAGGGAACTTAGAAAGGTTGAATTGATTGAAAAAGACCCTAGTGAAATAGAATCCATGTTATGAACTCCCAGTATCCCAATTCTTTCAATTAAAACTCAACAAGAACATCTAAGAACATATTCATAAATTCATACATCAGTTAGCAGTGAATAACAACTACTACACTGGTTAAATTATCTTGAATCAGTACTCAGATAGCAAAATCAGTAGAAAACACCAAAGGTAAGGAGAAAAGAAGCATAGAGTACCACACGAGGGTATACCATAAGCCAAATTTATGATGCTTACCAAAGAAATGAAATGTAATGAATTACAGAAGGAAAACAGAGACAAAGATAGAAAAACGTCACCGCTTCTTGTCATATTAAAGAGCAACACCATTCATGTAAAACATTGCCAATAGCTTGATATTCAGTCTGAAAACATCTCCCTCAACCTATCTTACAACTTTACACAGAGAACTATATCTCAAGAGAAACAGCTTACAATTCACAAATATTTGAACAACAACCTTTACAATGTGTTTCTTCATGAGTTTTATAGCTGAAAGAGAGGCAAAGGAGGTAGATGAAACACTCAATGAAACATTAAAACAGAAGTAGAAAGAATAGCTTGAGGCCCATTCTGTCTTAATATCTATGCATTTATTTCCGGTACTCTTTAGAGGAAAGATTTGTCTTTGACAGGCTGAAATTAACTCTGGGTATGTTCTTTGATGTACTTTCAACCGCAGTACTCTGTAGTACTCTAATGGCAGGAACAAAGGTAGATAAATGACTTTGAGGTCTACCATACTGCATAAAAAATTCTTTGGTAGCATTAGGACTTCTGTCAGGGTGGAAATATTCTCACGAACACGATGTAGAATAAAAACAGTATGTGTAATTTGTCCTTTCTCATGAGGGAAACTTCTGCTGATGTGAAACACTGATAATATTGTTTTTTGTGCATTAGGCCTCATTAGGATTTCTGTGTTAATCATAAGGTCTTCAATCTGGTACATTTGCCTTCGAATCATTGAATTAAGGCTTAATATCTTCAAAAACATTATTAAAACCTCTTTAATCCTGTACTGATACTCTTTGTCGCTTCATGACTATCAGTGTCTGTGAAAATGGAACTTTAATGGCGCTGGAGGTTTTTCAGAGTTAAACACTGTTCTTTTAATGAAAAATTCCACTCTAAACACCTTCCTAGGAAATTATATGTAATCTCAGGCTCTAAAAATGGTCTCTTCTGCGCTCTATGTCATTATAACAATGACTGTGAGCAATGGCAGTTTCACCGCCTGTAACCCTACAAAAAGACATAAACCATGTTAAGAAATCCATGCAGTGGGCAGATGGATACAATGGAAGGATGTGAGAATGACAGCACAACATCAATGAATGTTGTGGATGCAATGGAAAATGGTGAAAAATGCAGTGAAATGGTGAGAAAATGGTCTGGTGAAAGTTTGGTGGAGGAATGCGTGTGGACCATCTGATCATATCTGGAGGTGATGATTGATGGTGGGGATTAATTAACAGAATGACTTTGGAAGGTATGGCATTATAAAATGAGCTTTAATGTAAACATTAAAGTCATGATATTGGGAAGAAAAATATAAACCTTTAACATAACACATTAAAAGTTTAATTCAGGCGAAAGAAATGATGTTTAATGCAAACCATAAGGTTTGGACCTTTGGATAGAATACAAAGGAAATTACATGCAAACATATGAAATGATTTTGAATGGTGGGACCCGGTCGTGGGTGAAGGGCGATTCAACACAGACCGTTAGATCTTAGGGGGAGATCAATGGCTCAGATGATCCAAAGAATTTCTATGGTCGCGCGATGGAAGAATGTGAATTGAGGATGTGATGCGCTGTGGGGCTTTGACCTGGATTGATCAACGGTCGAGATCTCTTACTGAAATTTTGGGCATAGAAGTGGGGAAGTGGTTTTAAGAATGAAAACCATTGTTTTCTCGTGGTGAAAAGGGACGAGGCTATTTTCACTTTCTGAACGTGATATGGGTCCCCAGCTGACACGTGGCTTTCAGAAATCGCCCATATCGCATGAATTTGAAATGTTAAACTTTGGACGCCCAAACTGCATGATATTAATGCTGGCTGTTAGATCTCTGATCATGAGATCCAACGATGGGGGATGGAGTGCGATATAGGAATGTGCACGATCGGTAAACTGGGGTCAAGAGGAAGGTGGTTTAATTGTGATCCGTCTGGTCTATGTGATGGACGATCGAGATCCAGAGAGAGAGAACAAAGGTGGAGGATATGGTTAGTGGGCAAGAGAAATATTGGCCGTCAGATCTAGGGGATTGGATGGCGGAGATTGGATGATGAGGTGGAGGTAAAAAGGTCATATGAATGCGCTGGATGAATCCTGGCCGTCGGATCAAAGGAATGAATGGTCAGGATCTAATCGGAAGCAGAGGAGGCAGGGGCCAAATGTCTGGCAGGCTCATGAAGCGATTGGCTCTAGACCGTCGGATATATGGGAGATCAACGACTGCGATTGGATCAGAGAGTGACCAATCGGGGAACACAGGGTGGAATGAGAAGAAATCTGGGTCATTGGATCTAAGGGATTGAATGGCGAATAATCAATCGGGGCTCTCCAATCGGGAGGGATCGCTAGCGCAGGATTGGTGTGATTGGCGGTGCTCCGATTGCGCAATAGCCATCGGATCAAGGTGGTAGATCAATGGTCAGCATGAAATCGGAGGAGTAACAAAGGGGTGAGGTGGGTGCATTGTGAGATAAGCATAGATCATCAAATCTTTGCATATCGACAGCTGATAACGCACCAAAGGCCGACAGAACAAACGCCATCCCATCGGAGATTTTTTACTTCACAAAGGAAATGTGCTCCGCTCCAACCTTCTGATGCGATGAGCGCCTTATGCCTTAGCGCTTGGTATTAGCACTCATTTTTATGGAGGGGAAGTGGTTAGGGGCTGGACGAAAGGGGCGTAGCCTGTATATGTTAAAAAAATGGGTTTTTTAGCTTAAAAAATAGCGTTTTCATGGCTAAACAAGGGTTCCGGTTGGGGAATAAAGGGGTTTTAAAGCCAGACGAAGGGATTTCAGTTGGTTTAAAAGGAGGAATTAGATGGTTTGGAAGACTTAGGAGGGATTTTTGGGGGTTAAAGGGGAAAAAGGGTTAAAATGGGAAATTTTGCAAGGATACAAGGGGAAAATCGAGGCCTTTTCTGAGCATAATATTTCCACAGACAGTGAGGATTTTTGGATGGAAACAACAGTGAAGATACTTTCAGAGGCAAAGGACACATAGAGGCTTCAAGGATGAAATATTTTCATAGGAAATGTATCTCTTGAAGGCTCGTAAAAATACTTAGCCACCTGTTTTCTTGCCAAAAAATTCATAGGTGGCTAACAGTGGCTCCACATGGGGATGGCTTCTTCTTGGAGTCAAGAATTCAAAAAACAATATTTGGAGTAGGCTAGATGCCTGATCCTCGAACCATATTTCTTATTTGATTCAAATGTTACAAACATGTTGGATATTAATCAGCAGAAAACATTACCCAAACAATCTACCTATCCATCCTACAAGCCTAACATTTTTTCTTCAAGGTGCATTTGAATTTGCGGACCTTCTTCAACTTTTTTTTTTTTTAATTGAAATCATAAAAACAAACTAGTCTAATTCTACCCTTATTACTCCATGAGACCAGATTAAACTATTGGCCTCATAGTTTCTGTACCTAATCTAATATCTTCTAGGATTAAACTGTCTAGCAGATTTCTTCTCTACATTCTACAACAGAAATTTAAAACAGTCAAACAAGGATTAGACAGTCTAGTTTGTCGCGGATCCATGGCATAAAGACAGCTGGACATGGACTGAAATTGCAGAAAATTGAAAACAAAATCTTGAAGGCTTGAAATCTAAAACTTTGAAGCATCCTTCCTTTCTTTGTGACTCAAGTTTTGAGCTTGTTAGAGTCACTTTCTTCTTCACTCCAGCTCTGGTTTTGGGCTTGTTAGAGCTGATCCTTCTTTTTCATTTGTTGGTTCATATTTTGAGCAATTTAGGACCAGCTTCTTTGCTTCCTTTGGCTCAGGTTTTGATCATATTAGAGCCAATATTTTTCACTTCAGAGGCTCATGTTTTGAGCATGTCTAAACCTCACTTTCTCTCTTTTTTGGAACATTTTCTCTTTTTCTCTGAAAAAAAAACACAACAATGGTATTTACAATGGAAATGAAAACTGGAAATTGGAAATCAGTAGTAGTAATGCTTGAGCATCCTACCATTGAAAAGACCCCCATACAGATTTGTACCATCTAGCTCTTGCAGAAAAAAGGCATTTGGACCAATGGTGGATTGTATGATGTAAGGACCCTACCACAAACTGTCAAATTTTCCATGCTTTCCTTTGTCTTCTCTCCTAGAGTCCCACTTCAGAACTTTATCTCCATTTTTGAAGTCAGAAGCTTTTGTTCTCTTGTCGAACAACTTCTTTCTATTTTCCTGCACTTTAAGAGCTCTGTTGTAGACCTCTTCTCTTGTTTGTTGGATATGAATTGTTTGATTTATCCTCTGTACCATATTGTCCTCTTCTGTCTGAATCTCTTGGACTAGTTTAATCACTGGTACCCCAAGGCTGGTAGGAAACACTGCCTTTGTTCCATAGACAAGCTGATATGGTGACATGCCAATGGAATTCTTTGTTGTTAGCCTGTCAGCTCACAAAGCATGCACTAACTTGTTATGCCATGACTTCTTATTCTCTTCAAGAAGTTTTTTAATGATGGTCACCAAGCTCTTGTTTGATGATTCAGCTAACCCATTACCTTCTGGGTAATAAGCAGTTGAATGACCGAGTGCTATCTGATACCTGTGGCAAAAATCAATCATTTTCTTGGATCCAAAAGTAGCAGCGTTATCAGTGACTACTTTTCTTGGGCAGCCAAATCTAGAGAGGATGTGGTCTTCTAGGAACTTAATGATAACAGAATCTGTGGCATTCCTAGAAGGTATGGCCTCTATCCATTTTGTGAAGTAGTCTGTGGCTGTAAGGATCCACTTGTGTTGAGCAGAAGAAGCAGGGTGTATTTCTCCTATGAAATCTAGGCCCCATTGTTAGAAGGGACCCTCAACAGTAATGGGTTGTAATGGTAAAGGAAGGAGCTTTCTTTTGTCCTAAAAAATCTGGCACTTATGGCAAACAATTATCATTTTATGGATGTCATTGAAAAGTGTAGGCCAGTAATAGCCAGCTCTGAGTATTTTGTTGGTAGTGGCTTTCTAGTTTAAATGGCCTCCACACTCTCCTACATGGAACACCTATTTAATCCTCTCTGCTTCTGTTTCAGACAAAAATTTAAGCAATAGACCATTTGCATTTTTCCAGTATAAACATTCATTGAGTATGCAATAGTTTCTAGCTTTTAAATTTAGGAATCTGGCCTTGGTCTTTGATAAATCAGGAGGGGCATTGAGGTTTTTGAGCACATACAGGATATCAGAATACCAAGGAGAGTTTTGAAATTTTTCTTCAATGGTAGGATCAGGAAATACTTCATGTTCATCCAAGGCATCTACCATATTTATGTCAAGGGCTTGTAAGTTTGATTTAGCCATTAGTTCAGCTAAGCCCTAACCTTTGATCAATTTTGTGTGTTTTATTTCTAGGTCATACTCTAATATTACAGCAATCCATTTGCCCCTCTTTCCATCCGGATCCTGGGACAATTTTTTTTTAACCACTATGTTAGGCACGTAGGCTATGATGTGAGAATGCAGTATATACACCCTGAGTATTTCAAGGCCTTTACCAAGGCATAGACCTATTTTTCCATTATGTTATATTTCAAGGGTACATCCCTCAGAGCCTTGCTGAAGAAAGCAATAGGCTATTCCATTCCCTATGGATTTTTCTGCAGCAGAACTGCAGCCACTATATGCTCAGAGGCAAAGGAAAATATCAGGAAATCTTTTGAGAAATTTGGGCTAATTAAGATAGGTGCTCGGGTGAGTGAAATTTTAACTGATTCAAAATATTTTTTAGCCTCTAAAGTCCACTTAACCCCTACACCTTTTTTCAGCATGTTTGTCATATTTTTGAGGTGCTCGGCTAAGTTGGGAATAAACCTCCTTAAGAAGTAAATTTTCCCAATAAAGGACTCTAACTGTTTTATGTTTCTCGGGTGGGTAATCTGTAGTATTCCCTCAACTCATTGATGTTCTATTTTAATTCCCTTCTCTGATATAATATGACCCATAAGATTACCTTCTTGAAGCCCGAATACAGTTTTCTTGGGATTTAATGATAGACTGAACCTTCTACATTTTTCAAAAAATATCCTCAGATGTTTTAGGTGCTCCTCATCAGTCTTGGAATAGACTGTTATGTCATCCAGATAGATGATAAGGAAGTTCCCTATTTCCTCAGAAAAGGCTATGTCCATTGCTCATTGGAAGGTCACTCCAGTGTTCATCGGTCCAAAAGGATTTTTTACGTACATAAAAGTGCCCCATGGAGTGGTAAAAGTTGTCTTGAGTTGGTTTTCTGAGAGTACTAAAACTTGGTTATAGCCTGAAAAACCATCTAATAGGGAAATCCTTTTTGAGACAATTACCCTCTGTAGGATGTGTTCCATCTTTGGTAGGGGGTAATTGTCTTTAAGTGAGGCTCTGTTCAGGTTCCTGAAATCAATCCATAGTATGATCTCACCTGTCTTATTTCTCATAGATACAAGGTTCGAGACCCAATCAAAAAACCTCACAGGAACTATGGTTCCTGCCTCGTACATCTTCTTGATTTCCTTTTCGATTAGAGGCAACTGTTTCAGGTTAATTCTGCGAAGTTTCTTTCTGAAGGGTTTTTGGTTTTCTTTCAAAGGGATTTTGTGTGGTATAATGTCTATATCGTAGGCTTTTAGATCCTCATAGCTTCATGCAAACACATCAATGAATTATTTAAATAAGTCAATATATTTCTTTTTCATGTCTGCGGGCAAGGAATTAGCTAGTTTAATCATCTTAGGCTTATCTTCAGTGTCTATGTTGCATTCCTCGACATCAGAGTCTGAGTGTTCTATAGTGGGTTTTTTTGCTACATCATCGAAATCAAAAAGGTCCTCCAAAAGGTGCCAGTCCTTGGGGTATATTCTTATCCTTTGACTGCAGCACCTCTATTTCCTCTTTATCTGCATTCTTATACTCTTCGGTTGGATTTCCAAGTTGTTCGGTTAACACATTCATTTCTATGTTATGTGGTGATTTTTCTTCATCAGGGGACTCTTCTCGTGGGCAACTTTCATCATATTTAGAGTCTGAATCAGAGAATTCAAACTCGTTCCTGCGAATCAGGAAATCGTCTATCTACTTAGCGCCCTCAAAGACCTACCAATATTTTTCATTATCAGGCACTGCAGGTCTGTATTTTCTCTGAATGATGATTTTTTTGTCACTAGAAGACTTATGATATGAACTAGCTATGCAGGCTTAGCCATTCGCAATTATGTTCTGACTCCTAGGAAAAAACACCAGTTCATACTCTACAAATTTTTTCAGTAAATCCATAGCATCATTCCTATATACTCTCAATCTAGGGTGTTTAGCTATATACTCTCCATTCACTTGTTTTATGATTAACTCAGAGTCTTCGTCCATAGCTATCCTTCCGAGTCCTATTTTTTTCAATAGGTTCAAGCCTAGGATGAGGGCCTCATACTCTGCAATATTGTTTGTACATTTAAAGTTTAGATTGAAGGCATGACTCTTAGCATAGTCACTCTCAGTGTTATGTAACCACACCCCTGCCCCTGCCGTATTTCTAGTGCAAGACCCATCGAAATTCATTCTCCATAAGGGATCATTTTCAGGTTTATTATCATTTTCCTCCCTAATGTTGGTTTCACTGTTATGCGGTAATATGCGGTCTACATCGTGGTGTGGAGTGTTTTTCTCTTCATGATATGTATGTAGTTCAGAGAGATGACTAGTCAGTTATTTGCATTATGTTTCTTGTTCGCTCTGAGTTCAGATTCAGTGCATTGTCTGGATGTTTCTTCTTAATTTTCTTCTAAGTCCAGAGTAGCCATTATGTTAAAATCTATGGGCTCTACCCTATTGTCTGCATCTCTATCTTCTAGTTCTGGCTCGTCTGTGGCTTAATCATTGCAAAGGATAAAGGATTCCAGATCTGTGTGTATAGAGTAAAGAGGTGAATTTTTAGGTTTTTCAGGGTTGCTAACCATGAACTTCATTTGCGCCTCTCTATACAGTCTCCTAAGCTGGCTAAGGACAGGGATTGTGGCATATGATCCATCCATCTACATCGTACCCTACATCTTGCCCCCCCCATGACCTTGACAGTAACATGCAATACTTAGGTGGCACATCTGTACCACTACATCCATAACCATACATTTTGCTGGGATCTGGGTCAGGTTCACACAAAGGTCTTTGATTCGGCCAAGGCACTTTACTCTGCTAGAGTCAAATGAATACAAATATTTATAAGGACGAGTTATCTCTAGGCTTAACCTCTCCATAACTACCTTAGGCATTAGGTTGTGTGATGCCCTAGAGTCATGCATTGCGTTGTGAAGGATCTTGTCATGGATATTGAGGCTAATATAAAAAGGAGGTACTACCCCTTCCTAAAAATTCCCTTCTATCTTTGGACCAAACAGAAGGGTTGGTTGATCATCTCTTAGATTGACAGTGTCATTATTTTCACCTAGATTTAATGCTTTCAAAATTTTGCCTTTATACACATCCTGAGTGGCCAGCTCAGAGAGTGGGACAGATATTTTAATTTTAGCAATCTCACTCTCCAAATTGAAGAGAGATTGACTCTTTGTAAGAGTCAACTATGTTTTGTTAGCCACTTCTTTAGTGGCAGAATCAGGGTGCTGATTCTCACTATGTACAGTGTTTGTAACCATTTTATCAGGAACCCTAGCTACAGTGCTAGTGCTATTGTTTTCTTGACATTGTTTATCAATATTCTAGCTGTCGTTTTCTTTGTTCTTCCCAGAACTCTCAGCTACTTATCTGTTGCTTTCAGTAGTCACCTTAGAAGTTTTCTCAAGCCTTTTATTAATGGTAATCTTAGAAGCTTTTGGTTTGGAAGTGTCTAAACTCTTTTTTCTTCTAAGTTCATACTATTCTTTGACCTGCATGATGGAATTTTCAAATCCTAGCCTGTAATCCTCAGATTCTAACCTTTCCTCATCCCAATATGAGTGTGAGGTCTGATTGTCTTCTATGGAATAGTTATGGATTGATTTGTCTATTTCCAACATGTTTATTATGGCTCCCTTGGACTCTTCTATTATCCCCTCATCTTCATCAACAAAGTTCTCTTGAAATGGGGGTATGACTTGTTGATCAAAGTCTCTCTGTCTGTTTGGAGGGTTGTTTCTCCTAAAGGTCTAGTTCTGGTTGTGATTTTGGTTTCTGTTCTAATTATTAACTGTGACAACCATTTTTTTCCATCATTTTCTCTAGCCTTTCCATGTTTTTGGCTAGACTATCATACTTGCGATCAGATGTGGAAGCTGCAGTGTCATCCCTATATGTTACCCTTTTCTTAGCCTTCATTCTGGCTCTATTTTCAATCAGGTTAGCCTCAACACTCATTGCTCCTTTTTGCATGTCTTCCAACGTGTTTTAATCTCTCTTCCTAAGCTGGCAGGCCATGTCAGCATCTAAGCCTTCAGGATATTTCACTGAAGCCATACCTTGGGGAGGTTTCATATGTGGAGGAAGAGCGTTGTACACACTATTAAACATTGTAGAATAGTCATGGACACTCTCTCCTACATTTCTTTTAAGGTTCTTGTATTATGCTAAGATTTGGAGAGGGTTGGTCTTGACTTCCCATTTGTTTATGAAGGACAGATATAAAGAGGGAAGATCATGGATACTATTTGGAGGAAGGCCTTTAAACCACTTCTTCACATCACCTCCTAAACTCTGGGAAAATATTCTCATCTTGATTGTCTCATCATCTATCTCCATATAGTCAAAGGAAACTTCCATCTTATCTACATGGTGTTGAGATGTGGTAGACTCTTTTGTAGTGAAATGTGGGATTTTTTATTGATAATGATTGGGTAAAGGCACTAGAGGCTGTGGTAACACCAGAGGTGCATACCAAGCTACCATAATGGTGTTATGAGGAGGTAAAGGATTGGCTTGAGTAGGAGGTATGTGGATGACAACAATAATAGGACCAACAACACTCTGCTGAACTGATTTAGGGTGGTAGATCCCCAAGTTTTGAAGGAAATGAATATCTGGAGGTGTAGATGGAGGGGTCTCTCTATCTCTAATATGTTGACCACTAAAAGATGGTGAACCAGGAAGCTCAAGGTCTAGCTGGTCTAGATCACTGAATGACTTAGTTCTTGGTAAACTGCTTGGTAGGTCTAAGTCAAAAAGAGTGTCTGATAGAGCTCTAAAGTCTTCTGGTGCAGAGTTAGCTGTATGGAGGTGTCTAGAAATAGTTGGCTTTCTGGGGGTGGGATATTTCCTAAGAATTTTCTCAGGGTTGTCAACTATTTCAGGTGGGTTTGGGTTAGGATAAGCTCTTGTATGAATGGTTCTTGAAGCCAGTATGTTGTCTTTAAATAAAGAAGCTTAATCCTACTTGTTACCTCTAATATGGTTGATGTTGTAGTGAAGGCTGGTCTCCCAGTGGAGTCTTGTGAAAACAAGATAATCAACAAGCCTACTGATCACCAGTGGAGTCTTTAATCCTTGAGGAACTATGGAGTCGCCAGGTGAAAGGTTTAAAATGTTTCAGGAAGGTTTTACTGTCCACCACAGTGATTAATGCCAATCTAACTAGAGATTTTGGTTTTCTGAGGTCCGAACGATGTATAAGATGAAAACACTCAGATTGTTCCCCAGTGGAGTCGCCATTATGTTGGAGTTCCCATGTTTTGGCATGTTTGGAAATACCAAAAGATGAGACAACATTAGAACCAATTTTAGACCTCAGGGTCTAGCCCTCCTAGGTCCAGAGAGGGATCTCTCTATATAGGAAAAGTTTTATGTCTTTGAATCTTGGTTTGAGGGTATTAGGCTAGTTATAAGGCACAATGTTTGTTTTGTTTGTTTGTTTGGTTGCTGGGAAACGGGAATGAAGTGTTCAATATAGGACAAGGATGAGCAAAGAGGATTTTAGGCAAAGGAGAGCTAATTTAGAGAACACTTAAGACCATTGGGCAATGGAGTCAGGAAAGGGTTTACTTTCTATTCAGTATTCAAGGCTTTCAATTGGGCTAGTCATCTAAAGCATAGGATATTAAAGATGATAGTGAGGTATGAAATGATAAAGAAAGAAGGTGAATGACAAGGAAACCTCCAAGGTTACCACTTAAGAATCAGATCCAGGGATAGGGAATGCCATTAGACACCTATGATCCAAATCCTAAAGGTTAACTCTTCAGACAAAGGGAACATTAAAGATTTAAACACAAAGGTGAAAACCTAAGATCAAAGAAAGGCTTTGAACTTTCAATGCTTTGGCATCCAACTTAAGGGAACTTAGAAAGGTTCAATTGATTGAAAAAGACCTTAGTGAGAAAGAATCAGTGTTATAAACTCCTAGTATCCCAACTCTTTCAATTAAAACACAACAAGAACATCTAAGAATAGATTCATAAATTCATACATCAGTTAGTAGTGAATAACAGCTACTACGCTGGTTAAATTATCTTGAATCAGTACTCATATAGCACAATTAGTAGAAAACATCAAAGGTAAGGAGAGAAGAAGCATAGGGTACCATGCGAGGGTATATCCTAAGCCAGATTTCTGATGCTTACCATAGAAATGAAATGTAATGAATTACAGAAGGAAAACAGAGACAAAGATAGAAAAACATCATCGCTGCTTTAAATGAGGATCCAAAGAAATGTGCTTGTCATATTAAAGAGCAACACTAGTCATGTACAACATTTCCAACAGCTTGATATTTAGTCTGAAAACATCTCCCTCAACCTATCTTACAACTTTACACAGAGAACTATATCTCAAGAGAAGCAGCTTACAATTCACAGATATCCGAACAACAACCTTTACAATGTGTTTCTTCATGATTTTTATCGCTGAAAGAGAGGCAGAGGAGGTAGATGAAACACTAAATGAAACATTGAAACAAAAGTAGAAAGAATAGCTTGATGCACATTCTATCTTAATATCTATGCATTGATTTTTGGTACTCTTTGGAGGAAAGAGTGGCCTTCGACAGGCTGAAATTAACTTTGGGTATGTTCTTTGATGTACTTTCGGCCGTAGTAGTCTGTAGTACTCTGGTGGTAGGGAAAAAGGTAGATAAATGACTTTGAGTTCTACCATACTGCATAACAAGTGCTCTAGTAGCATTAGGACTTCTTTCAGGGTGGAAATCTTCTCAGGAACATGATGTAGAATAAAAACAGTATGGGTACTTTGTCGTTTATCATGAGGGAAACTTCTGCTGACGTGAAACACTGATAATATTGTTTTCTATGCATTAGGCCTCATTAGTCTTTCTGTGTTAATCATAAGTTCTTCAATCTGGTACAATTGCCTTTGAATCATTGAATTAAGGCCTAAGATCTTCAAAAACATGCTTAAAACCTCTTTAATCCTGTAATGATACTCTTTGTTGCTTCATGACTGTCTCTGTCTGTGAAAATGGAACTTTAATGGTGCTAGAGGTTTTTTAGAATTAAACATTGTTTTTTTAATGAAAAATTCCACTCTAAACACCTTCCTAGGCATTTCTCTGTAATCTCAGGCTCTGAAAATTGTCTCTTCTGTGCTCTATGTCATTATAACAGTGACTGTGAGCAATGGCGTTTTTCACAGCTGACCCTGCAAAAAGACATAAACCATGTTAAGAAATCCATGCGGTGGGCGGATGGATGTAGTGGAAGGCTGTGAGAATGGCAGCGCAGCATGTATGAATGCTCTGGACGCAATGGAAAATGGTGAAAAATTCAGTGAAACGGTGAGAAAATCGTCTGGTGAGAGTTTGGTGGAGGAATTCATGTGGACCGTCCGATCATATCTGGAGATGATGATCGACAATGGGGATTAATTAACCGAATGACTTTGGAAGGTATGGCATTATGCAATGAACTTTAATGTAAATATTAGAGTCATGATATTGGGTAGAACAATATAAACCTTTAACATAAAACATTAAAAGTTTAATTCGAGTAGAAGAAATGATGTTTAATGCAAACCATAAGGTTTGGACCTTTGGATAGAATACAAAGGAAATTTCATGAAAACATATGAAATGAGTTTGAATGGTGGGACCCGATCGTGGGCGGAGGGCGATTTAACACAGACCATTAGATCTTAGGGGGATATCAATGGCTCAGATGATCTGAAGAATTTTTATGGTTGCATGATGGATGAATGTGAATGGAGGACGTGATGTGATGTGGGTCGTTGATCTGGATTGATCAACGGTCGAGATCTCTTAATGAACTTTTAGGCATAGAAGTGGGGGAGTGGTTTTAAGAATAAAAACCGTTGTTTTCACACGGCGAAAAGAGAGGAGGCTATTTTCACTTTCTGAATGCGATATGGGTCCCCAGCTGACACGTGACTTTCAAAAACTGCCCATATCACGTGAATTTGAAATTTTAAACTTCAGATGCCCAAACTGCACGATATTGATGCGGGTTGTTGGATCTGGGATCGTGAGATCCAACGACAGGGGATGGAGCGCGATACGTGAACGTGTGTGATCGGTAAATTGGGGTCAATAGAAAGGTGGTTTAATTGTGAGCCGTCTGATCTATGTGATGGATGGTCAAGATCCAGAGAGAGAGAACAAAGGCAGAGGATATGGTTAGTAAGCAGGAGAAATCCTGGCCGTCGGATCCAGGGGATTGGATTGCAGAGATTGGATGATGAGGCAGAGGTAAAAAGGTCAAATGAATTTTCTGGATGAATCCTGGCCGTCGGATCAAAGGAATGAACGGTCAGCTTCTAATCGAAAGCGGAGGAGGCAGGGGCCAAATCTCCAACGGGCTCATGAAGCGATTGGCTTTGGACCGTTGGATCTATGGGAGATCGATGACTGCGATTGGATGAGAGGGTGACCAATCGGGAAACACAGGGAGGAATGAAAAGAAATCTAGGCCATTGGATCTAAGGGATTTAATGGTGGAGATTAAATCAAGGTTCGCCAATCGGGAGGTATCGGTAGCACGGGATTAGTGCGATTGGCGGTTCTTCGATTGCGCGATAGCCGTCGGATCAGGGTGGTAGATCGACAGTCAAAATGTAATCAGAGGAGTAAAAAAGGGTTGATGCGGGCACGTTGTGAGATAAGCGCGGATCATCGGATCTTCACAGATCAACGGCTGATAATGCACCAAAGGCCGACAGAAAAAACACCATCGCATCAGAGATTTTTTACTTTACAAAGGAAATGCGCTCCGCTCCAACCATCCGATGCGATGAGCACCTTATGACTTAATGCTTGGTCTTAGCACTCAGGTTTATGGAGGAGAAGTGGTTAGGGGCTGGCCGAAAGGGGCTTAGCCTATATATGTTTAAAAAAATGTGTTTTTTAGCTTTAAAAACAGCTTTTTTAAGGCTAAACAAGGGTTCTGGTAGGAGAATAAAGGTGTTTTAAAGCTAGATGAAGGGATTTCACTTGGTTTAAAAGGAGGAATTAGATGGTTTGGAAGACTTAGGAGGGATTTTTTGGGGTTAAAGGGGAAACTTTGGAAAGGGTAAAAAGGGTTAAAATGGGAAAGTTTGCAGGGATACAAGGGGCAAATGGAGGCCTTTTCTGAGCATAATTTTGCCACAGACAGTGAGGCTTTTTGGATGGAAACAACAGTGAAGATATTTTCAAAGGAAAAGGACACACAAAGGCTTCAAGGATGAGAGATTTTCATAGGAAATGTATCTCTTGAATGTTCAGAAAAGTACTTAGCCACCTGTTTTCTTGCCAAAAAATTCATAGGTGGCTAACACATTCCATCTTGCCAGATAGTTATGTAGATCACCCTTTCTAGAATAAATTTCTTCCATTCTAGTAGTTCAACACTCAAATCACAATCTGATCATTCAGGTACATTCTTCCATATTGTCGAAGTTTCCTTTATTAGTCTCCCATCATCGTGCTAGAGTAGAGTGGAGCACTATATACAGTGCATGGAATCTATGTGCTTATGGAGAAATCCTTTCAAGCTCTCCTAAAAACATGTCCACATTAGTTAAACCATCATAATATGGTAATTCACATACCTCTGATGATATGCAACAAAGGGATCTGGTCACTCGATTGCAGTGTAACAAAGATACTTTTTGTAGCTGGTTTTTCCATTTGTCGAGTTCTTCATCTGAATATGAGAAGAAGGAACAATTGTTTTCCCAATTAAGCCTTCCATCATCTATTGGGTTTATCCAATGATAATCTCACATATTCAGCTTATAGATATGGTCAACACCATCGTCCACGTGCACCGGCTCTGTGTATCTTGCACCTTTCGCGGGATCTAGGAGCACTACAACTTTGGTTCCATTATTCTCAAATATCGTACTTCTCCTCTTAATATTAATGAAGCCATCCATATCAATAGCCGAATATAACCCAAACAACACAAGATAAGGATTAGTATCATCCACACTCTGTATGACTTCGAAATCGACAAGCACCTTAACTCTTTCAATATATAATAAAACTTGTGAGTGTGATTGTAACATCCCAAAATAGGGATTTTCTACACTATCAGGAATATCTTAAGATATTCCAGATGTGGAGAACCAGAAAATAGATGCATATTATGTGTTAAAAAACACATATCCCTCAAATGAGTGAAATAGTAGCAAAAGAATAATGTCTACACCTTCCCAAGTGGGGAAAATGCAGAAATTATCCCTCCAAATGTTATTTCTAAATATTTTTTTTTTTACTAGGTGAAATAACACTGGGTTTGCTTAGAATATGTTGTTCAGTTGTCACATACAAAACAGGATCAGAAATAAATTCCTTTTGATATGTTAAACAGACCTCCCAGCTACCCGACAGCTTGAAAATAACCAAATCCCATGACTTGAGTTATGAAGAAAAAGGATGAAGCATGTACAACATTATTTTATGAGAGTTTCTCCAGTAAAATGATAAAATAACATTGATCTAGAACTTTATGGAACAATATGCCAAGGAAACAGAGATCTGCACTTCTTATTACATTATAATGCTAACCTCGAAAGGGTTTCATGAAACACATGTACAAGAAAGAGTAGATCGAAATATTCAGCTCAGAAAATGCAGTATTACTGCAAAATTACAGAAATATAGCTGAATAATACAAAAGAGGGATGAGGATCCCTTGCTCTAGCTTTCCGAGAGAATGGTTGGCCCTTTCCCTAGGAAACTAGATAAAAAACAAGGGTCTTAACTCTGCTGCAGCAACTCTCCATAAACTGACACAGCTACTTCAAGGGACTGTACTGTAGGAGACAAGAACCACTTTTTCCTATTTCCAAGATCTGAAATGAGCTCAGAAATCTTCCTAGTTGATTTCTTAAGAGGAGGAAAGCACCTTCTACTTAGAAACAGACCCGGAAGTGGTGTAAGAATCCTCCACTGCAACGCCCTGCAAATCAACAATATTCTGTGGTAGAAATAATGCGGGGAATGAAGAATGATGCTTGGCCTTGAGCCTGGATGTGGAGAAATATAGTACAAGCTCTGCCAAGAGGCCTCTCAAGGGAAGAGGTGGGATTCCCACTCGGGAACACCCAGTACTACCTTTCTAAACAGCAAGGGGAAGCCAAGTCTAAACAAACAACATCAAAAGATCGAAATACAAAAGCGTGAATAAAAAAGGCCTCCATCCTCTTCATATATATAAAGTGAACCTTTCCTCATTGGGCCCCATTCACATGTGTCATCGAGCTCATGCAAGTTGTCCTCCACCAAAACTGCGCTGTCCAAAGGATATTCAATGTATCTAGACAACTTAGTTGACTTGGTCAAAGTTGACTGTATCAACATGATCCCATCTCTGTTCACACCCAAGGGTGCTCAATTTAGCTTCTTATTCTTGCCCCTTTTCACATTAGGGTGTTATTGATCCTTCTAAAGATGGTAATGGGCCTCCCTAACCATTTATTCACCTACCTAATGATGAAGCAACTCTAATACTCCATTTAGCTTGAAGCCTAAAAATTTCGAATATTATAGTCCTCCCCTCCAAAACATTGCTTGTCCTCAACCAATTGTATAAGGACAGAAAAAATCCTAGCCTCCTCTTCATGTGGCCTCCTCATCAAAAAGTCTCCACCACTTCTCAATATGATCTTCTACAAATCTGTCATCCAATGTTTCTTCCCAAGCATGCAAAACCATATGGCTCACATCATAGAAAGGTGGAAGATGTAAGTTGAAATCTCCCTGCTGTCCAATGGCCTCCTCAAGGTAGGAGTGATTATGAGCATGGGAAATATTATTCCCAATGAGTGACTCCCACACCCATGCTATCATCCAAATGAAATGAGCCAATCTAGTTAGCTCAAAAAAATCCTCAACCCTCGATTCATACAATGTGTTGGGGGTGCATGGAGAGATTGGATTCTCCCAACCAAGTGGTTTCTCTCTCCATATATGATAAGTGTGGGGCCACTGTTGATCTTGGGCTGAAATACCATGACCTCCAAGAGTGGCCCAAGCTACCCCATCAAACAAATAAACCATGAAGTGCCTCCTCCAAAGACTCAAACTCTCCAAATGGCTTCTCCCATATGAAGAAGAGAGATGTAATTTGGAAATCATGGGTTGCCCATTGCTCCTCCGGAAACATGCATCATGAAAATTAGGGAGAATCATTTTCCCAATGGGCATCTTCAACTCATATCCCACTCTCCAATCAAAGCCTCCCATGAACATAGAGATATCAACAACACATGGAAGAAAAAACCAATAGAAACAAGTTGTCTTATGACAACCGGAAAGTGGATCAAGGTCCCATACAAGGAACCAGCGTAGTGCATTCCTTCCCTGCATCAAATCAAACAAAAACAAGTGCTTTTCCAGCCACTTGTTTTCTTCCACAATCATTCTACAAAATACAAACATGAAAGTACAAAAGGGTGTCAATGATGTACACCAAAAATCATGTGGCTTTCCCCACAAACCACCAATGAGATAGCCAATCTCAATGCTACAAATGGCTTCAAGTACATCATTATACAATATGCAAGAAGGAGTAATCCTCCTTGGTACAATATGCTGCTCATAAAAAGATAGGAAGTACAAAACATAAGGTGAAATTGTACATTCTCCATTATGTACTTGAAGACTTGAGCTGAAATGGATCAACTGAAAATGCTCCCCTACTCCCAATGAGTAGGAAGGTGTCTGTGACATCCTCTCCATCATCATCCGGACTATGCATATCTCCATATGCTGAAATATGTCTTGTTGAATTCCCTCCCAAATGAACTCCTATGCCAAGGCAAGATATGCATCAGAATGCATGGAAAAGGAGTCCTCATGTGCTTCATGCAGCAGCTTATCCTTGAGCTTAGAAGCTCTAGTCAAGAAGACTCCACCATAAGAATATATGACCGCATCATCCACAATATATCTATCATCTCCATCAGGATCCTCAAGAATCATGCAAGCACCAATATCCTTGCAGTACTCTACCAAGAGTTGAGACCTCCAGTAAGGATCAATCCTCCTAAAGGATAGTGTTGGTGATCTACAATGTGAAGCTCTACATTTTCTGCTATCCTTTCCTTTGACATCCCTCATGCCAAATCCATCCTCCAGATTTCCGCCATGCCCATCATGCAGTTTCTTATGCTCAAAAAGAAGTATTGACCTTTGGAAGTTGGCCTCCCATGAAAAGCTGTCCTCCACAAAGAATCTCCTGATCTTTGCTAAAGCAAGCATAAGTGGCCTCCATCTACTCCAATGTATGGAGGATTCCTTCCTCGAAGGAATTACCCTCTTTTTCTCTGAACCTATGGAGCAATTCCCTTGCACCATGAAGGTGCCATCCTCCATGACTGCAACAACCTCTGTCAGCGCAATAGAGGTAGTGAGAGTGGGTGGTGCTAAAAATGGAAGGATGTCCTCCTCCTCCTTGAGTTTACCCCAAACCCTCTGTGCTGCAATAGACTCCTCCAAAGTTTTCACCTCTCCAGAACCCAATAGTGGTGAACCAAATGGTAAGATTTCTCTTACCAACTGCAAATCTAGTGGCCTCCCAGGTGGAATGCCTCCGTGTAGTGAGACATCCATGGCAAGAGAAGAATGTTTATATGCTTGGGCAACCTTTCCCTTGCCCTTATAGTTCAAATCAGTCTCCTTCCTCCCTTCACCAGCTCTCTGAAATAGATAGGGGTATGTTCTCTTCATTAAGTGATGATTTCCTTCCTCCCTACCTTCTCCTTCCATCAATATCATCTCACAATCAAGCTACTCATTGACTTTACTTTGCCTCCCATATGTGAAATCCTGGGGCACTTCTTGTAATGTTACAAGAAATATTCTTGTTGGAGCATGTGCTCCTCCTTCCTCTGCATGAGGCACTAGATGTGCTCTAGATGTGACAACGTTGTAACCCCCATCCTTCTCTTTATCTTCAATATGAATAGGAGGTAACTGCTAAATAAGAGTATCCTCCTTTGCAAAAGGACCCTTCATGCCCTCTTGACCAAGGTTATGAAATAAATATCTTGCCTTCAACAAGGTGTCATGCAAGATATGATCTCCTCCAATAGGTTTCTGAAGTGGTTTTGAGTTTGCAGGTTCTCCCAACTTATGAAAAGGTTTGATTATTTCATGTTTTGCATCAAATATTTCAACCAATATTTTAGTGAACTTTGCAAAAGAATAAGTATTAACATTTTTCAATGAAAATGACTCAAACATCCACCGAGCATAGGCCTTACCTTCAAAGTGCAGTGCTGCAACTCTGATGGCTTCTTCTTTAGAAACTGGAAGCTGTTGCAAGTAAGTGCACAACTCCTTCACCCAAGCTTTGGCTGAGCAAGTTGGGGATCCATCAAAGGTAGATAGAAAAAATCTATCCATGTCATGCAGCTGCCTCCTCTCCACCTTAATCTTGCAGAACTCTTTGAAAGTAATATGATCTCTAAACTTCTCAATTTGAGATTCATACTCTTGCAGAGAATTGCTAAGAGTTCCCTCCTCCGGCATTTCTCCTTCTTTCATCTTCCTCATAGAAACCCTAGGCATTTGACTGCGCTTTGAATAATTGGGTGTAGCTGCATGCTCATACCTATCATGTGCCAATATATATCTAGCTCTAGATCCAAATTCCTCAGGAGATTCCATCTCTCCTCTCACCTTCTTAAGATCTTCACTGATGCACTGCATAGATTTTGGAAGAAGCCGTGTGAGCCTATATTCCATTTTTCCTCCACATAATGGAGTCCTAATTATATTCATATCTTCTTCTTTGGATAGCTGCATAGCTGAGTTCCACAGGCTGAGCCAATATTGAAGCTTTGATACCACTATAATATTGGAAAATAGGGATTTTCTACACTATCGAGAATATCTTAAGATATTCCAGATGTGGAGAACCATAAAATAGACTCATATGATGTGTTAAAAAACACATAACACTCAAATTAGTGAAACAACAGCAAAAGAAGAATGTCTACACCTTCCCAAGTGGGGAAAATGTAGAAATTAGACCCTGCAAACGTTATTTTTGAAGATTTGTGTTTTTACTGGGTGAAATAACATTGGTTTCCCTTAGCATATGCTGTTAGGTTGTCACATACAAAATGGGATCAGAAATAAATCCCTTTTGATATGTTAAATAGACCTCCCAGCTACCCGACATCTTGAAAAAGCCAAATCCCATGACTTGAGTTATGCAGAAAAATACTAAAGCATGTACAATGTTATTTTATGAGGGTTTCTACAGTAAAATGATAAATAACATGGATCTGGAACTTTATGGAACAATATGCTAAGGAAACAAATATCTGGTCTTCTTATTACATTATAAAGCTAACCCGACAAGGGTTTCATGAAACACATGTACAAGAAAGAGCAGATGTGAATATTTAGCTCAGAAAATGTAGTCTTACTGAAAATTTATAGAAATATAGCTGAATAATACAAAATATGGATGGGGATCCCTTCCTCTATATTTTTGGGAGAAGGGTTGGCCCTTTCCCTAGGAAACTAGCTCAAAAACAATGGTCTTAACCTTGCTGCAGCAAATCTGCATAAAATGACGTAGTTCCTTCAAGGGACTATTCTGTAGCAGATGAGAATAACTTTGGCATATTTCCAAGATCTGAAATGAGCTTAGAAATATTCCTAGATGATTTCTCAAGAGGAGGAAAGCACCTTGTACTGAGAAATAGACCCGAAAGTGGTGTAAGAATCGTCCAGTGCAACACCCTGCAACTCAACAATATTCTGTTGTAGAAATAACACTGGGACTGAAGAATGATGCTTGGTCTTGAGCTTTGATGTGGAGAAATATAGTACAAGCTCTTCCAAGAGGCCTCTCAAGGGAAGAGGTGGGATTCCCACTCGCGAACACCCAGTGCTACCTTGCTAAACAACAAGGGGAAGCCAAGTCTAAACAGACAAGATCAAAAGATCAAAATACAAAAGCATGAATAACAAAGGTCTCCATCCTCGTCATATATAGCAAGTGAAACTTTCCTCATTGGTCCCCATTCACATGTGTCATCAAGCTCATGCAAGTTGTACTCCACCAAAACTGTGTTGTCCAAAGGAGATTCAATGTATCTAGACAACTTAGTTGACTTGGTAAAACTTGACTGAATCAACATGATCCCATCTCTTTTCACACCCAAGGGTGCTCAATTTAGCTGCTTGTTCTTACCTATTTTCACATTAGGGTGTTATTTATCCTTCTAAAGAGGTTAATGGGCCTCCCTACCCATTTATTCACCTACCTAATGACGAAACAAATCTAATATTTCATTTAGCTTGAAGGCTAAAAATTTGGAATATTACAGTCTTCCTAATCGAAATATTTTCTGTTGATTCATTATGTGCACCTAAATAGTTGATGACTCCAACTTATGCTCTTCTAAGCACTGCCAAGTTTTCTTAGGCAAGAAATTTGCATTAGATCCTACATCTAGAATAACCTGATCCATCTCATAGACATCGATCTGAGTAATCAATCACATCTCTCGTCTAGTTCTTCTCTTGTTCTTATATATATTCTTGACAACTTTTTGTTCCATCCAGGGTTGTTCCTTTTCTACGCAGTTATTTATCAAAGCTTGAATATTCTCTACTTCCTTCTTGTTGTGCAATAGTTTGATACACACCTATAAAAATGGTTTTATTTCTTCATACTCTTCGGCCACATCCATAGTTTTATCTGATGTTGATGCGCTTGCTTCTACAAACCCCTTCTTTACCTCTACAAAAGTTTACTTTTCACACTTTAAATCGAATCCATCCTTCTTCTCAGACACTTTTCGTATCCAAAGTTCAGCATCTGGCTTCTTTCCTTTGTCCTAACCAGTGGCTGCACCACTCCTATTGACAACATGCATGCTAGGTTCCTCTTTGCGTAGCTCTGCCCTGAGCATTTGAACATTCTGAGTTGGATTCTCAGTCTTCTTCTCCCTTATCTTAGCAATTAAAACATGAAAATCTTAAATTACATGATCAAACTACCTATAGTACCTACAATATTGTCACATGGGATTTGGAAACTGGCGTGCATAATTTCCATCATCTCCACAGTTGTAGGAATGAGTTATCCCCTTCCATTAATATATGATCCTTGTCATTGTCCTTGTCCTTTATTCTGGAATTTTCCATACCCAAACAGGGATACTGGTGAGGTAGGTTCAACTTGCATTCTATGTGGCTCAACTTTAGCCATCATCAAATCAAAACTGCGACAATGTTGTTCATCATGTCCCAGTCATGAGTAGAACTTGCAAAAAGGACGATTTAGCTCAATCATATATTTCCCAATTCTCGGACAGTAATCACTCATGTGCAAACCCATATATTGACAAATTGTGCACCATTATGCAAGTGTCCCACTTGGCCCAGCTAGGATTTTCAGCGGGCTAGGTCCTCAAGCTTGCAGATAATCATTGACTATGGGGCATTGATCCTTACGATGCCCAAATAATTTACATCATATGCACCATACATCTGAGCACAAATCCTTTCCCTTATCTTTGCACATATTCGGAATTTCCAAATGCATTAGTTCTAATTGACTTTGAATCTACTGGGTTTCGATCACAGTGGGTACCGGTGCAAATTCTAGTTTCATTGCAATTTCTACGGCCTTAGCATGTGTGGCAATATTTTGTTGACTGAAGAGCTGACACAGTTGTGGGAGAAGCATATAAATAAACCATTCCTTGTGTTGGGTATCATGGATAGTGAATCCATCATCTCTAATAGTGTGCTTCAATCTATCATCCGCATATCACACAGATTTGTTTAACTCTTGGTGAATCTCTTTCAAGTCCATTACACATTTCATGTATGATTTTCGCTTCTTGCATTGTTATTTTAGGGCGCACTTCAAATTATCCATAGTTGCGTTAGAGTTTGCTGATACATATCTTATATACCAATCCAACGCACAGTCTTGAAAATTAATGGTTATTTCACTTTCTTTATATCGTCAATATTAACTTGATTTTGTCTCTATACAACACCAATGAAAAACCAGAATTGTTCTGTATCTTCATTACCAATACCTTTGAAATTAGAAAAATTCATATACATGACCATATCCGCGCCTGGTGGAGGTGGAGGTGGCGGTGGTGTGGATGACTTATGAGATGAGTTTGGAAGTGGACTGGATGGGATCTAAACTATGTCCAATCCTCCCTAATTATTATGATATTGCACAAATTATTCTTCTTCAAAGTGTGCAAATTCACCATAGCTACTAGTCTCTGATTCTTCATCACTATCATATCTACCTTTGAGAATATTGTAAATAAACTGTTATTCTATATTCGTGTGGTAAGTTCTTTTGCTCTGCGTAGTCAGGCCTTTTCAGGACATTCACGTGATAGGAAAACACAAAGACCCATGTTCACACAATAATATTAATCCACAACTTCAAAGAGCACAGTAACTTACCTCTGAGACCCTTGAAAATTCGCATTTCTGCTTCAGAATAAGACACAAACTAATCAATAGAAAAATTAGTTAAAAATCCTCCTAGAACACAATCGCGCCAATGATATATCACATGGGTCATCGTATTGTTAGTCTTTTCTAACTATTGTACCAATTCTGGAGTCCACTGAGTGACTGCATCATCCTTCATGCATGTACTAAATTTATTCAATCAAGATAACCACTCATGCAACTCAGTCACAAAGGAAGTAAATAATATCTTGTGGAATTTTGTATAAATGTACTTTTGAACCCGATGTTCAAAAAATAATTTAGAACTTCTATTCTCTTGGATCGCGAATTTAAGGATCTTTTTATCAAGAAAATATTATAATTCATTTTGCATAGGATGCCACATCATAAATTATCCCTTAAAATTATCCCGGTCATGAAAACGGAACCATTTGTTTGCTTGAGGGGTCCTAACCAAGGTTAATATTTATTGTGCAACCAAAAAATCCTTCAGCTACTACCCCTTTCAGCAATGACCTGCTTGCGCAGATCAAAGTCTCACCTGAAGCAATATGGAGGGGGTGTTGGAACTAGGTTTCTGCACCCCGAGGAAGAATTTATTGTGGTGGTCCTAAGATGAATTATAACATAAATATAATAGATGGTATACAAGTGCGCGCATCAACAACTAAATAGAACAACAAATCAACTTCATTCCAGATTTATCATAGAATACCTTAATATGTATTTGGGCACATTAAAAAAATATAATTAAATTGCACTTATTCATCACCTAATATTCATGCATCATATAATTTATTCCTTCGCGCAGATGAATTTAACCATAACAAGAAGTAAAGATGCAATGAAAAAACATATTCACAATTAATAGATAAACAATATAGCAGAATGAAAAAGTTTCCAGTTGTCCAAACTATTCTTCTATATTAAGAGGTCCAATAGTTCCACTACATTAAAAAATTAAACAAAACCTATTCTTCTGTGCACACAGCCACTGGAATCCACACACAGTGAGGACATAGGTCTCTGCACACATAGCCAACAGGAGCCTTTCTACCCAGAACCCAGACTTAGACCAAAATCTTACAAAACAATCATTAGTTATCATATATCTACTTCACTCAATCTATCCATATTAATAATAACTTAGCGCATGGATACCATGGTCTCAAACCATGGTCTGAGACGCATGGTTTTCCCTTAAAACCCATTACATTGATTAGGGACTTTGACCCACCCCAAATCCCCTTTAGCTTTTTTGTGTAGTGCACACAACAAAACATATACAAAACATTACCAAAATTTACCTGAGGGGACCTTGCTACAACAATTGGTGTTGATAATTAAAGGGCTAATACATGCTTTTAACTTAAATTGAGATTTCTTCTTGTTGGATACAAAATTCAGATCATCCATATTCATTGTGTTTCTGATGTATTCCAATGAAAAAATTCTAATTGGTACAAATATTTGAAACCTATAAGGAGGAAGCTCACATTAGTATACCATATTTTATGTCTAATTCTAGTAGAGTTACCAGTATCCAATCTTATTTTTCTTACTGAGGTGAAGAGTTCTTCTGATTTCATTTGAAATTCTAGGTATAACATCACTACTGAGAAGACATAGAGCCATATGTAAAAACTAATTTACATAACCACTGAAAGAATACTTGTCTATGTTCTTCCTTACTAAGGAAGAGTAATTAATGAATGAGTGTGAATTCCCCTATGCATCTAACTTCTGTAATGGAAATTTGAATCTGTCTACTTGATAAAATAGAATAAAATACACAAGGACTTATTGATGCTTAAAAGCACCTTACGTAGAAAACTTAAAAAACTGATCAGGAATGTTGTTTGCCAAGTTGGCTATAGATTAAAATCAATGATCATTTATCATTTGTTGAAAATAGTTATAAAAATGATAATATTACCTGATTAACCCAATGATATCTACCGTAACCTAATAAGAAAGCAAGCATATATATGGTTTCCATAGATATTTATAGGAATATTCTAAAATAGTAGGGTGGATTAGTTCTTGGTAACCTAGAATTATCAAGTAAAAACAACTCAAAGATTTTGGATCTCTGAGGAAATTTAAGTTTTTTGGTAATTTTCCATGAGGAAAGTTTTACAAGAAATGGTGGAGAGGGGTTGTAGGCTTGACTTTGAGAGCTTTGTATATAGACTCAGCGCTAATGGAAAATAGGACTTCATTGTTTTGGGAAATTACGATCCTCTCACTAGGAAGGTATGTAAGGTGACACTAGGTAACCAATTCTGGGAACAAATGAGTCTTAGGGAAGATAAATTGTGGTAGGAATGATTCCCATATGCTTAATTCATCATTGTAATCTAAAAATTTTTGTTTTTCCTAGTTGTGGAGTTCATAAAGATCGAATTCACTCTTGGTTTCAAATATTTTATATTTTTAATATACCAATGAAATTTCATATATATCGATTATAGGTGACATCATTTGGCTTTCTACCACTACTTTTGACTTTCCTTTAGATCATGACATCGTAACAAAGAATTACAGGTGGAGGTTATTGAATTACTAGAGAATTGTCGATTACTGGGGTGTCAATTAGATGTGAGTTAATAAATTTGAATCACACTTGCCCTGCTACAGGAAAATAGGAGAAAGGGATTATTCAGGGTATACAAATGATTTAAACGGGTTTTTATTGAATTAACTATTTTTAGGCGTGTTTAGTTAATTTACTAGACATTGGTGAGAAGAATTAATTAGGGAACGATTATATAAATGTTTGGAAAGAGGATTTTATTAATGTAATGAATAACTGACATGGATGAATAGGATGAGAAAAAGTGGCAGGATGCAAGTGTAGGTTAAAAGTGGCTTCGAGAGTGAAGAGGATGTGAAAATTGGTTTTCGGGGAGGTAGGAAGTTTGTGGTTTTGGAGAGGGGGCCCCAAAATTGTTGTCACAATGTAGGCGCTATAGTGGAAATCAATGTTTGACCCCCCCCACCGTGGTCTCCCCCCCCCTCGTCAAATTACAACAACATCAGGGTGGTTTCAAATTAATCCCTTGTTGTTCATTCAGGATGGGATGATCTCCTCTGTAGAGTTGAATCTAAGATTTATCATGAAACAAAAAATTCGTCAACAAAATTTTATTTGCAATTTAAAATGTAAATAAAAAAATTATGTCATTTTCATTTGTGCACTTACATTATGGATTTCATATTTATTTTTTATATGTATTTTCATATCCCCTATTTTTCTTTTTTTTCAATATTTTTTTTTATTTCTTTTTCTATTTTTTTTCTATATATATATTCTTTTATTTTTTAAAAATAAAAAAAATAAAAAGATAACTATGATGCAAATAAGTTACAACACACACAACATCAAAGGTGTATCATGTACAACATATATAAAACAATAGTACTGCACATCCATATGCCACATAATGAATCTACCAAGCAACCTTACTTCCCATGTCTTTCCGCTATTCACGCTTGTTATAGAATGTCGCAGATCACATTTATTTCATCTCGTTGTTGTATCCCTCAACTTTAACTATCCATAACATATACATATAGATAGTACAAGTGTATAATATCAATCCATATCCACATGAAACTGAACTTGTGGATCTATCAAGACTACTCTTCCTGCTTGATGCCTCATAAAACCATGAACCTCTTCATGCCATTCACTTGCATAAGAAATAGTTCCTCCACAAGAATGATCCCTAACAACCTTTGAGACAATAACATACATACATACATACATACATAAATATATACATATAAGAATTAGAATCAAACAATCATAGTCTCTGATGACCCTATCAGACAATGGGTTACACACATGCATACACACACACACTGATACAGAGAATACTACCCAAAAGAGAATATATGTAGAAGAATAGATTCTGCAAATGAATTGTAATATCACATGTTGATTTGCATAGGTTTCAATGAAACCGCCATTCAAAAATTAACATCCATCGCAGATAAACACAACAATATACTCAAAGCATGAACATATGCACATGATTCCTATTTACGAATCCTACACCAAAACAAAATAGTTACCATCGAATCACACTTACAAATTGTCACTTATGTGCTATTCCCATATTACATTTATGTTTCTCAAGCCTTAGCGCTGCCACTAATCCTAAAATTCGATTGTCTGTCTATGGTATAATTTAGTGCATCTATTTTGTAACAGAGTTTAAACAATATATATTGAACAGAGAGCCGAACATAAACAAAATACTTGCATATAATATTAACAAGAAATTACAGATTGAAACTCTTCTTTGGAAAAATATTACACTTATTTGCCCTCTCGCTATAGAATTTACAAGTCGTCCCACTGTCACACTATTCCTACTCTACACTCTCTTTTTTTCTTTTCTTTCCTATTCCATCTCTATATCCATTTTCCATCCTCATACAAAGAACATATTTATACATAATGTGGATTAATTTGAATCCGTTATTTACTCCACAAATGACTCAACCAAATCCTAAAATAGCTTATCCCTTCTTTGACTCAACTAATTTCTATTTAAGGAGTTCATAATCCCCAAGATATCTATACAACCCAACTCTTCTCATATTCTCAATTATAAGAGAATATTTACAATAAACCTCACACTCAGATTTTCCTCTTAATTTATTTAAAATTTACATAATTTATAAAACAATTAAAAAAACATCACCCCCTAAATCATCCAAATAAATAATGACAATTTAACAGGATGCTCCTGCATGAGACTCCCCATGTAGAAAAGTTTCTATAGACTCCTATCTATGAGGTATGCCACTTTTTTGTAATAATGCGATAGCCACAAGTCTCAATGACTTGCTACCTCCAGGATTCCAAACTCTGTTTTTCTGTCGGTCTTTTAAAATATCAACTTCATTTTGTAATTTTGCTCAGAATTCCCAGAATAGTATTTTCAAAACACTATTGAATGTAATTCTCGGTTTTCCATACCACACCATATTTATTTCTGGAAATAAAAACTTGCGTAGAAACGTTGATACCCATTCTTCTAGTCTCTATGCTTTGAAAGAATCTCAAACGGGATTTACATTAGCATTCATAGCTTTATCAACTAACTCAATAGTGTTGAATTTAATAAGAGATAAATCAGAATGCTCACCATCACAAACATCACTCACTCTGTTAATCATATTCCCTTAGCCTTTACAACAAATATTTCCACCAATTCCTCCGAGTAATTCCTCTTTGTCAATTACATCAATGCGATTGATATTTTTTGTAGTGTCTTCTCCTCTTACAATTTCTCTGATCTTATCTTCTTTGGCCTCTAGCTATTTTTATGATGCTTTCGTCTCCAATTGCGCTGAACAATCAACTTTTTGTATTGAATAATAATCAATAACTTCTTCTTGATCACAATTATGGTAATTTAATGCCCCTATAGCAGCAAATTTCGCATCCGTTGCAGTACCTGCATTCATCAAAAAATTATTAGTCCTAAAAATACAAGACATTTCGGCCTCTTTTGATGCTTCAAGCACCAATCTTCGATCATTGACTTTCTAGATTTTAGCAAATCCTCTTTATTGTGACTTTATTCCTCTGATTCTCTCCTCTTCTAACAAATCAAAATGAATTTGTTCAAGTTCTTTAAACTCATTCACCAGCTTTCCATTCCACTTCTGTTGTAATAGCTTCCATTTGACCCGTTTCTTCACTCTCCATATATATCTTCAGTCTTCATTTATCTTTCTTGGTAGCCACTCTGTTTACATATCGATTTTTTCTTTCATTACTGCCAGACTCATCTCACACTCTTCATTCTGCTGACAATTTATATACTGCCGCAATCAAATGCCTTCTTCAAATTTACTTTCCTGTTGTTGATCATCTCTTTTAAATTGCTGGTCGCTTTCATCTTTATCCTACTAGATTAATACTTTTGTTTCCTTTATGTCTCTAAGGACATAAATTTCTCGCTGCTCCTGATCTTTCATCTCATCTTCAAATAATTTCTATTGAATTCCCCCGATTTTAGCATCATATTTATTAATTTTGTCATATGTACCTACAACCACATTATTAATTAAAGAATCAAAGCATTCACTTAACTTTAGAGTCCATGAGATATTTCTCATTATCCTCTTCACCCAAAATTTCACCCTGTTCTGGTCCACAAATGGAAACTTCCATTTCCAACTTAGCCTCTCTCACTTCTTCACATTTCAATTGCACACACATCATTTTCTCAAGCTTTATCAAATCTTATGTTAACTGCATATTTACCTGTTCATTCCTCTTTTCTTATAGTCTCTGCCATTTCACTTTCTTCCTCATTTTCCAACCATGTCTCTGGTATTTATTATTTCTCTGTAACAATTCCATCAATAACTCAAGGTGAACTACTATCTTAGCCTTCTCCCTCTCATATTCTTCATTATTCAACAAATTCCATATGCTATTTGCCTTGGCATCTACCTTCTTCTTTCCTCTGTTGTGGTCTTACTTTGAACCTATGAAATGACTATCAATAGTCATTTTTTCCTCCTTTTTGAACTTCATCTATTCACTTGTGGATTTCATTCAATCCCCTTTTTAGCAAGACTTCATACTTTCCATCCAACAATGCAAGCTCTCCTCCTATGGCTGACCTCTTGGTATCTTTTGGCTCTCTGTCTTGGAATCATATTCTAGGCAACTTTCTTGCTCCTCTTTGCTACAAACAACAACTGCAACATTTTTTGTGTTATAATTACCAAACTCTTTGGATGTTGGGCTCTGCTCTTTAAGACTCTTTGACTCAAGAATTGACATCAACCCTTAATTAAAAAAACCTCAACTTGTGAAAGGAATTTAATTGTCTTGACAAACTCACATCATTGACCAATTTCTTCAATTTTGAAAAATTATTCTCAAAAAAAAATATTGAATTTGACCTCAACATAATGTACTAGACTCCTTTTACTTCATGATATACAAATATTTACTTCAACTTTAACACTAGTAGATTAATTATCCCACTTATTATACCATAAAAATAAACTCCAAAGGACCTCCAATAAAATATAATTTAAGGAGAGCTTAATCTCTCTTCCCCAAAAGTTGTACTTTATGATACACATCCCATCTATAAAATGAATATCTTAAATATATGTTGTATGCAAATAATTATAAGTCACTCCAAAACAAAGCACCATTTCCACATTAAAAAAAAATCACCCATTTACCTCTTCAACCTACTCATTCACTTTTTAATGGATTTTATCTTTTTGTATGGACCATTCATAGTGCCCACCTCCACAATCAAGTTTTTTCTCATTCTTGATAGAAAATTGATGAATGAGAATCTTATCCTTGTTGTTACACTCTATAAACTCAACCGAAATGGCAAAGAAACATGCATCTGGATGAGTATGAATCCCTTTATTATCGGGGTAGAAACCATTCACCACGTTAACCTCACAAAAACCAATTCTCATAGCAACATAATTCTCACAACAACCAATTCTCACAGGCCCACACTCAGGTCCTGTTGAAGGCCTTTAGGGCATAATCTGCACCTAGATTATGTGCACACATAGGTCAACTATACATATTGGAAACCAACAGATTTGATTTATCTAAAACCTCCCTTACCATTTGGATCCACACATAGATAAGCGAATCTTGAATGAGAAATTGACGACTACAAGTGGAATTCTTCATAGCTCTTCATTGCATAATATGTATAATTCTTCGCTCCATTCGTTAGCTACAGATAAACTTCGATGCGCCTTGCAACCGCAACATTTCACTGACCCTGCTCATTTCTTGTTGATGGTATGCATCAAAATAATCGGAGAGAAATGATTACTGATAGACAAAAGAATCACTGGTTAGCAAAGAGCCGCTGTAAAAATGTTGTACTATTGTTGTTCTCACACGTGCTTTTTTAAGAAATTTTCTCAGCACAGCAATAGACCCCTACAGTTCCACACTAAACTTGTCTAGCTCAGATTACCTTAAAATTAATACCATACTAGCTCTTTAACTCTCGAATGTAACTCTTAAATCTAGATCGGCTACCCTTATTCTATGCAGTGACTCGATTTTCATGCAGACGCTATTCGACAACACACCCATAACGCAGAGCATCAAACCACTCCGGCCAAACGCTCAAGGCACACCACTGTAGCACAAACCACACAATCTGGCTCGAACCTGTGGGTTATATTCAATATAAATATGAATAGAAAACTCACCACAACCTATGTCACCTAATCTCACTCTGCCTCTGTTGTCAAGCACGCTGGCTCACCAGCCTTTCACTGTGATTGGGTTCACCACTTGCTCTAGGAATGTCGCCAAAATGTCTCAATATTTCACACTCATCTAACTTTCACGACTGCACGAATTAGATCTTCGGGCTCTGATACCAAAATGATGTAGATAATACTATCCAAATTACAATATATGCAGAAGAATAGTCCACAAATGCATTGTAATATCACATGTTGATTTGGATAGGTTTCAATGAAACAACCATTCAAAAGTAAATATCCATCACAGATAAACACGGAAATATACTCAAAGCATGACCATATGCACAGGATTCCTATTTACGGATCATACATCAAAATAGAACAGTTACCATCGAATTGCACTTACAAACTATCCCTTTTATGCTATTCCCAGATTACATTTATGTTTCTCATGTCTTAACGCTGACACTAGTCCTGAAATTTGGTGGTCTATCTACGGTATATTTTAGTGCATCTGTTGTGTAACAAAGTTTAAAAAATATCTATTGAACAGAGAGACAAACACAAAAAAAATACTTGCATATAATAATAACAATAAATTACAGATTCAAACTCTTCTTTGGCCGAATATTACATTTATTTTCCCTCTTGCTCCAAACTTTACCACTTCTCCCACTGTCACACCATTCCTACTCTATGCTCTTTTTTTTTCTTTTCTATCCTACTGCATCCCTATATCCATTTTCCATCGTCATATGAAGCACATATTTGTACATAATGTGGATTAATTTGAATCCATGATTTCCTCCACAAATGACTCAACCAAATCCTAAAATAGCTTATCCCTACTTTGACTCAACTAATTTCTATTTAAGGAGTTCATAATCCCTAAGATATCTATATAACCCAACTCCTCTCATATTCTCAATTATAAGAGAATATTTACAACAAACCTCACACTCATATTTTACTCTTAATTTATTTAAAATTTACATAATTTATAAAATAATTAAAAAAACATCACCCCCCAAATCATCCAAATAAATAACGACAATTTAACAGGATGCTCCTGCATCACACACACACACATAATCCTTAGAATAAAAAAATAATAAACTCTCATGACCTTTTCATACAACAAAATACATATATACATATATAGACATCATAATAATAATAATAATCATAACATAATTACTAGATATCACAAGGTCTAGGTTAAGAGAAATCCCTTTATCCGTGCATCACATGCATAATATCGAGAACCACAGTTCCCAACATAGATAAGGCATATAACACCTCAAATTCATTTACTTTACCATTCTCATAATTATCCTTCCACTGTCCATTTACACCAATGGACCTTACCAATCCAATTGGCTTTCATGATCTTCTCTTAAGTTACCCTTATACATGCAATGAGCTTCATTTAGGTTGTATATTACCTATTGGATTCATATATCTCTTCTTGAGATCCATTAAATTTCCTCTTTCGCAAACCAAATCCAAGTCCCTTGAAACATAAAAGGAAATAACAAGAAACAATGAAGAAAAGAACCATGAAAACCAATAACAATACAACACCGCAACAAAGTGGCATGGCCATGCACTAGATATAAGAAAAAACATAATAAATCACAACAAATCAAAATATACCGAAAGCACAATACTAACAAATAGACACCATGACTCAATCCCCATGGATTCCGAGCACTTCTATGGGAAATATTAACCTGATCGTTCTCGAAGATTCCATGGAAACATATTTTTCCATTCAATCCCCTACATCATATTTCTATAAACACATAATTGTCAGTGTTATGAAACCAAGTCACAAAATAGAATGAAATATAGATCAACGACACATAAATCAACCTCTTCAAGGGGGAAAACTCCTTCACATTACATAAATGAACAATTCTTGGATGATTAAAATGACAAAACCTCCTTTCTATATATAGGAGTCCAAGGGCTCACAATATAATCCTAACCAACATAAAAATAACAATGTAAGGGCACAACAATAATAAATTCGGGCTTATATGGGGCACAATAATAAAAATATGGGGATGACATGGGTACAACAATAACAATAAGGGGGCTACACTAACAATAAAAATAAGGGGTTACACTAGTATCATAGGGGCATAGCATCCCCCTCTACTTCAAAAAATTGTTTTTCTCAATGCTTCAGTAGTTTTGGATGCTTCTATATAAAATTATCATCCTCCCATGTTGATCTTCAGTAGGTAAGTTCTTTCACTTGATGAGATACTCTGAAATTGATTGATTTTGTAGTCGCCGAGTTCCTATTTCTGTCACTACTTCAGGTTCCAATATGATTTTTCCATCTTCTTAAAGTTCTAGAAATATTTTTTGAATTAGGAGCTTGTCACCTATAACCTTATTTAGGCATGAAACATGGAAAGCTATGTGCAGTTGGGAAGATGTAGGACGCTCCAATTTGTCTGCCATAGTACCAATATTTTGCAACACTTTGTAGGGACCATAATACTTTGGTGATAATTTATTATCCTTCTTAGCTTGCTTGACGGGAATTTGTTTGTATGGTTGTAGCCATAAAATATCTAGTTTCATGCATCAAAACTTCTTTTGCTACGATGTTTATCTTCTTGTTGTTTCATTCGATTTTGCACCAAGGTGAGGTTAACCTTTAAGAGTTGGAGAAATTGTTGTTAGCTTGCTTGACGTGAATTTGTTTGTATGGTTGTAGCCATAAAATATCTAGTTTCATGCATCAAAACTTCTTTTGCTACGATGTTGATCTTCTTGTTGTTTCATTCGATTTTGCACCAAGGTGAGGTTAACCTTTAAGAGTTGGAGAAATTGTTGTTGATGCTCGATGCGATCTTCCATTTCTTGAAACTTAGATTTTTATCTTAAATATGATGTGATGGAGGGTGGATGATATCCCTAAAGTGCCATAAATGGGGTCATTTTTCCTACAATATGGAAGGAATGGTTATACCACAATTTTTCCAAAGGTAGCAACTTGACCCATTGTGTCTATTTATCAGATACAAAGCAATGAATATATCCTTCCAAACATTTTTTTACTATCTCAGGTTGCCCATCAGTTTGAGGATGATATGATGAGCTATCAGCTAATTGAGTTCCCAAACGAGAAAATAATTCCATCCAAAAATTTCGTGTCAAAATTGGACCTTTGTCGCTTACAATAATCTTGGGGTTTCCATGTAGATTTTGAATGGTTTCCATAAATGTAGTAGAAACTGTATTGGATTTAGATGATATAATGCACAAAAGTGTGCATAATTCCTAATTCTATCAACTACCACCATGACGACAATATTTCCTTAGGACTTCCATAAACTTGTGATAAAATTCATTGAAACCGCCTCCCAATGTTCACTTGGAATGGATAAAGGTTTTAAAAGACTTTGGGTCTTAAGTGTCTCAACTTTATGTTGTTGGAAAACCAAACATTTTACCACAAAATTTTGAAGATAATATTTAAGGCCATCCCAAAATAATTTCTTCTTGACCCTGTGGTAAGTTTTTAAAAATCCCGAGTGCCCTCCTAAGAGAGAGGTTTGCAATTCCAAAAGAATATTTTGTTTGAGTAGGGAATTCTTATAAATATATAAGTGATATTTCTGCCATAATGAATAATTTTTCCAGCTAAATGTTTCATATGTATGAGATCTTTCTGCAACTTTTGAATGAGTTTCCACACCTCTTCATCATTCTTCCATTCATCCCTTGCTTCGGTTATCCACTCAGGTTGGATAATAGAAATGACACAAAGAAATGCTTCTACTTCCTCAGCCTTTCTTGAGAGTTTATCTGCAGCAAAATTTTTCTTCCCTTTTTTGTAAGATGATTTCAAAGTCATAACCCAACATCTTTGTGACCAATGTTTTCTTCTTTTCTCAAGATAATATTTGTTCCAGAAATTATTTAAGACTATCAAATCTATTTTTTCCTTGAAGCGTCTTCCCATTAGGTAAGGTCGCCATTACTTTAGTGCTTGTAGTATTGCCAACATTTCCTTCTCACAAATAGGTTTTAGTAAATAATTGCCTTTGATTGGATGACTTTAAAAAGAAAAGGTTCTTCCTTCTTTCATTAAAAATGTACCAATTCCATTTATCGAGGCATCACATTCCACAGTGAAAGGATTTTATGAAGTCTGGCATAGCTAAGACTAGTGATTGGCACATTGCCTCTTTAAGATGTTCAAAGGCCTTAGTTGCTTATAGATTCCAAGAAAATGCATCTTTCTTCAATAATTATGTTAAAGTTGTGAATATTCTCCCATATTTCTTAACAAACTTGCGATAATACCCTGCTAACCCAAGAAATCCTCAAAGGTTCTTTATGGTTGTAGGTATTTTCCATTCCTAAATGCATTTAATTTGTTAAGCTCTACCTTAACACCGTCATGAGATACAATATGACCCAAATATTCCACCTCCTCTACTCCAAAGAAACATTTGGACATTTTTTCATATAATTATTTCTACTCCAATAGTTTGAACACCATGTCAACATGTTGAACATGATCCTTCCAAGACTTGCTATAGATTAATATATCATCAAAAAATAATAAAAAATATTTTCTAAGGAATGGTTTAAAAATGGAATTCATCACACCTTGAAATGTGGAAGGTTTATTAGTAAGGCCAAAAAGCATGACCAAAAATTCATAATGACTCTAATGAGTTATGAATGTTGTTTTTCAAATTTCTTGAGTCTTCATTCTAATTTGATGATATTCAGAACAGAGATCCAGCTTGGTGAAGTAAATTTCTCCATGTAATTCATTAAATAATTCATCAATGACGGGGATGGGAAATTTAACTTTAATATTGATCTTATTGAGCTCCCTATAATCTAGATACATACGCCATGATCCATCCTTGTTGTGCACTAATATAACTAGAGTAGAGAAAGAACTTTGACTAGGTTGAATTACGTTCAATCTCACTCTTTTGAGAATAATGATGTTTGTAAGGCTTGATGTTTCGAGGAAAACTTCCTGGAATTAAACAAATAGCATGATCATGATAAAAAATATGTGGGAGTCCTTTTGGAGTCTCAAATACCTTGGAATGATTGTCAAATACTTTTTGGAGATATGCGGAAATAGATTCTTTTGATGTTTGAACCTATAGTGATCATAATTTTGAAATTAGGCCTCGTTGTTATTTCTTTACAACCTTTTTCATGAAATTAGAGATGATTATATTTCTTGGCTTCCCTATGATACCCTGTAATTCAACTTCCTTTCCTTCTGAAAAAAAAAACACAAGAAAATTTCTTGAAAATTAGAAGCTACCGTCCCGAAATATTGTAACCATTGTACTCCTAGTACAACATCAACACCGCCCATTGGGATGGAGAAAAATTGACTATTCAATAAATATTCCCCCATGGTTAGTTTGATATTATTTTACTTTCCAGAGAGATTTATATTTCCTCCATTTGAAACCATCACTTCACACTTTAGTGTTGGGTATAGGAAGCAATTCAATACCTTGGCTACCAAAAATGAATAAAATAATTGCTACTACTTGAGTCAATCATCACTATTACATTTTTTTTCTTGATATTTCCTTCTATCTTGAGAGTTTCAGGTGTGGTAATTACTTCCAATGCATTATAGGATATGGTCAAATTCATTTCTTATTCCTCTAGCGTTGGTTCCTGGTGTATATTGTCTTCTTTTCATGTTTCTTTTTCCTTATCTTCCTCCTGTTAACAATCTATGTAAAATAATTTCTTCTCAACAAAGTTATGACCTTTAGTGTATTTACTATCACATTTGTAGCAAAGCCTATTTCCTGTTTTTATTCAAATTGTTGTGGTTGTTGGGCAACATTATTATCGTTAATTAATTTCTTTGTAGTACTTGCCCAATTGTTTAGTTGTCAATCTGAGGATCGTGGACTTACGAAGCACATGCAAAATTCCTGCGGGACTGAAGTGTGATAAAGCTGATCTAAATTTCTTGACCGAAAGTAAAATACCATGAAATAAGTTAACTAATAAAGTAGTAAATTGCATAAAGAAAACAATATCTGGAGAGGAACGAGACAATAACTGTGACTCACAAAAACAATGGAAGAATCATATCACACTATGACAAATCAAAATCATAACAATGAAAGATTACAAAATAATTATTCTAAGCATAACTGACTCCTTAATAATCATAACTTAATTACCACTAGTAATGACTTCCTCTCCTTTTACCTAATCTCTACTTGACAGTTTACCTCCCCATGAAGGGAGAGCACTCCCTTTTGAATTAATCCTTCACATATTACTACAAATCACAAAGCTCATCCATACTTGAGATATTAATGAAAAACATATTAATTTTCCAATATTTAATCATTAATTCACTTATAATACTCAAATGAACAAAGTTGAAAATAATAAGGAAATACCCAAGTATATTTATGGAAATGGTATGATGAAAGCTTAATGGGATGATGAAATGTAAGGAAAAAGTGGATGAAAATGGGACATTTATGAGGCCCAACATACTCCCCAATTGAACTTGTTGCATTTCCCCATACAACCTTGCATGGATATTCTTAAAAAATGTTGGCATTCAATCTGTGGCTTTGAATACTAATGTTTTTCTAATAGGGGATGTTTCTAGAAGGTAAAATACATGAGTAACAACTCAACTGACATTTCTTATGGTTGGTTCTTGTGTGAAAACCATGAATATAAAGAATGTTTGTTCTTGTGTTAACAACATCCATTTCATTTGTGTTCTTTTTGTAATAACAATTTTAACCATACATTCACTGGAAATGATAAACAATTAATGTGCATAAGACAACCTTTGTTTATATGTAGGAAACATGCCAACCTATGTATCAATGTGCATGAAACAAAGTACCGTTTGGAAAAGAAATTTTGGTGAATGGGAAAAAAATGGAATGATAAGATGGTAATGGAAAAAAAAGAGGGAAAAGATCGTAATATATATAGTTTCCCCTCCCCCAACTAAATATGTTGCATGTCTGCATGCAACTATGCATGAGTTATAAAAGTAAAATGGAGCAGGGTGAGGGAACTTAAAAAGTTATTCAGTTCTAGCAGTTAAGGAATTACATGATTAAAGGTTCGAAAACAACATACCTTCACTTATCCAAGAGTGATGATGAACTATGCAATAGGAATATGGCTGATGTTGGTGCTTGATCACGGAATATGTCACTACTACAATATCAGATAAATGTAACTGTGAATGTTGCTACGGTTGTAACTGGATTATGGGAAGTGAAGGAATCTGAAATGTTGTTGCTAAATCACGGAAAATGTGCAAGGTGGAGGATGGAACTGTAGTATTTCTTGATACAACTGAAGTCATGATATTGTAACTGCTGATGGAGTCATGAAAAGGAATGTATAGTCTTCACCCGCTACGAAAATCGATGAAACAATTCCAATCATGCGATCGATGTCAAGCATGAATTAAAATCATTAGATTACCGACCATTGCTGAATGGCGTTAACCAATGTGAGGAAAACTCACCATTTATGTGAATGAGTGCCAAGGTACCAGAGTACATCTTGTGAAGTGCGAATGGATGTGCTGAGGTCGAGCCACTTGCAATATCTAACAATCAAGAGACATTGACGTATTCCCATGATTGTCAGTGAGAGAACCTGCCATTAAGGCATGCAAGCCTTCAGGTACTCACAAGGAACTCTAGTCTATATCCTAGATAAGGAACCGAGGTCGATGGGGAAAGACTTGTTTAAAGGTGGGCCTTAAGGAATCCCACATCAGTCAACACGAGTTTAACAAAAAGATTGGTAGGAATATAAATTAAAAATATCTCACAATCAGGCAGTGTATATGGTAAGGCAATGTAGGCATGGAAAGGGAGCTAGAGGTTCTGTGGAAAAGGAAAAATGAACTGAAAAATAAGAAGGAGAGGATGTATGCAGTTCAGAAAATAGGCATGTGTGAATTCATGGTGGATAAGGAAATGAAAAGTGGACTTCAAGTCATGGATAATTAAGGCACTTGGAAGGATAAATGTGGGTAAACATAACATGATGCAAAAAAAAATTGTGTAGCGAAAAATGTCATGACATACGTAATCAATAATTAGTTCCTCCAAGACTTTAATGATGAATTTCTCATTGTGATTTTTGAAGAGCAATGCTTCATGAATCTGGATCATCTGCACGGTTGTTAAAACTTAGTACGAATACTACATGAAATTTGTGATAACTTAAAAAAAACATGAAATGTATAAATGAGTATGAATGCTAGCAACCAAATAGAATGAAATGCATTTATAGGTTTACGTTGCTCGCAAGTTCCTTTGAATTAACTCCAAGAAAAAAATAGCGTAAACCGTTTTGAGGAATTATGAGATGTCCATTTGCGAAAAAAATTTGTTTTTAAGTTTTATTTATTTCTATATTTATTTATTTATTTATTTTATTTATTTAATTATTTTGATTGTTAATTTGTCTTATTGTTTACATAACCTTTTATAGAATAGCAAAAATCTCTAGAACAAGTATGAAAAAATTATCTCAACCGAACGATCAATCAATCATGAATACATTTATCGAGATAATTACCATGAGCAGTTGTAATGTATTGTCCATCTTGACTTACTTCAGCACTTGTGAGTGGTGATTTCGTCTCCAGAAGTCCAACAATATTCTCTGTCCTCAAATGATGAGTGACAACATTTTAACATGACCTTCTACGATCATGGATTACACTAGGCCTTGTCGGTTTAGTTATGTGAAGCCTAACATCTCTATTTTCTTAATGAGAATCTTGAAACCATCAGGGCATATATGCATTTCAATTTTTTTTCTAAGAAAATTGTTGATCATGAACTTGGAAATCTGTCTTAACCCCACATATCTTAATATGCCTATCTGAGGCTTTCCATTCACTATGCAGAAGAATTCACTGAACTGAATGGTGAGAATGGAACAACCCAAGTCTGGAAGTATCTTGCGGTGTGCAGAAGCTGCAAAGATTATTAATGTTGTAGATTTCATTTAAAATTTATTTTATTCCTAAAACTTATCTTAACCATCATAATTTTCTGATCCTCCCAATTTTGAAACTAAAGCAATGAAATTATGGCAGTTAACAACTAATGGAAAATATTTTTACCACTTTGCTTCAACTTGGGCCATCACAGAAAACATCATGCAGTTGTCACTGTGATGAGAGGGTATTTGATCCCAACAATTATCCATAAACATGTGATCAAACCTTCTCAAGCCTTCTTCCTAAAGCACTGAATAGATAAATCAGTTGATATCTCATGGATAACACCAAGGGAAAAGTGCATGTAAAGAATCACTATAAAAACATAAAATCGAAGGAGCAACAACCACTTATCAATGAGGGGAGTTCCGTCGAAAAAAAAAACTCAGAAAGAGCGTTTGCAATTTCAAAGAAAGGAATAATAATGACATGCACAAGCAAGTTTTTAAGCCCTTTGGTTCATCAATAAATGTGCCAAAATCAATCATCGCATTACTTTATTATTTTCCTTTTCACCACACACTTTCAATAATCTTGTCGACAGAAACATAGCCATCCACATGCAATCCATAACATAAATCCAAGTAAATGCAGATAAATAAACATTAACAGACCCGGAACAAAGCCATCTATCTGCATTGGAGCACATTACTTGTTTCAGCATTTCTATTTTTTCTCTGCATTCATCATTTTTTCTGTAATGCGATAACAGAGGAGATCAAGACACGGGATGGAATCTAAGTTTGAGCCTGCGGTACGCAGGGAGGAGACTCCTGAAGCTTGCATCATCATCATTGAACTCCCTAGTAAGTGATTCTAGAAATATGTGTATTTTAATTTTTCTGAAATCAATTTATTTAGCTCTCTATCCAAAACCAACCATCTATCCTAAACCCAGAGATTAAAATGTTTATATTTACTTGAGTAATACTTTTGGGATAATTGATTGATTGATTAACCTTTGTAGGCTTCAAAACATAAGATCTCAGAGTGCAGGTGAACAACCAGAGAAATCTCATCATTAGCAGACAACGTCGTGTCAAGGAAACAAAAGAAAATCCCAAAGCGGGAGTGAGATTTGAGAAAATGAAGAGTCGGGGGCAGAAATTCAGAAAGGTTATCAACATCCCCAAGACTATGAATATGGATGACACTGCCAAGTTAAAGGAACAAGTGTTTCTTGTCACGCTGCTTTTCGTTAAAATTCCACATCGCATTCCTTCTTGCTGCTGATACACTGTAAATCATAGACTTCTCTTATCTGCACCCTCCTCTCCTTTACATAAGATGAAGAAGAGAAGGTTACAAAAAATGCTAAGAATTACCTAAAACGTGGTGTGCCCCACATGTATTCTATGCATGCAACATGCATGATGTACAAATACCAAAATGAATATGCCATGCATGCAGCGTAACTCCCAGAATAAATGTGCCTTGCATGTTAAAATAATGTGCCATGCATGGCATATTCAGAATCTCTCTCAGAATAGTGTGCCATGCATGCTAAAATAATTTTGACTTGAGCATCAAATCTTGTATGCATCAGTACTGGACCCTACCATGGCAGCCATTACAATCCATTCAGCTAATTTAACAGGACTAGATATATTTATTGCTCTTCCATATCTTCTATCACTTAGCATGTAGCTGTTACCATCGCTCTGTCATGCACCTGATGCATAGATTTATCACTCTTTTCCTTCATAATCAGCTCACCATTCTTATATGAAGCTCTCCTTCACACAAGTGCATTATGGAGGAGAGGACGTGGATGCCAAACAATAAATGTTGTTTTTGTTATTGGTTCAATGATAGAAACTGACTTTGCCACACTGTTGAATCCATTCATTTTGGATACGGAAGTGGGGTGGTAGCTTTTGAACATAAAAGGACACCTCTCTTATTAATAGTGGAGGTACTACCTTACCAGTTTTGGAAAAGAGGAATTTGATGGGGGACACAAATGGGGGAAGGAGCAAAGTAAGGCAAAAAAGGGCCGCACTCAACCTCCCAATTCGAAGTCAGATTATAACGTAATATGATTGTCTCAAATAAAAAAAATAATATCGACTCCTCTCCATTACTAATGTGAAGAAACAAAATTTCTTCCTCACAAATCACCTTCATGATCGAACCAATCGGAATGAACAATTGACTGACATTCTATACCACTTCCTTGCATTATATGCTTGGGTGTGCAAGACGATCGTTAATTCCCGATCGGATGCTACAGAGCACAAAATCCATCCATCTTACCAATGAAAAATGCTTGGGATCCGATGTGTTTGGGCTGGACTTATCTCTTTTTCCTTCTTTCACAATAAGGTGAGATATTCAGGAGTCAAATTTGGATTGGTTAAAAAAAAAATTAAAGGAAAAATTGAAAGATCTAAAAATTTTATTTAGCAAAATAAATTGTGAGCAAATGGAAACAAATCGTAGACGAAAAATATATTAGGAAAAATTTGTTCTATTGTCGACAACAAAAATTCTTCCTCAAAATGCTGAAAACGTTAGAGGCATCCTATTTTCTGATCCTCGCGATCACACAAAGCGTGGAGGAGAGCATAATTATTCTAAAAATGGTGTTTTATTCATTATCCCTACCCTCTCTATGCTAATTAGAAATTAGAAATTAGTTATGTGTAATCAAATAGCCAATGTAACCATCCACAAAATGATATTGTTGTTAGAAAATTAAATATTACAGAGCAATGCAACACATAAAACCAGAGAGACACAAATATACATGGTTCACCCAGTTTGGGCTACGTCCACCCCGAATAGCCAGTCCTTCCTTTCTATTATCTAGCAAAATGAAGAGGCAAAACTTACAGAAAATCCACTGTGATATCCTCTGTTCTCTCTCACAGTCTCCCTATCTATTTCCCGCTCAGAGAATACACATATATATTACACAACCACAATAAAATACCCTCATAAAAGCAAGGGGTTGCCTTCTAGGGAAAAAAACCCTAAACTAAACATAACTTCTACAGTCAGATCATCCACCTAATGAACAACCCAGATTGACTAGAAATTACTACACTTTTACAAGGCAATTTTACATCTATTTTTGGCTTTGGGGGCGCTGCCCCCGAAACCCCCGTTGGGGAACTGCTGGCCCCCGGACCCATCAATAGGGGGGGTTGGCCCCCCCGGACCCCGCGGGGGGGACAAGTCCCCCCTGCACCCCCCCACATGCAAGGGTGTACAATTTTCCTGGGGTATACATCCATCTAAAACAAGGATCTCTGAATCAGGAAGAAAATCAGGCTCCACACACAACAATATCCCACTTGGAGACTGATTGTAGCAACTCCACCGCTACTTCATTTGCTAGAAAATGAATCTTTGGACCTGGTTGTTCCTCATCTTCATCATCATCCTTGAAGACCAATTGAAACTAAGCACATTTTCAGTTTCTCCCTGGTTACAACTTTTGTTAGCATATCTGGAAGATTCTAGCTAGTGTGTATCTTTTCCAGCTTCAACTCTTCATCTTCCAATACTGACCGTATGAAATGGTACCTGAGATGTATGTGTTTAGTCCTAGAATGAAATGTTGAGTTATTTGCAAGATGAATGGCACTTTGGCTATCACTGTATAACGTGCCCATATCATGCTTCTTACCCAATTCACCCATGAGCCTTTGTAACCAAATCATTTCTTTACTAGCCTCTGTAGCAACAACATACTCTACTTCTGTTGTTGAAAGTGCAACAACACTTTGGATTTTTGAAACCCAACTGACAGTTGTTCCACCTACAGTAAATACATATCCTGTAGTGCTCCTCCTGTTATCTCTGTCACCTGCCATATCTGCATCAACATATCCCCGTAGAGCAATGTTTGAACCACCAAAGCATAATGCTTGATTTGTGGTACCTCTCAAATATCTGAGAATCCATTTTACTGCCATCCAATGTTCTTTTCCTGGATTATTCATGTACCTGCTTACAACTCCCACTGCATGTGCAATATCAGGCCTTGTGCAAACCATTGCATACATTAAGCTTCCAACTGCTGATGTATATGGAACTTTAGACATATAATCCATGTCTTCTTGGGTCTTTGGGCACATCTCCTTACTAAGTTTGAAATGGCTAGCAAAAGGTGTACTAACAGGTTTTGCATTGTGCATATTAAATCTTTTCAACACCTTTTCTATGTACTCATTCTGAGACAGTGTTAATTTGCGATTTTTCCTGTCTCTAGCTATCCTCATACCAAGGATTTGTTTTGCAGCTCCCAAATCCTTCATTGCAAATGAATTTTCCAATTTTATTTTGAGCACATTTATTTCCTGCATGTTAGATCCTGCAACAAGCATGTCATCCACATACAATAACAATATAATATAGCTACCATCATTTTTCCTTTTTAGATAAACACAATGATCCGAGTGACATCTAGTATAACGTTGTTCAGACATAAACTTGTCAAATTTTAGATACCACTACCTTGGAGCTTGTTTTAAGCCATACAAACTCTTTTTTAACCTGCACACCAATTTTTCTTTCCCTTTGACCTCGTATCCTTCTGGTTGCTGCATGTATATCTCTTCTTCCAAATCTCCATGGAGAAATGCTGTCTTTACATCTAACTGTTCAAGATGTAAATCTTCTGATGCTACAAGACTTAAGATAGTTCTAATTGAAGTCATCTTAACAACAGAAGAAAATATTTCATCAAAATCAATACCTTTCTTCTGTGCAAACCCCTTCACCACAAGTTTAGCTTTGTACCTTTGTTTTCCTCCATCTTCTTCCTTCAGCCTGTAAACCCATTTATTCTACAATGTAGATTTACCTGCAGGCAACCTGACTAAGTCCCAAGTCTAGTTATGCATTAATGAGTCCATCTCTTCTTCCATGTCTTGCTCCCACTTCTTCCTGCTTTCAACCTACATTGCTTCTTCATAACATTCAGGTTCACCAGAATCAGTCAGCAATAAATAATATAATGAAGGAGAATATCGTTCAGGGGGTCTACTTATCCTGGTAGATCTTCTAACACCACTTTCAGGTGTTTGAGGTGCCTGTTGCTGTTGTGGTGGTTTCTGCTGCTGTGGTTGTTGATTATTATCATTTTCAGGCACCTTTACTTTTTCAGTTATCTCATCAAGAACCGCGTATTCCTTGCTTTCTTTTTCCTGTTTCTTTTCCTGCAATTGATTCTTATACAAGACCTTTTCATTGAATATTACATCTCTTCTCCTAATGATTTTGTGATTTTCATAATCATATAAGCAATAACCAAAATCATTAGCACCATATCCAATAAAGGTACATTTCTTTGATTTTTCCTCAAGCTTTGTTCTATTTTCTTTATTAATATGGACAAAGGCCTCACAACAAAATGGCTTTAAAAAATAGCAGTTTACCTTTTTACTTGTCCATGCTTCCTCTGGAATACCACCATCCAAGGAACTTGAAGGCCCTCTATTTATTAGAAAAACAACAGTATCTACAACATCTGCCCAAAATTGTAAAGGCATTCCTGCATGCAATCTCATGCACCTTGCACGCTCCATGATTGTTCTTTTCATCCTTTCTGACACACCATTTTCTTGTGGTGTTCTTGGAACTATCTTCTCTCTACAAATTCCATGCTCTGAACACTACCTATCAAACTCTTTGCTGAAATATTCACCTCCATTATCTGATCTGAGACACTTTAACTTCTTTCCTGTCTCAATCCCAACCAAATCTTTCCATTTCTTGAAAGTATCAAATACATCAGATTTATTTTGAATACAATAAATCCAAGCTTTTCTAGTTGCATCATCAATAAAAGTAACATAATAGCGAGAGCCACCGAGAGATGATACTTGAGTAGGTCCCCATACATCTGTATGCACAAGCTCCAATTTTTCACTCTTCTTTTCTTTCCCAACTATGAAAACTCTGACTCTCTTTTGTTTTCCATAAATGAAATTCTCACAAAAATCCAAATCAACATTCTTCAAACCTGGCAACAAATTTCTTGAGTGAATAATATTAATCCCCTTCTCACTCATATGTCCGAGGCTATGATGCCATAGTGTTGCATCTGCTCCTTTGGAAGTTAAAGCATTAACAAAGTTAGAAATACCATTGCATAAATACAATGTACCAACCTTTTCTCATTTTTCTATTACCAGGGCTCCTTTGGTGACCTTCGAAGCTTTATTTGTGAAAGTTGTCACACAACCTTCACCGCCTAACTGCCCTATTGAAATCAGATTTTTCTTTAGATCTAGAACGTGCCTTACCTCCTTTAGTAGCCATTGGTTTCCATTATGCTGTTTTACAAGAACCTTACCCATTCCAACAATTTTACAGGGTTTATCATCACCCAAACGAACTTGTCCAAAATCTCCTTGAACATAGTCATGAAAATATTTCTTATCAGGTGTGGCATGGAATGAAGCCCCTGAATCTACAAGCCAAGAATCAATAACATTTTCGAAATAAAGAATAAAGCATCTTGTAACACATCACCTGTCACATTTGCTTCATGATTGTTTTCTTGTTGTGCATGTCCTTCTTTTCCCTTCCAAGATCTACAATATTTCTTTAGGTGTCCTCTCCTTCCGCATTTCTAGCACACTATCCCTGACCTGGACTTGGATCTGCCTTTCCTTGATTTACTACGATATCCCGAGCTCTTTCCTCTTTCCATTCTCCTTCCCCTAAACTCTACACTCAAAGCATTACCTGATGTCTCACCAGAGCTTTTCCGTCGCATTTCATTACTAAGGATAGCACCAAAAACATCATCAAACTTTAAAGTACTCGATCCAGAGACAGAGTTACTAATGGCCATAACTAAACCATTCCAGCTTTATGGAAATGAGCACAAAAATAACAGAGCTCTAACTTCATCATCAAATTTTATCCCTACAGAACTTAACGGACTAGTAACTGTATTAAAATCATTTAAATGGTCTGCAACACATCCACCTTCCGACATCTTCATATTAAATAGTCATTTCATAAGAAATACCTTGTTTGAGGTCGAGGGTTTTTCATATAGTTTCGCCAACATCTACATCAAACCCTCTGTTTTTGTTTCCTTTGAAATATTGAAGGCGACTGACACTGCAAGGCACAACCGTATTGTTCCGAGTGCCTTTCTATCGATAATGTTCCATTCCACGTCTGTCATGGTCGTCGGCTTCTTTTATTTTCTGCTCAATGGTAGGTACAGATATTTCTGATACAGATAATCTTCCATCTACATCTTCCACAGTGGGAAGTTTTGGCCACTAAATTTCTCAACCCTAAACTTAGCATCTTCCGCCATTGCTCCCACTTGAATCACGAACCCTTCTTTCCTGCGAGTTTATCAACCAAATATACCTTCGGCTCTAATACCAGTTGTTATAAAATTAAATATTACAGAGCAATGCAACACATAAAATATGCGGAAAATACAAGCACACAAAAAACATAAAACCAGAGACACACAGATATACGTGGTTCACCCAATTTGGGCTACGTCCACCCCGAACAACCATTCCTTCCTTTCTATTATCCAGCAAAATGAAGAGACAAAACCTACAACAAATCCGTTGTAATATCCTCTGTTCTCTCTCAAAGTCTCCCTATCTGTTTCTCACTCAGAGAATACACATATATATTACACAATCGTAATAAAATACCCTCATAAAAGTGATGGGTTTCCTTCTAGGGCAAAAAACCCTAAAATAAACATAACTTCTACCGTCAGATCATCTGCCTAATGAACGGCCTAAATTGACTAGAAATTACTATACTTTTACAGGGCAATTTTACATCTATTTTTGGCTTCGGGGGCGCTGCCCCTGAAACCCCCACTAGGGAACCGTTGGCCCCCGGACCCCCCAGCCGGGGGGGTCGGCCCCCCGGACCCCGTGGGGGGGGGAATTCCCCCCTGCACCCCCCGCATGCAAGGGTGTACAATTTTCCTGGGGTGTACATCCAGCTAAAACAAGGATCTCTGAATCAGGAAGAAAATCAGGCTCCACACCCAACAATTATGAATATGTTCATTGTCAATTTTGTAAATGGACAATGAAAATATGCAAAAATAAATAAATCTAACTGTTGTAACTGGAAACTACCTAAATAAAAATGAACAGACTAATTTGATCGAGTATTTACTTGGAACCATTGTTCAATAAAGCTTTCGTAGGCACAATTTCGCCCACTTAGATCATGTTGTAACTCTTTTTCATCTTCCTCGATCTCATGTTCGAAGAATTGTTCACCCTCATATGACTAGGAGTCTCTGGATTTGGCATCTATAAGCTCTCGACTCTTGTCAAGATCTCCACTTCATGGGAAGAGGATATCATGAATTTTGCAAGGATCTGAGTGAGTTTTTATAAGCCAACACTCATTAAAAAACTATCTTACACACATGGGTTAATAGAGAGGTTCTTACGATACCCAAAAATTAAATCATAATGAAAATAAACGAATTGCATAAAAATCACAAATTGCAATAATTAAATACTCATTCTGAAATAGAAAACAATTACTCTTCACAGTTGCAGAAAACACACACTTGCAGAAATTGAAATTCACACTTGCTGAAATTGAAATTATGGAAATTGAAATTCGCACTTGCCTAAAAGTAAGAGATCAATGAAGAAACGTCTTTTTACTTCAAGGCAATCAGAAAAATACATGTATAGAAAATACCAACAACTAACACTGGTGCATTTTCCTTAATGAAACCTTATATAAACATACTCATATAATGCAACTAATAAAAAATTAAAATGAAAAAATAAGCTTCATAATAGACACCAAACACTTAAACATCAAATAGAGGACATAATCAAACATTCAAGCAAAAATTAGATGACATAAGAAAACTCATACCTTAATGTATCTTAGGGGCAGCTATCTTCTCTCCACCATTAATCTATATTAGCATGCTATAAATTCAAAACATATCAAATCAAACATAAATAATGTCAGGATTTCCATAATAGTAACTAGCTAACATGTTCACATCATAAACTCATAAGAAACTACCATTCATGCTTAACTATGACATATGCACATTATGTCTAGATTAGTAAAACAAAATATTAGAAATAAGTTGATTCCTACCTAGACGTCATAAACCTAACCACATGCATAGGAAAATACAAAATATAATGATAGATAAAACATCTATATCTTAGTTTCAATGACCATAATCACCATGCATATGACCACAATGCATATAACAAGTTGCTATCATTTATGACTATTCAATGCACTTCCAAATGATGACACTGATGAACTAGCATTTATCATGTATGTAACCACAACAATAATAGAATAACATGAATGCATATAATCATAATTATTATAAAAATCATTAACCAACATACTTTCATGCCCAACGTACAAACCTATATGACGATCTTCTCTTACCTCGAGGTGCAGTGCGAAAACCTCACTCTAATGACCTGTGTCTCTTACTCTATCTCAACCAGCACATTACCATGATAACATACAAACAATTTCACGTTAAAAAACATACATACTGACCCATGATGCATTCTTGACCTACCATGCATGCATAACCATAACCATGACAATGCATGCATAACAACATATAAACATACAATTAATCCGAAAGACATTTATATAACATATAAACACTAACATGCATAAAAATTCATATACAAATAACATGCATTAAATACAAGCACATCCCAACATAAACATCATCGAATTATACATGAAAATACAACTATCAGAATTACCATCATTGTGCATATGTAACAAGCACATATACAACCTACATGCATGCATGACAAACATATTTTTCCCATCCAGTCGAAGAGTTGAACCATGCTTGAATACCATGTATAACAACCTCCTCAAACATTTACATGAGCTAATTAGTCCTGGGTAAACATGTTATGAGAGGATACTATGATGTCATTAAACACCCCATGTACTGTTAGGGACGCCTAACGGACAAAACAAAACCAATCTAACCTCCCTCAGAAGCTATAAACCCTTCAAGAGGAAACTAACCCTTCCAGGTGCTTAACCCCTCAAACAAATTTTCATTTTGCTAATTTAGACCTTGATATGCTCCCATGAAAAACCATGCATGTGATTGAGGCCTTCCAGTTGCTCTCACAACAAAGCATGACAGTGATTGTGTCCTTTTTCAAGATGTTTTGAGCTAACGACTCTAGATTATGAGCCACTTTTTGAGGGCTATGTCTTAGGCCACTGCCTAGAAGTTCATGAAACTACCAGAAATTAATAATAATTGTGGAATAAGGCCAATAATGCAATAATTTTTACAAGTACTTGATCTAGCCTCTACTATCCAATACACGAATTTTGTGAAACATATCACAAATATGTAATCTATAAGTCATAAAAACAGATTTGATCATAGGAGTCTCATACTTATTTTAGATTTGAAAAGAAGCATGGATTCCTTATCACAATAGCCGCATTATCATATATTAAGGCATACATTCATTTTATTATCAAAACATGATTATATTCATACATCTAGACTCTCATAAAACATCCTCATAACCATCATATAACCAACAGAAATAACAAGGATATAATAACCATAAAAACCATAAAAACCACATATGAAGAAGTACATTTACACATGAAATACCAAAAGGATAAGGAGATCTTATTCATGTACTTGTATTCTAACCAAGTCAGGGACATCCATGAACAACATGACCATAGATTAGGTTGAACCAAATATTTATTTTATCCAATCACCCCTGTCCCATATTCGAACCATGGATATGTAAATCACATCAAAATGAACTGGGTCTTCCTCAAAATTTAATGTATATCCCACTAAGGGATTTGTAGGCATGAAACCTTCATCAATACAACAATGCTTTAATACAATCCCACCAGATGAGTAGCCCATAAAAAAGCATGGATTCCTTCGGATCTCTCCACCTAAACCATGAGGAATTCATTTGTCTCCACTCTCTAGGTTTTCTCATCTATCTCGCCATAACTTCTCAAGGGATTCCTAGAGCTTGAAAGAGCATATACAAGTACAATTTACCATGTATCCTACCAATACTAGTAAAGTGATTCCTAGGCCCTATGAATCTCCATCCTCTAGGCTTTACTGTGTATCTTGCTATTACCGGACAAGGGATTCCTAGGCCTAACAAGGAGGTTAAAAATACGTCTTTATCGTGTATCCCGACATTACTTGTCAAGGGATTCCTAGGCCTTGTGATTTCTCCTAAGACCACCCCACTCAATTTTGATACCATATGAAAATACATCTCAACAAAATACAAGAGAAACCACCACACCATGGCTATCCGTAAATGGCAAGGCAAGGCTGAAATCCACTGTCAGACCTGAAAAAACCCATTTAAATAAAAAAAAAGAACCAGATACACACATGCATATAACATGCATGCCAAATCTAGAAAGGAAATCACACATGAAAGTTGATACCTACAAGTAATCCTACTATAGTCACTTGATTTTTCTCTTCCTTTCTTGATATTTGATTCCATTTTCCTTATTTTCTATACCTTTGATTTTATAGATCCAATGATATAATTATCCAAGGATGCTCCAAGTGTCCAAGAGTGAGAGAGAGAGAGAGAGAGCTCCAAAATTGAACTGTCAAAAGTATACTAGCTGATCTTGAGAAGCCTTTTATCTTTGAGACCTTCGTTTTCCTCATTTTCCATTATTTTCCTTCATTTTCCTCCTCATGCAAAAATGTGACCTTTCACATTTCTTTTCTCCTATTTCCCATTATTTTCATATATATAATAACAACTAATTCCTATTTCCTTTTAAAAGGATTTTCCTTTGCCTTTGCTAATTTCCTTAGCTATAAGAAACCCAATGAATGCCCACTATGATGTTTTTCCTAACATTCATCTTGGAATAAATGTCCCATAACCTTGGTATTATTTTTTCTTTATTTAATTTGTTACATGGATTTTTAACTAGGGATATTATCGCATCCTCCCCCTTGAGGGAACACCGTCCTCATTGTTCTACGACACTTAGAACTTGAAAATCCACTAAAAAATAGAACATACTGCTTATGGAGATTTATAACACAACTAGTTGCATTATTTACAATGAAAACTACTAAAAACATGTAAAAAATTCCATGTACTTGAGATTTATAATAGAAATCATTACGATATTTAAAATAATGAAAAAATATACTTATACACATTTTATTCAACCAACAAATAACAATATTGGTTATGTAGATTTATAAATCTAGATTGATACAATATTTACAATAATATACATGTATACACATATGCACATTTTATTAACCAACAAATATGAGGATACGGTGCCTGCATCCACAACAAGGGAATCTAGTGACTCACACCTCCATCCTCAAAATTAGTACCAGGATCCACCACCTTCCGAGGAAGTCTAGAATCCATTTCCAAATTCAAAACTCCATCCAATGTCCATTGCCACAATACCGTGCCACTTCTCTTCTCAGTGAAAAGTTACCATCTCATTGTTCCATTGCACACTCCTAATGTGCACTTGATTCCATATGGAAATTCTAATGACCAAAATCAATTTATTCCTGGGCCTTTCCTTCTCTTATACATGGTCCCTTAGGAAATTGGGTAACCACCTTCCCTAGAGTCACTCACATTCCAAGTTCCCCAACATCCCCTTTCCGGGAAATCCATCCTTTGGCAAAGCTTCCTCGCATTGGAAGGTCGAAAAACCAAGGCATATATCTACCTCAAAATTTTGATACTAGCCATAGCATGCTCATGCAAATAAATGGACATTAGTGTCCTCTAATGGCCTGGCTCCTGAAGTGCTTTTACCATCATACTGCTTCTTGTTCTAATTTTTTCTTATTGTTATCAATTCAAGCAATCGGTTCCAACCACCCAACCAAGAATTTTCTTACTCTGTTGTACCAAGAACATAATTGCCATTAGGCTCAAAATAAAATTGAAATAAAGTGAAACCATACTTCATTGGTATCTTATCATTAAGGTACACTTGTAATTATATTCACAACATGTCACAACATGTCAAGCTAGTTGTTTGATAAAATCATCATGTATAAACATATCACATTAGTTTAGCTCAAAATCAACCATCATAATCAAAACCATAGATCACATGTAACCATAATAAACCATAATAATAGATCATATGCATAGTTAAAAATGAAATAAAAAATTGATACTTATCCTTTAGTCGATCCTTAGCTTATACCTTCATCCCTTCTCCTTTCCATATGGACACTAGATTAGTTGCCACACTCAAAAAACACCCAATTCATTTCCTTCAACCATGTATACATACACAGAGTGTGAATCACACACATACAACCACACATGAAGAACAACACCATAAAATAAATGCACCTACACCTGTCCCATAACACATACACCCGACATACAAAAAAATGCATACAACTACATAGGGTGTATGACACAACACATACACTTACACCTAATGTACAACACAAAAAAATACATACACCTACAATTTTGTTCAAAAAATAGGTACCAAAAAACCACCTGTACAATTCGTATGTAGAACCACATGTACACAAGACCACCTCCACAATGCATACACAAAACCACATCCACGACATGTACACAACACCACATTCATGACATCTACACAGCATGATCTACATAGAGAACCTTATCTACAACATGCACATGAGACCACATACACACCACTACATGTACAATCATACACAAAACACCACATTTACATAGCACCATATGTACAACATGCACACCACACGTATGTACACAACATCGGATATGAAATATGCACAAATTTCAATATGTACACAACACCACATATCCAACATGCGCACAACACCATATGTACATAGCACCGCATATCTAACATTCAAACGACACCATATGTACACAACACCATCTATACATAGCATTGCATAAAAAACATGTACACAAAATTCTATGTACACAAAACTGCATGCACAGAACATCACAGGCGAAACATGTACAAAATATATACAAAAAAAATACTACATATCCGTAGACCACACACTAAATCTACCAAGCAACCTTACTTCTCATGACTTTCAACTATTCATGCTTGTTCCAGTATGTCACATATCACACTGCATTCATCCCGTTGTTGTATCCCTCAACATTACATGTCCATAAAATAAAGATAGGAATAATACAAGCATATAATATCAATTCATATCCACGTGATATTGACCTTGTGGATCTGTCATGGCTACTCGTCCTAGTTGATTCGTCATAAAACAAGGAACCTCTTCATGCCATTCACCTGCATAAGCAATCATTCCTATACAAGAATGATCCCTGACAACCCTATGATACAACAACATACATACATACATACACATATACATATAAACATTAGCATAAAACAATCATGATCTCTGATGAACCTGTCAGACAATTACATACACGCATACATATATTTAATTATTGGCATAACTAAATCATGACCCCTCATGAAATTTTCAGAAAATAGCATACATACATATATAGACAACATCATAATCATAATAATATCATAACTGTGAGATATAATAAGGTATAGGCTAAGATAAATCCCTTTATCTATGCATCACATGCACAACATCCATAAGAATAGTTCCCAACATATGTTGAAAATATTGAGAGGGGGGTGAACCAGTATTCCTTTTAATTAGTGTTATTATTAATCTTTTAGAGCATTAGTTAATATTCAATTATTATCACTATTTGTACAATGATAGTAGTAAACAAAAGGAACACAAATGTACATAGTTTTTAAGGTGGAAACCCCCTCTGGGACGAAAACCACCTGAATGATTTTCTAATAAGTCTTTAATATTCAACTCCAGTTGAAAATAAAGCTACAACTTCCTAGAATCTAGAAAATCATTCTTCTCCATCTCCCACTGGATGGATGCTCCAATGCCCGAGATTCTTCAGTAGTCAACTGAATGGATCCCCCAACACCCAGTGAGCTACAACTCACCCTGGCACCACCCAACCACCCCAATGTTTTCACAGGATTGAACCTGTTGGTGACTTCATGCACCAGCCTAGCACCACCCTACCACCCTATATAAGAAGAAAAGAAGAATGGACTCCCATACCAAGGAAAATGGTCCACTTTACAATGATATATAATGATGTAGAAGAAGAAGACACACTAGACCATAACCCCAACTATGACACAAATACCTAATGATGATCCTAGACCTCCTGATGCTTCCTCTTCATTTCTTCGCAGATAGACACTTGTAAAAATTTCACAATGATTCTTTCACAGTGAATCAGTACCATGATACCTTCACAATGAATGTATGCAATGCTACCCACATGAGGACTTCATGTGGTAAGATTCTTGCTAACATTCTGCACCTTGGTTGTTGCTCTTGTCATGCTACAATTTCTCACTCTTCAGAACATTAGGCCATGCATTGAGTTTTATCTTGATGAATATATAATACCTGCAAAAATATTGGACCTTACCTTTGCTGCACCTTGCTTTTTTTTGCTGCCCTAGAAATTCTGGTCCTTTGCAGCCCTTGACAACACATGATCTAGCTTTTTCTTCCCTTCTAGGAGATCGATATTGAATCTGTTGTATCTCTATTATTTCATATCCATAATATGTGATTTTTAGTCTTGTAGTATTGCTCTAAGTCTTGTTTCCAATTCTAAAGGTCTGACCCAATTTGGATTCTTCAAGAAAAATTTATACCCAATCTCTCACAATGACCTACTTATGGACTTGTTTAGTAGAGCGAAATTGTATGGTTTTTCATGTGTCCTTGTTTCTTCATTCGGCTCTAAAATTGATACAAAGAAAACTACATTCCGTGCACTATCCACCCCTTTCTACAAAATTCCAATCCGATACTCAAAGAGAGAGTTACAAAGATTTTCCCAAGGTCACCTCTTTGAAATGAAGTTCAGGAGCCTGCGAAAAACGCTAAGTTACACAGATCATATCTCCGAAAATATTACACACCACGATCTGAAAATTATACATGAGCTTCCTCTGGATTTCTTCTTCGCCTCATAAAATTTTCAGCTTTTGAACCTTCATATAAAAAATGTTGTAGCACAAATTCCATGATGACATGTTCCAAGTTGTGAAATCCCCACATGAGGATATGAGGATCACAATTTATATAAATGCTTAGGTTGAGAGGGAATTCAACAGCTGAATGTGGGAGGTATTTTATGAGCTTAAAAATTGTTAATTATTTACTTTTCAATGACCCAGGGCACAACCCCATGGGGTTTTAGCCCACTAATTGGGGTTAAAAACTTCAAACATGAATATCTCTCAAACCGTGAATAATTAGGTGGCATACCATATATCAACGAAAACATCTCGATAAGAAAAAATCATAAATAATATCCTTGAATTGTAATGTGGTAATTTGGTAGGTCAAAATGCCCATGCAAGATCGGGGTAGCCCCTGGTGCTGCCTGGGTTGACATCAATGACAACCACTGATCAACAACATAGCATATGTAAGGCATCTAACGCCTCAAATCCCATTACTTTACCTTTCTCTTAACTATCCTCCCACCATCCATTTACTCCAATGGATCCAACCAATCCAACTAGTTTTCATACTCTTTCCTTAAGATTCCCTTATACATGCACCAAGAATCATCGAGGTCTTAAATTACCTATTGACTTCATCCAAATATTTGTGGAATCCATTAAATTACCTCTTTCCAAAACTAAATCCAAGGCCCTAAAAACATAAAAGGAAAGTGAAAGAAATAAACAAAATAAAACCATGAAAACCAATAACAATATGGCACCAAAACAAAGTGGCATGGCCATGCACCATACATAAGAAAAACCACAATCAAGAGCAACAGTCACAAAATACCGAAATAAAAATATGAGAAACAAACACCATGACTGAATCCCCATGGATTCCCAAGGCTTCCAAGGGAAATCTCAACCTGATCATTTTCAAATATTCCATGGAAATCTCTTTTGCCATGTGATCCCCTACATCATACTACCATAAACACATAACTATGAGAACTAAAAAAAATATAAAACTATACCAGTTATCTTACGTTGTTGTATCAAGCAAGTTTTCTTGTAATTGGACATATACATATATCATCTCTCAAGTGACTCAAATACCTTGATGAATGTAGCCATAACTAGAAACTAGCTAATATACCTGTCAAATACATGTTCATGAATATAACACAAATCCACATAATGTCACACGAAATCAAGATTAATAAGATTTACTATATTGAAAGAACTCATTCATTCAGAATTGTGATATCCATATTCCTTTATTTTATCTTTTACCTTGCTACAATCGAGTCTTATTATCTATTATCACATCACCGATATGTTAGTTATATAAATAAATCAGTTATACATTGTAATTCTAATACCAAGTATGTTTCCCTACAACAACTCACACATGTCAGTCACATGTTCTAAAGATAAAAACATCATGGATATTAATTTGAAATTTCCTTTACCAAGATTGAAAACCATGCCATAATCCACTCATATTCATTAAACATAATGCTACAACTATCACCTGCTTACACTAAAGTACATAGCAATTGTCTCAACATATATTGTGTTAGTAAAAATATCTTAAAACAAGATCATTCATTCATACAATATTGAAGACACATACTCATATAATGCAACTAATAGAACATTCAAAGAATAGTTAAACTAGATAATAGACACCAAACTCTCAAACACCGAATAGACGACATAATCAAACATTCAGGAACCAGGAAAGTGACATAAGTAAACTCATACCTTAATGTATATTAGGGGAGGCTATCTTATCTGTAGAATCAATATAGATTAGTGCAATATAACTTCAAAACATATCAACTCAAACATAAATAAGTTCATCATATTCATAACAATAACTAGATAACATTTTTACATCATAAACTCATAACATATTTCCATTCGTGCATAACAATTACAAATGAACACTCGGTCTATATTAGTACAAAACAATATCACAAATAGGTCGAATCATACCTCAATGTCATAACCCTAACCATCTACATATTAAAATCCAAATTAGCATAATAAATATAACATCAAGATATTAGTTGAAATGACCATAATCACCATTCATAACACTCCAATGCATGTAGAAACAAGTTAGTATAATGTATGACTATTCGACACATTTTCATATGACCATAGTGATGAAATAGCATCTATCATGCATGTAACAAAAACAAAAATAGAATAAAATTAATGTATATAACCATAGTTCTTAAAACAATCATTAGAAAACATACATACATGCCGAACATATAAACATGTATGATTATCTTCTCTTACCACAAGGTCCAGTGCTAAAACCTCGCTCTAATGACATGCGTCTCCTACTCTATCTTATCCAACACATTATCATCATAACATAACATAAACACCGTGATGACACAATGTACATAATGAACACCATGATGCACGCATGACATACCATGCATGGAGAACGACAACCATCACAATGCATGCATAACAACATGTAAAAATTAATATGCATAACAAATGCATATACACCCTACATGCATTCCAGATAATTACATCACAACATCAACATCATCAACATCAACATGACAACAAAATTGTAACAATGACCATTAATATGAATACATGACAAGCACATATACAACCTACATGCATGAATGAAAATGAAATTCCACCCATCCAGTCTAAGATTTGAACCATGCTTTGGTGCCAGTCTATAACACTCTCCTCCGAAATTTACCTAGGCTAACCTATCCACTTGGGTAGAAAGGTGATGAGATGCTACTATGATGTGATTCAACTATCCAAGTAAAGTTATGGAAGTGGAACTAATAAAAAAAATTAATATGACCTTCCTTAGGAGCTATAGACCCCTTAAGACACAACCAACCCTCCCAGGTTCTTAACCCCTAAGAAAACTTGTATTTCTTCTATTATGGACCCTCAACCTCTCCCATGACAAGCCATGCATGCAACTGAGGCCTTATGGTCACTCCCAAATAAGGACATGCTAGTGACTATGGCCCTTTTCAAGCAGTTCTCATCTCATAACCCTAGATTTTGAGCCACTATTTTAGGGCTAGATCTCAGGCCACTGCCAAAAATTTCATGAAAATCCCACAAATGAAAACTAGCAATGGAATAAGTATATTGATATAATAATTTGTACAATCACTTGATCTAACCCCTACTACCCATGATAGACATTTTGTCAAACATATCACAAATATGTATTCTATAGATCACAACAACGAATTTTAGCATAGGGGTGTCATACTTATGTGATATTTGGAAAGAAGCATTATTTCTTTATCACGATAGTTGTATTATCATCTATCAGGTCATATATTCATTATACATTCATTTTCTAATAAAAAAATGATGAGAGACATATATCAAGTTTGTCAAGTTTGGATGTTGGGCTCATAACAACACCAAATAGGGCTTCCTTAGGCTTTACCGTATATCCCACCAAGGGATTCCTTGGCTCGAAACCCTCATGAATAAAAATACCCTTTTCTGCAATACCACTGGATCACTAGGCACTAAACAAGCATAAATGCATCTGTATCAATCCACCTAAACTTTGAGAAATTCTTTCATCTCCACTCTCTGGGATTTACTTTGTATCCTACCATAACTAGGAAAGGGATTCCTAGGCCTCACAAGAGCATAGACCTATGGGATTTACCATGTATCTCACCATTAATAGTCAAGGGATTCCCAGGCCACCGAGGCTCCACCCTCTAGTATTTACTGTGTATCCCACCAATATAGGTCAGCGGGTTCCTAGGTGTAACGAGGAGGCTCAAAATTTGGACTTTACCATGTATCCCACAATTAAAGGTCAATGTATTCCTAGGGCATATGATTTTTTGAGAGACCACCCCACTGAGTTTCGATACCATCCAAAAATCTATCTCAACCAAATACAAGAGAACCATCCACACCATGGCTATCCAAAAATGGCAAGGCAAGGCCGGAATCCACTATCACACCTGGAAAAACCCATGTCAATGACAGCAAGAGAACCAGATAAACAAACGAATGTATCATGCATGTCAAATCTAGCAAGGAAATCACACATGCAAATCGATACATACAAGTAATCCCAATGTAGCCCCTTGATTATGCTCTTCCTTGCTTTATCTTTTCTTTCCTTTTCCTTCTTTCCTCTTCATATGATTTTCTTGATCAAATGCTAGAATTATCCAAGGATGCTCTAAGTGTCAAAGAGTGTGTGAGAGTGTGAGAGAGTATAGAGAGAGCTCGAAAACATAACTGAACAAAGTCTACCAACTGATCATCCTAATCCTTTTTATTATTGAAACCTATATTTTCTTCATTTTCCATTACTTTCCTTCATTTTCTTCCTCATGCAAATATGTGACCTTTCATCTTCCTTTTATCATATTTTCCATTATTTACATAAATAAAATGCTAATTAATGCATATTGCCTTTCCAAAACCTTTTTCTTTGCCTTTTCCAATTTCCTTAGCCATTATAAACCAAATTAAAACCCACTAGGATGTTTTCCCCAACATTCAGCTTCAAATACGTGTCCCATGGCCCTGGTCTTCTTTTTCATTTATTAACTTTACTATGTGGATTTTTAACAAGGGTTGTTACAGGTAGTTTTGCAAACAAACAATATAAGAAATTAAATTATTTATGGATTGTGTAGTTGTGCTAGGGGTAGATGTGGTTCTAGGAGTCTGAATAACATGAGTACCATGCACCAAAGGGATTGTAATTAAAAAAATCATTAACACTATTAGAATTGGATTTGCAAGGATCATAAGTTAGGGCCAGGGATTTACGGTCTAAAGGGGGATGGAGATAACGACCAATAGGAGGTTTCCATTTGAGCATCGCAATGGAAAAATCAAATAGTTCATCAAGAAAATCCTTAAAATACTTGAGCTGGGAACCTTGAACATTAAATCCGACCATGAAAATGGTGTGAAAATTACATTATCCCTTTGTATAATGTTGTTTGATCTTCCAAACAATCACATGGAAACAAAATTTAGTGTGTGCTATTAATCGGGGCAATTGTAGGCCCTCGTCCCCAACTCTTAGTGCCATATTTCTAGTACAAATTGGAAATACATGTCTTCTTGTTGTGTTTGAATTCTCCTTGGAATGTTGTAGATATTTATTGTCCCTCCATTCACATTCCCATCAATTTATGAATTCCATGCACATGAACGGGATACTCGTTCTCAAGCTAGAGTGAACCATTATGAATCATGATTCTAAGGAAATTTGTGGAGTAATCAACTCCTCGAGTAGTTCCAAACACTGGAAAGTCCCGCAAAATAGGTAGGTTGGAATCATACAACAACATGAACATTGGTCTTATCCAAGGAAGAATGATACTCAACACTGTGGGAATGAGTTCCATATGTACTTCAAGCTTATGAAGTGGGAATAGATCATCATTAGTAATAGCATTATCAACAAGGATAACCATTTAATACTTTCCATACTAGTCATCTAAGGGTTGGCTAGAAAATTGAAATTGAACAATGACTTTGATGGAGTTACTCAAAGTTGAATGCCTATAGTAATAAACTTGACACATGGGGGGTATCTGGTGGAAAATAGAAATGAAATAAAAATATTTAGACAGAAGGATAGAATCTAAACCAAGAATCAAAAATAGATGAATGAAAATGAAATTGACTTAATTATCACTAAAACATGATATTGGTTTATGTCTCATATAGGCTTATAACGACTCAAAACTTTCATAATTTTTCATTTTCGTTTTCTTTTCTTCTAGATTATATATCCTCAAAATTTCTTCATTCTTTATTTCACTTTCTTTTTGTAGGCTCCATATTTATTTACTTGATGCTACTACAATTTCTCTTTTTTTTCTTGAATTTTTCCTGAAAGAAACCTAATCTTGTCTTCTACACATTCGTCTTCAAATATTTTTTCAACCATGGACTGGTACTAGATCATTGCATCTTCAAATTGTCTTCTTTTCTCTACTTCTTGCGCTTCATGTTGCTGAATCTATTTCTATCATATTTGTTGATAGAAAAATCTTATTGCTTCTTCAATCCATTCTGGAAAAATGGTTTTAATGCATTCTTCATTTTTTTTCAAAAACTTCCATATCATTCTCTTCACTTTCATCATCATGTGTTGAAGATTTATTCTTGTAAACTGCACATTCAATATCATTATTTACCATTTCAATCAATTATTTTATTCCTACTATTTCTTTAAGACTCACATCAAATTATTCAATTGGTTTTTGAATCCATTTTTCAATTATCTTCAAATATGAATCAAAATTATTAACAACCTTGTTTTAAAATTCTACTCCAATGTTATTTTGAGCACGTGCATATTCAAAATCAATGTTAAAAACATATTTATTAAGCCCTTCAATGAGAGAAAATTGCTCTATCTCTTCCTTATTTTTTCCTGTCATTGCATCATAATTCTGATTTTATTATCTTTTACCAATATTTGGTGCTACAAATATGTTTTCTTCCACTTGGCTTCCAAACACAAGTGGGTTTTTCTCACCTAATAAAAACATATCAATATGTTCTTTATGTTCAATTACGTGAAACCAATCCTCACCAGTTAATGGTTCATCATCACATTTAAGTTCAACAAATCGAATTGTTGGATCCACCAAACAAGTTTTTGCACTATTCATAGTTTTATCTAAGCCAAAATCGGCTGCAACATGTTCTCACACTTCTTCATGAGAAATTTCAACTGCTTCATAACTTGATGCTACAGTGGTAGCTTCAACCTTTAATTCTTCATCAAACATCGCATTTACCATATTACCACAATAAATTCATGTTTCAAAAAAGAAACCATTCATAACATGAAAATAATGTTCATCCACAATATGGTGAGATATCTTGGCATACATTTTCTCATTTTCAATTTCGTTGGCAATTTCAGCTTCACAAAATTCATCAGCTACAACTAGATTCACCAATACATATCTCACATTGTAGTGATCACCCACATGTGTTTCATCGCAATGGGATTTTCCATCATTTTATCCATACACATCATAGTGGAGTCCTTGAGAATTTATATTTTTAGGTTCCTATATTATTAGTGTACTCCCTTATTATGGTTAGCATATCGCCCTTATTGTTATTGTTGTACAACTGTAACCCCCTTATTGTTATTATTGTCCCCTTACATTATTGTTAGGTCAGCTAGGATTATATTGTGACCCCATGGACTCATATATATAGAAGGAGGCTTTTTCATTTGTATCATCAAAGAATTTTTCATTTATGTCATGTAAAGGAGGTTTGCCCCTCGAAGTGTCTTATCTCTAAGGCATTTATATCTATTTTATTTTATTTTTGGAGCTAGTTTCATAACAATTGGTATGAAAGCTTTGGATTCTAGGGTTTCGCTACTCCAAACACGTCATCAGGGAATTTTCGCTATAATTTTTTTTCTACGAAGGTTCAGAAGCTGAAATGTTTATCATGCAAAGCCAAAATCCCAAAGAAATTCGTTTGAAATTTCAGATCTTTGTTCGCAATATTTTCGGAGATATGATCTGTGGAAGTTAGGGCTTTTTTAGGCTCCTGAATTTCATCTCAAAGAAGTGACCGTGGAGAAATTGTCATAACTCTCTCTCTGAGCATCAGATTTGGACTCTATAAAAAATAGTGGAAATTAAAGGACGTTCGTTTCCTGTGTATCAATTTCAGACCCGAAGGAGGAAACAATGACACGTGGCATGCCGTACAAGTTCGCTCTACTGAACTAGTTCATAATTAGGTCATTGTGGGAGATTGGGCATAACTTTTTCTTGAAGCATCCAAATTAGGTAAGACCTATGGCATTGGAAAGGAGATTCGGAGGGATTCTTCAGGACCAAATTTCAGATATTGAAGATCCAAAATCACACAGATAATTCAGTTTCAATATCGAGCTCCTAGAAAGCAGGAAAAATGTGTGTATTTGTTTTTTCAAATTGCATAAGTCTTGTTTGAAAAATCAATTTGAAGTGATTCCAAGGGCATATTGAAGCATAGATATTAGTATTAGGTTTTAAAATGTGCCCTAAAAATAATTCAACGCCCATTAATCCCTCATAATATTCTACTATGACTCATGAAGATGAAGAAATGCAACATGATATATCAAAATTACAAGAGCAAGTGCACCAAATTGCACTCTCGCAAAGAGCAACAAAAAATGAAATGGAAGTTTTGAAGAAAAGAATGGAAGCTAAGATGGATGGTTCGAAGAAGCGCATGGAAGCTAATGTGGATGGTTTGGAGAAAGGCATGGAAGTTAATATGGATTACATGGAAGCTAAGATGGATGGCGTAGAAGCTGAGATGGATGATATAGAGGAAAAAATGAAAGACAACATGGAAAACGTGAAGAATTTTCTAAAAGTAGACATGGAAGGTTTGACAAAGTTGATATAGGAAATTATTCGTAATGGAGAAAATATAGTAGAGTAAACGCATGATGAAAACAAAATAAATTTTAATCGGGATTTCAGAAACTCTAATGTTGGATTGAAAACCCACCACCATATCCCAAAGGTCGATAGGAAGAAGTTTGATGGCAAGGATCCCATAACATGGATACTACATATCGAACAATATTTTGATCTCAATAATGTGCAAAACACACAAAAGGTACGCATTGCAAGTTTATATTTATAACAAAATAAATTTCTATGATATCGATAGCTTTACTTCCATAAAAAAATTGTCGCTTGGTTTATTTTTATGGAGTAAATGATAGCACATTATGAGGATACAAAGAGCAACACCTTCTTTAGCTAATTGATAAATCTAAAATAAACGAGTTCAATGGTGGAGCACATTGAGGACTTCCAAATACTGAAAGGGTAAATGATATTCGAGAGGAACATAGGATTGATGTTGTCATGGGGACTTTAAATGATAACATCCAACATGAGGTTTGACTTTGGGAACTTGATTCATTGGAGAAGGCATTCAAGTTGGCAAGAAAAATTGAATGTAAAATTATGGCGACAAGGAATCCTACCACTCACATCTATAAAGATGGAAGTGTTATTATTCCTAGACTTCAACAACCTACAAGGTTGACAGTGCAACAATTGGAAGAAAAAAGAGAAAAAGGTATTTGCTACATTTGTGATAACAAATACACTAAAGTTCAAAAGTGTACTGAGAAGAAATTATTTTACATAGATTGTGAAGAGGAGGAAGAAAATGAACAAGAAATTTCAAAAGTAGAGGTTATATACCAGGAACTAGCCCTAGAGAAAGAAGAAATGAGTTCGACCATATCGTGTAATGCATTGTCAAGAATTACCACTCCTCAAACTCTCAATATAGAAGGACATATCAAGAAGAAAAAGGTAATAGTGTTGATTGATTCAGGTAGTGCCCATAATTTTACTCATTGTAAGGTAGCCAAGGAATTTAATTTCTTCCTATACCCAATACCAGAATGTCAAGTGATGATTGCTAATGGAGGAACAATTTATTACTCTAGAAAATGCCATAATGTCAAGCTATTCATGGGTTAATGTGTATTAAATAGCCAAATTCTTTCCATTCCAATGGGAGGTACTGATGTTTTACCAAGATTACAATGGTTACGATATTTAGGGATGATGGCTTTTAATTTTCAAGAAAGTTTCTTAAAAAAAAAAATTAGAAGGAAAAGAATTCGAATTACGGGGTATAGCAGGGAAGCTGAGAAAGACAATAAGCTCTAATTTCATGAAAAATAATCTAAAGAAATAACAACCAGGCTTAATTGCACAATTTTTCTCACTAGAAGTTCCAACATCCAAATCATTTATTCTCCATATCTTCAAAAATTATTGGACAATCATTCCAAGGTGTTTGAAACTCCCAAAGAACTCCCACCTATTCGTGATCATGATCATGTAATTCATTTGATTCCAGGAAGTGCTCATCCAAACATTAGGCCTTATAGATATCCTTATGTCCAAAAGAGCGAGATTGAACGTATAATTGCAGAAATGTGAGAGGCTGGTATAATTAAACCTATTCAAAGTTCTATCTCTACTCCAGTAGTATTGGTACACAAGAACGATGGATCATGGTGCTTGTTTCCATATTATAGGGAGCCCAATAAGCTGACTCTTAAAGATAAATTTCCCATCCCTGTGATTGATGAATTATTCGATGAATTACATGGAGCAATTTATTTTACCAAGTTGGATCTTCATTCAGGATATCATCAAATTAGATTGAATACTAAAGATATTCCAAAAAAATCATTTCGAACTCATGAGAGTCATCATGAATTTTTGGTCATGCCTTCTGCGCTTACCAATGCACCTTCTATATTTCAAGGGTTGATGAATTCAATTTTCAAACCTTTCCTTAAAAAAATTTTGTTAGTATTTTTTGATAATATACTAATATACAATAGGTCTTGGAAGGATCATGTTCAACATGTTGAAAGGGTTCTCAAATTATTGGAGGAGAAACAATTATATGCAAAAACCTTCAAATGTTTCTTTGGACTCCAAGAGGTGCAATATTTGGTTCATATTGTATCTCACGATGGTGTTAAGGTAGACCCTAACAAAATTAAATCCGTTAAGGAATGGAAATTCCCCACAAACATAAATTACTTGTGAGGATTTCTAAAGTTAACAGGGTATTATCGCAAGTTTGTTAAGAATTATGGGATAATAGCAACACCTATAAAAAAATTATTGAATAAAGATGCATTTTCATGGACTCCTGAAGAAACTCAGGCCTTTGAACATCTTAAAGAGGAAATGTGCCTAGCACCGGTCTTAGCTATGCCAAACTTCATAAAAACCTTTATTGTGGAATGTGATGCCTCAAGAAACAGAATTGGTGTTTTTTTAATGCAAGAATAACGACCCATACCCATTTCCATTGAAAATTGTGCAATCAAAGGAAAGTATTTATAGAAAGTTATTTATGAGAAGGACATTTTGGCAATACTACATGCACTAAAGAAGTAGAAACCTTACCTAATGGAAAGACACTTCAAGGTCAGAACTGATCATGATAGTCATAAACACTTTTTGGAATAAAGACTATCTTCAGAAGAGCAGCAAAAGTCGGTCACAAAGATGCTGGGTTATGAGTTTGAAATCATCTAAAGAAGAATGGAAGCTAAATGTTGTTGCAGATGAACTCTCAAGAAAGGATGAAGAGGTGGAACCATTTCTATTATCAAACCATATTGGATAACCAAAGCAATGGATGAATGGAACAATAATGAAGAAGTGTGGACACAGGATCGCTTATGGTACAAAGATCGCTTATGTATTTGTAAGAATTCCCAACTAAAACGAAATATTCTCTTGGAATTTCTTACTTCGCCTTTAGGAGGACACTTAGGATTTTTAAAAACTTACCACAAGCTGAAGAAATATTTTTTTTGGGATGGCCTTAAATCTAATATTCAAAAGTTTTTGGCAGAATGTTTGGTTTGATAAAAAAATAAATTTGATGTAATTAAGACCCCGGGTCTTCTACAACCTTTACCCATTCCAAGTCAATGTTGGGAGGATATTTAAATGGATTTTAGCACAGGTTTACCTAAGTCCGAAGAAAAGAGTGTCACCATGATGATAGTTTATAGACTTACCAGGTATGCACACTTTTGTCTATTATCTCATCCATTTAAAGCAAGTACAGCTGCTACTGCATTTATGGAAGCAATTCTAAAGCTACATGGAAACCCAAATATTACTGTAGGCGACAAAGATCCCAATTTTACTAGAAATTTTTGAACGAAATTATTTTCTTGTTTGGGTACTCAACTATCTCATATCTCATCTTATCATCCTCAATCCAATGGCCAAACTGAGATAGTGAACAAATGTTTGGAAGGACATATTTTTTGTTTTGTATCTGATAAACAAACATAATGGGTTAAGTGGTTACCTATGGCTGAATGGTAGTATAACACTTCCATCCATACTACAACAAAAATGACCCTATTTATGGAACTTTATGGATATCATCCATCATTCATCACATCATATTTAGGAGGAAATTCCAAGGTTCAAGAAATGGAAAATCACATCGAGCATCAAAAATAACTTCTCCAACTCTTAAAGGATAACCTAAATTTTGCACAAAATCTAGTGAAACAATAGGCCAATCAACATCGCAGTGATAGATGTTTTGATGTAGGAGAATCAGTATGTTTACGACTATAACCATACAAAAAAATGTACTGCAAGTAAGCTAAGAAGGATTATAAATTATCGCCAAAGTATTATGGTCCTTTCAAGGTTTTGCAAAAGATTGGTAATATGGCATACAAATTGTAGCTTTTGGCTTCTTCGCGAGTGCCTCCGGTTTTCCATGTTTCTTGCTTAACAAAGGTTATAGGTGAAAAACTTCCAGTTCAAAAAATATTGCTAGAACTTGATGAGGAAGGAAAAATCATATTGGAACATGAAGCAGTCACGGAAAGAAGAAATCAACAGCTACAAAATCGATCAATTTGAGAGTATCTGTTCAAGTGGAAGAACTTAACCACTCAACATTCTACATGGGAGGATGATAATTTTATACAGAATCACCCATAGTTACTTGAGCATTGAGGACAACACTTTTTTGAAGGACAGGGGCATGTTAGGTTCCTATATTACCAATGTAATCCCTTATTTTAGTTAGTATAGCCCCCTTATTGTTATTTTTTTACCCCTGTAACCCCCATATTTTTATTACTGCACCCTTACATTATTATTGTTAGGTTGGCTAGGATTATATTATGACCCCATGGACTCCTATATATAGAAGGAGGTTTTTTCATTTGTATCATCGAATAATTGTTCCTTTATGTAATGTAAAGGAGCTTTCCCAGTAAAAGTGGCTTATTTATATGGCATTCATCTCTCTTTTATTGTATTTTTGGAGTTGGTTTCATAAAATATATTCTCTTTCTATGCTTCCCATAATGAGGCTTCTACTTCTCTCTCTCCAATATTTGTTACATCTTCTTCATCCATATGCATGCTTGCATAGTGAGTTTTAATTTTATTTTCTTCATGACCATCATCCACTTTTGAGTGGGATTCTATAAGCTCTATTTTCCTCTCAGAGTATTTTTTATCTACTCTCAAATATGTGACCAAATTATCTTCTTGTGACATAACTTGTTGCTTCACATCACTCGCACATGCACCAAATTCTTCTTCCAAGATCTTCCATGCTTCCTTGGAAGTTCTAGTTTTTTCTTCCTTGCATATAAATGATTCATCCATTGCTTGATGATTGAAACTCAAATATAGGGCATCAATAAAAATAGGAACTGATTACATATCCATGCTACACCAATCAACCTCAATCTATCCTTTGTCTTCTACTTGACTTCTATGTTCATTGGCTACAGCGTAAACCTCTCTAAACACGGAAACAATCTTTACCTCTTATTTTTTATCCCTTTTCTTATTTCTCTTTAGTTTTTCTTTTTGACACATGAATGACACATGAATATTGTCATTCCTATGTCTTATATCTACTTTCCTGATTACATTAGGATAGCTTTCATATTTCCCCCAAAAAAATTATTATTTTTAAAATGTGGTCCCATAAGGCACAATATTCACACAAAAAAATGCCATGCTTGACAAAACGCCAAATTCATTTTTGTAAACCGACAAATTTTGTAAAAAAAGGCCTTTATCTTTTTTGAAATTCAATTTTTGAAAAAAGGCCTTTATTTTTTTTATTTCTTTTTTATCAACTATGTATGATTGTTCCTACCATGCAATTTTTTTGAATAAAAAACTTTTTCAAAAACCCTTTAGTTTCCAAGACCTCCTTTTATAAAACCTTTAAAGCATTTTTTTCAAAATACCATTAATAATCCTTTATTTTATGTCATACAATTAAGAAAATTCCTTTAATAAAACTCTTTAAAACCGACCTTTCATAACACAAGTCCTTCAAATTCTTTAATATCACACGTACATCTTGATACACAACACCCTTTAAAACAGACGGATTAGTATGGATTTTATTTTTTCCATGTCTTTCAACTTTATGAATCCTTTTCTTTTCATAACCCTTTAACATACCAAAGAAAAAAATTAATTCTCACCTTTTAAAAAATCCTCTTCGGTCTATCAACACGACCTTTTCTAATTGCGGCCAACATGCTAACGTTTCTCACGATAATAGGACATATATTAGTGCTTTAACACTTCCAAACTAGGTAGGAACATATGTGTATGCAAAAAGCGGTAAAGTGATTAATGATAACGTGGGTTGCTACTGAGACCTTGTGCATTATAACATCCTATCTACCACTACAAGGTGTTTTATAGCTCAAACAAGAAAAAAAAAATGGTCTTCTCACACAAACAACTGTTGATCTTCTCTCCCTATATTTTTGTAACCTCGTTTTTTATATCTATGACATTAGATCTGATACCAATTTTTTGGAAACACAGGGAGGATAAACAAAGATTAACACACAAAATCCGTAAGAGTTGCTCATGTTCTTTATTAATCGCACAAAGTTGATTGACATGAATTGATTACAATGAACCTGGTGAATGATATTTAACCTTTTCTGAATAGGGAATCATCTGAAATACCTTGAAATAAACACATACTCTAAATTAGTGTATGACTTGACTCGACTTGGATGAATCTCTAAATTTAGCACAAACTCTGGCATCTATAAGTATTTACAATTTCTAACACTCCCCCTAAATTATGATCGTATGCCTCAACATAAATTAACATGACTCAACATGACTTAACATGAATTAACTATGCCTCTAGTATTGCAATACAAATTGACTCAATTATCACGCAAACATGCCTACTAGTCTATGTTGTAGTTAGGCTTACAATGAATAATTTTTTTTACAATTTTCCATTTTATTTTTCTTATCTTCCAGATTTTATATCCTCATAGTTGCTTCATTCCTTGTTGCACTTTCTTGCAGGATGCTCCACATTTCTCTAGTTGTTGTTGCTGCAACATTTCTTTCTTTCTTGAATCTGACCTGAAAGAAAAATATAATCTTGTCTTATACACCTTCCTCTTCAAATATTCGTTCAACCATGTAATGTTCAACAACATTGCATCTTCAAATTGTCTTATTTTCTCTGCTTCTTATGATTCATGTTCCCAACATTATTTTACCATATTTCTTGATAGATAAATCTTATCTCTTCTTGAATCCATTACCGGAAAATTGTTTTATTGCATTCTTCCTTGTTTTGAGAAACTTACATATCATTCTCTTCAATTTCATAATCATGTGTTTATTATTTTTTCCTGAAATATGCACACTAAAGATGATTATTCACCATTTCATTCAATTCTTTTATTCCAACTAGTTCTTTAAGACTCACATCAATTTGTTCAATTGGTATCTGAATACATTATTCAATGAGCTTCAAATATGCATCAAACTTATTAACATCTACTTTTTCAACTTCTGCTCCCATGCAATTTTTACCACCTGCATATTCTAAAGGAACATTAAAAAAATATTTATTATGCTCTTTAGTGACAACTTCCTTCTCTGCTTTCTTTTCTTCTGTCATTACATCATAATTTTCATTTTCTTCCCTTTTACTAATCTCTGTTGCTCCAAACATGTTTTATTCCACTTGGTGTCTAAACAAAAATGGGTTTCTCTCACCAAATAGCAACATATCAATATGTTTTTCTGTTGCATCATGTGAAACAACTCATCACCAATTGATGGTCCATCATCAAATTTAACTTTAAAAATTCCAATTGTTTAGTCTCATCACCACTTTATGCTCTATTGATAGCTTTACCTAAGCCAAACTTAGCTTCTTGTTTTTCGCACAGTCCTTCATGAGCAGTTCCAACTCCTACATAACTTGTTGCTAGAGTGGTAGCTTCAACCTTTGATTCTTCATCAAACATGTCACCTACCATATTACCACAATTAATTATTTTTTCAAAAAATAGACCACACATAACATCAACATAACTTTCATCTGCACTATGGTGGAATATCTGGGTATGCATGTGCTCATTTTCAATTTCATTGACATTTCAACTTCACCAAATTCATCACCTATGACTAGGTTCACTAATGCATATCTCATTTTGCAGTCATCATCGACATGTCTTTCATCACACTAGGATTCACAATAATATTCTCTATCCACATCACATTGGGGTCCTTTAGCATTTATATGCTCTTTCTATGCTTCACATGTAGAGTGCTAGTGTCATTATTTTCATCTTGCCATCAGTGATCAAAATCTTATTTTCATATCATATCAGGGTTTCATTCAGAATTTTTTTATCATTCCACTAGGTCATGCAAAAATTTTGTCACTGATTAGGATATTGAGATCATTACTACTCCTTTCACCTCCATGGTCAATGTACATCATCATCGTCAGGTCATTCCCTGTTGAAACATTCCCATAGTCATCATTCAACTCATTCTTCCATGTTGTGCCATCATTAGGTCATAAGGGCAAAATCATGAAAATTGGTCATTTCACCATCGCATTCATATTTTAAAGGAGTGTTAATATTCAAAGGTCTTCAACAATTTCAGGTTCCAAAGTATCATTTCCAAGTAAGTGTTTTTGTGTTTACCATATTTGTCTCTCATTTGTGCTTGGAAAGCTCATTTCCCTCTCCTAGGTTTTGAGGGAATTTTTCTTAGTTTTATGACTTCAATGGTTAAATCATCAACAAGACTTGTATCCTGATGCTATTACACCTTACGCTATCCTTAATATAAATTCCCAAACACTTCCCATCACTCCTATCCCTCAAAATCATCATTTTTCCTCAAGCCCTAGCCTATTGCTACAATTTGACACTTTTCTAGACTAGGCCCGTGTTTTTCCCTTTTGGACCCCTTCCCCTCACTAAATCCTTGAAATTAAACTTTCCCCTGCTCTCTAACATTTATCACTATCCCCCAAAATTTCCCCATGAATTTATACAAACCCTAACCCATTCATTCCCCTCCCTCTACAAGGCAGTCCTAAATCCCATGTTTTACCTACACCAAACCCTAATTTCCTCTCCCACTAAGCTGGGGTTTTCTATGGAATTAGAGACATACGAGGAGAGGAGGCATTAGGGAGGTAATATCAGCAATTTATAGGCCATTCAAACTCATAAATATCATGTATCCATCATTTTTCAAGAATTCATTCCAAGGGACAAATCATTTGCCACACATAGGGTGAGTTTTTCTTCAAATTATGTTTTTGGAAAAACAAAGATGCATTTGACACAATTGAGAGAATTTTTTTTCCATCATAGGAAAAGGAAGGAAAACCTCCTTCATTTTTTACTCAGGTTTCATGTTTTTGGAGAAATTTTAAAAGTAGTTTCTATAAAAGGTTTTCTGCACTTCTTGAGTGACCTTGGGAAAATCAATTGTTCTCCCTGATGGACTGTCCAACTGAATTACTTGATGAGTCAAAGGATAAATATACAGAGATATTTTTGTTGATCAGTGGTTGTCATTGATGTCAACCCAAGCAGCACCAGGGCGACCTTGATCTTGCCTGGGATTTTGACCTACCAAATTACCATATTCTGGGCCAAGAATGTTTTCTATGTTTTCTACTTCTCGATATGTTTCCATTGATATATGGCACGTCACGTAATTCTTCACGATTTTAGAGATATTCATTTTTGAAGTTTGTAACCTCAGTTACTAGGCTAAAACCCCATGGGGTTGTGGAATGGGTCATTGAAAAGTAAATAATTAATAATTTTTAAGCCCCTAAAATCCCTCCCACGTTCAATTTTGAAGACCCTCTCAACCTAAGCATTTATATAAATTGTGATCCTCATATCCTCCTCATGCAGGGATCTCGCTACCTAAAACATGTCATCTTGGAATTTTCACTATAAATTTTTTTCTACGAAGGGTCAGAAGCTAAAATTTCTATGAGACGAAGAAAAAATATAGTGGAAGCGCTTGTAATAATTTCATATCAAGGTGTGCAATATGTTCGGAGATAGGATCTGTGGAAGTCAGTGTTTTTGTAGGATGCTGACTTTCATCTCAAAGAAGTGAGATACCAATAAATCGAGGACTCAGTAACTTACTTGAAGGTCGAGTCTTAAATCCGCTAGCACTTCAACACAACTGAGATACGCGACGCCACTCTTCAGGTCTTATTCGCCTTACAACCTCCCACAGGTGTTCTCTGGCTAAAACTGTCCTCAGACAGGCGGCCCAGAAGGCTTCGATATTACTTCAGTAAAATGTTACACACCTTCTTATGCCACAGAGTAGAGCTGAAGGGCTTCTGAACTCTTCTTAGGCTATTACAACAAACTTAAGAACACTCAAAGCTCACAAAAACCCACACTCACTCAGCAGACCCTGATCTAAATGCATGACCATCGGTCCAATATATACAAAAACTAAAGAGACTATTGAGGGTCCTGTCAGGCATTACTGGCCGAGACGGTGTCTACTCAATATTCTCGAGTACAATAATGCAGCCAAAAGTAAAATTCACCATGGTCCCTTAGGACTACGGTCGGAATCATATTGCTCCCCAGGCTCGAAATCACTTGGCCATGTGTCAGAATCTTCTTCTTGCTTTTTATAAAGCCATTCAAGGTACTTAGATTCCCACTCGCACTCATCATGTGATTGAGCATCTTGGTAGATATCGATATGAATGGGATCCTTTTCTCGTACTGGATATCCTGTGGCCACTTTTCTTTGTTTCTCAGATTTTTCTTCTGTAGCTATACCTTTTCCTTTATCGACTGTTGAAGATTCTCCTTTATTTCTTGTCTTAATCTTTGAGGTATCTTTTGTCACGAACAAGTTGCTTTGTGGGAAAAGATATTTATCTGCCGACTTCGTCCACTTGCAAACATAGGCCATCGGATCAACTTCAATATCAAGGAAGGAATCTTTCTTAGCTTTCCGAAAGTTGATGTGGGACTGCACTGCTAACTCGACTCCATCTAAAAGATCTAACTTAAAAATCTGAAACATAGACACTGACTGCTCTATACAACATTGTATCCAATATTTACAAAGGTGATTTAAACCTAAATGTTCTTGCCAACCTAATTCAAAACTTACTGCTGACGCTACATGATTGGCAAGTAAAAGACTAATCAAACAAACTACATCTGGCACCCAATTACCATGCTTAATGATAACTGTAACTAGAGCTTTCTGGTTTACAACCAATTTTATGGCTCCACATTTCTGCTGACAGCTTTCCAAAGTTTTAATCATACTGATTTTTTCAAATAACTTTAAACTTGGAAAATCTTTTAACCAACTGGTTAACTTTTTAACCTCATCCATGTTATCAGCAATTACTGATTCTTCAAACTTTTCAGAGCCAAAAACTTGAGAAAACGGATTCGGGAGAACAGGTTCTCTTAACTCTAAACTATTGTAGTTCCAAGGTGTAGAGAATGTTCTCAGATACTGCAACGATTTCATTATACACTGGGTAGTCCTGATCTGAGGTTTCTTTCTGCATAATCCTTGGTGGATTTCCCAGTCTGCAAAACTTTCAAAAATTTCATATTGGGGAAAGCTATCAGTGTTAGAAAAATTTTCATCTTGTCTTTGAAGAAAGGCTGCTTCAAGTTCATCAAACATATCTGCAACTTGGAGTGAGAGTATAAATCTTTCTACTTGCTCATGCATATCCAATTCTTCCAAATCTAACATCTTTGCAGTAGTATAAACATTGAGAGAAAAATCTACTGCTCCAATTAGCTGATAGTAATTTAAGATCTTCAAAGTCTGAATCATATCATCAGTATATTTTCTAGACCAGTAATCACATAAAGATTTAAAATAAAGCTTAACCTTCATGTTAGGTAAAGGATAAACCTTAATTAATTCTTCATCAAGGCCTAAATGTATACCGATGTTTTTTGACTGTCAGGCTTGACAGCGTTGTATCCACTGATTCCTTCTTAATCTGAGACCAACAACTCTTTTGATTTCATTTGCGATACTTTCAGCAACACATTCCAACATATGAAATATTTTTACAAATGTAAAATAACTGTCTGGAGCTGGAGAAAGATCAAAAAGATCTGTTCTGTGCATCTTGTTCATGTCCCGTGTGAGGGAGTCCGCCAAATAATTTGAAATCCCTAGGATCCATTCAACATCAAATTCATACATGTTAAACCACATTTGCCATGCCAATAATCTTCCTCTAGCTAGTTGCTTAGATATTTTTGCAGAGAGGAAATGAGTAAAATTCATTGAATCAGTTCTAATTAAAAATCTGGCAGGGGCTAAATAAAGTTCAAATTTTTGGATCCCATTGAAGATAGCTAGTGTTTCCTTTTCTGCTGCAAAATATCCTTTTTGGTGTGCCAGAAATTCTCCTGATGCATAGGCACAAAGTTCTTCTTCTCCAGATTCCAATTTTTCGAACAACACTGCTGCCCAAAATAGATCTGATGCATCTGTTTGTAGTATCAATGGGCCTTCTCCAGGTGGCTTTAACTGCAGCAATTTTTGACATTCTGTTTTAAGCAGTTGAACTGCTTCTGTAGCTTCTTGTGACCAGCCTCCTTGCAAATTTTTTCTGATAGGGGCTGTCTTTGCCGAAAGCCTTGGAATATATTTATGGATGTAGTTTAATACTCCCAGAAATCTCTGTATCATCTTCGTATCAGAAAGGTGATCTGGGAATTCATTCAGCTTTGTCAAAACATGTGGTTGCAACTGAATTTTTCCATCCATAATATGAATTCCTAAGAAATCAATACTGTTTTGGTACAAAACCATCTTTTTCTCCGAGAGAACTATTCCATGTTGGCGTACCTCATTCAGAAAGGTATTGAGGTGGGCGAGATGGTCTTCCAAACTGTCACTGAATATCAGGATATCATCAATATAGACACATATGAAGTCATATTTTCCAAAAATATAATCCATTCTTCTTTGGAAAAATGCAGGGGCATTCTTTAACCCAAATGGAACAACTCTCCATTGGAAAAATCCAGCAGGGCATGTAAAAGCAGTTTTATGCCTATCTTCTTCTCTAATCTGGATTTGGTAGTAACCTGACTTCATATCAAATTTGCTAAAAATCTTGTTGTTTTGGATTTTCTGCATAATTGTTTCTTGTCTAGGCAAAGGGTAATTAAAGCTTTTAGTGATAGCATTTAATGGCTTATAATTAATTACCATACGTGCCTTTCCTCTAATGATCTCTGAGTGATTCCTGACTAAGAAAGCTGAACAGAAATAATGAGATTCACTAGGTTCTATTAGCTTTAAATGCAGCAGTTCATCAATTTGTCTTCTAATTTCTCTTTCATCTGAGGGAGTACAGGGAATCAGTTTTCCTTTTACTCCATTATCATGTAGAGTTATAATCTCTTGCTGTGGACTCTCTACTGACCAAAATATCTGTGGATTTTCAGAACAATTTTTGTAGAGTTCTTCATATATTTGAACTTGTTCTGGTGACCAGTCTTCTGTATTTATATTAGCTTTCTGCTTACCTTCACGAGTTCTTTCTTCATATCTTTGCAAGACTTCAATCCAATCATTTGAGTCTTTCACTGGTTTCTTTGTTCCTGCTTTCTTTTGACTACTATTTTTCTGAGGTTCTGAATTGGCTAATGTAAGTCTCGGGACTGAAATAGCTCTTTTCTTCACATTCAGAATCAATTTATCTTCACTTATGGTGACTGGAAAGACAGAAGATAAAAATGGCACACCTAAAGATAAACTGCATGATGTATCATGATATTGAACTGCAGAAATATTAATAATCTCCCCCCCCACTTTTAAAGAAACATTATCAACATAGTGGGTTAGAGATACGAATCCTCCTACAGTTTCAGATACCAAAATATGGTTTAAAGGTTTCCAAAGACCTTTAAACAGAGATGGTCTTGCCAAATTGTTTGATCCTCCAGTATCAATGAAAGCATGAACTGCTATCCACTCATTACGAACTTGAACTTCCACTGGTATATACAGCAAATTATTCGTTTTGACTATCTTCTTTAGAAAAGAAGATTCTTCTAGAGTCGGTAGAGGAGCTACCGAAGAAGGATGGAATTTCTTTGGATATGGACACAAGCTATGATAGGATTGAGTATTTACAGACTGACTTGAACTTGCATCATTGAAAGGAATATTTACAACTGATTGACTTGATTTTTCTGAAAAATCAGAAAGATTACCTTCTTGATCTTCTTCTTCATCATATTCTTCTTCTGTTTCAGAAGTTAATTCTTCACTGCAGTATAGATAATCATCTGAATAGTAGCAGCGATTCATTCTTTGGGAATTTTGTAATTGTTCATCTTCTTCTGAAGAAGAAGCATCTGTTAACACATATACTTCTGAAATTTCATCCTGTGATTCAACCATAGACCAAGAGTCAACAAATTCTTCAATATCTACGCATGCTTTAAGTTTGTTAGAGGAGATTTTGGGACATTTTCGAGAAAAGTGACCTTCTTGTTTACAGATGAAGCAACAATTGTTTTTTGGCTTTTGAGTATTTCTTCGTTTCAAATATCTGTATTTTTTAAAAGGTCTCTTAGGATTTGCTACTCTTTTTGGTCTGAATTTTCCATATCTTTTAGATCTTCTCTTTTTGAAGGGCGTCCATGGTAAAGCGGATCTACAAACATCTAATCCAGGCAAAAACTCAGAGGCTTTCTTCTGCCAGCATAGATATTTAATCTTTTCAGAACATCTAAATAACAAATCTATCCAGTATATATGATCAACTGTTTTGCTTTGACTTTCCAAATCTTTCAGTATCATATCACCTAGATTTCCTGGCAACTTAGACAAAAATGAAATTTTTTGAACTGAATCATTGGCTAGGTTAGCTTTAAAAACTTTTCCCATAAATTCATCACCAAACTCTCGAAAATACTTAGCATCTTTTAATTCCATTCTGGCTAAATCAGTGATGATCTGTTTTTTCTCATCTGTTGGCTCAGGAACAAATTGAGTCTTCATTAATAGCTCTAGAGTGGTTAAACCAGCATTGCAGACATTCATTCTTTCTTCTGCAGATGCTGCCATCCACCAATCATAGACAATTCCTGCCATTCTTTTTTCTGCCAGATAAAATATTGACTCATTGTTCAATTTGGTAGTGATTTGCATTTGATACAAAGAACCTATCCATATTCTGATTGATTCAGCTGGGTTTTTTGATCTTTCTAGATCAAGGACATAACCAGCAGAACTGGTTGAAAAAAAATCTTCTTCTATTCTGGGATATTTATGCTGATCTCTAAAAATATGGGCTTTTTGCAGAGAAGGCAATATAAAGGAAGGGAATTTTTTGGCTGCATCTTCCAATGTTGCTAACTCACTTTTTGGTTTCTGAATTAATGGAGATGATTCATAAGTTTTTTCAAAAACCTTTTCTTTGCCCTTTGAGATCTTCTTTTCTGGTGCTTCAGCTTGAACACTTGATTCTACACCAGACTCTTCTTCTTCAGGTTCTTCAAATTCCCAGTGGCTTGGTGGTTACATTGTCATAGAAAAATGTGGTGTTCTGGTTTCTCTTCTTCTTCTTTCTTTTTCTTTCTTCTTCCTATCCTTTTCTTCTTTTCTCTGCCTGTCGGCTTCTTGTTCCTCTCTTAATAACCTGAGATTGGCTAGGATTTGTTCTGACTGAACACCAAGGTCATCTAAGACATCTTCAGCATGGGAACACCAGGTGGTCAGATAGTTCCCTATCTGATAGACTTCATCTAAATCCTTTGGATTATTTACATTATGTTCAATCAGTGGAGCACAATCAGCTCTTGTTGTCGGCTGTTTGGACACAGAGGAAGTTGTACAGAATTTTGTCTTGGGCGGCCATTTTCCTCCTTTTACAAACCGATGGTTTGCATATGTCCATTCTTCTTGAGGTTGTGCTAATGCATAAGAGACACGATGCATTTTTTGTACAGGGAGAAATGGTTTTTTCTCAGGTATATACAGTTCATTTGAATTCTCTTCAGGTTTATCAGGAAAAACTTCATCTATAGGCTGTCGACTAGAAGACGATTCTTCTCTATATTGGACTGGATAAACATTACGTTTTGGCTTTACTATAGGTCTCTCTATTTGTGGCCTGGGTGAAATCAATTTCACTCTTCCATCAGAGATTGCAATTATTTTAAACTTAGACTCAGGCTTCTTTAAATCTTCGAGAGATTTATATTGGAAATAACAGTCATTTGGAATATCTTCCGGACTATAGACAGCACCTTCGACTTCAGCATTGGTCATTCCTACTGTAACACAGTCTTTAAGAACCGGTTGTTTTAACTTTGGGTGTACAGTATTTGTCAACTGAAAAGAAGCTTGTATTATGAGAGAGAGGTATTCACTGTCATTGATGAGACTCAATCCTTGCACACCAGTCATAAGTTTCCAACATTCAGCAATATGAGGGTCATACAAACTGATAGCATAATCAGGAAAAATGGTTCCATATTGGCATCCAGTAGATAGATTACCAACAATAGTTCCAATTCTCGCATGATCATATATTTGGTGACGAGTATCAAAAACTTCAGCAATACAAGGGGAGTTTATACCATGCCTAAATAAATGAGCTAGGCCAACTCTAATTCCTCCAAAATGCAGATAACTATATTTCTTTTCTTCAACATACTTTTTGAATTTCCTGATTTCATCCTTTGAAAAAAGGTTCAGAGACACGATTTGTACAGAAGGACCAGATATCCTTATAGTTACTTCAACTTATTTTAAAAGCAATTTTTTCTTGAAGATATGAGTAATAGGGAGTTTATATACATCGGTAGCAGAGAGAGAGGGTGGATTCCATTGTTCAGGGTTTTCTACTTGTTCATGGTCTATTTCTTCAGATCTAGAAGTTACTTCATTAACAATCTTTCGATCAATATTAGAAAAAGTGCGAAGTAAGTTTTCCATAACAGAATCAGAAACAGGGCTCTGATATCAAAACAACAATATTTTTAGCAAATTTGATATGAAGTCAGGTTACTACCAAATCCAGATTAGAGAAGAAGATAGGCATAAAACTGCTTTTACATGCCCTGCTGGATTTTTCCAATGGAGAGTTGTTCATGGTCTATTTCTTCAGATCTAGAAGTTACTTCATTAACAATCTTTCGATCAATATTAGAAAAAGTGCGAAGTAATTTTGCCATAACAGAATCAGAAACAGGGCTCTGATACCAATAAATCGAGGACTCAGTAACTTACTTGAAGGTCGAGCCTTAAATCCGCTAGCACTTCTTGGGAAAATCGTAATAACTTTCTCTCTGAGTATCAGATTAGAATTATGTAAAAATTCACAGATAGTGCACTGACTTTAGTTTTATCTATAATAATTTGAGAGCTGAATGGAGAAACAGTGACATATGGCATGTCGTACAAGTTTTATCTACTGAACCAATCCATAATTAGGTCATTGTGAGATATTGGACATAAATCTCCCTTGAAGAATCCAAATTGGGCCGGATCTATGGAATTGGAAATAATACTCAGAGGAATACTACACAAATGAAAATCACATATTGGGGATTTGAAATAATAGAGATACACCAGATTCAATATCAAGATCCTAGAAGGCAAGAAAAATCTAGACCATGTATTGTGAAGGGCTGCAAAGGACCAGACTTTCTAGGGCAGCAAAGCAAAGCAATGTGCAACAGAGGGTAACATGACAAGAGCAGCAATCAAGGTGCAGAACAACTGCAATAATTTCACCACATGAAGTATTCAAGTGGGCAACAATGCATACAATCATTATAAAGGTATCATTGTACTAAGTCATTGTATATGCATCATTGTAAAAATCGTACAAGTGTCTATCTGCTAAGAGTTGAAAAGGCAGTTTCAGGAGTTCTAGGATCATCATTAGGTGGTTTTTTCATAGTTGGGGTTATGTTCTACTATGCCTTCTTCTTCTACATAAGTCTAGATCATTGTAAAGTGGACCATTTCCCTTGTACAAGAGACCATTCTTCTATTATTCTTCTATTGGGTGCTAGGCTGGTGCTAGGCTGGTGCACGAAGTCACCAACAGGTTCAAGCCTGTGAAAACTTCAGGGTGATAGGTTTGTGCTCATGTGAGCTATATCTCATTGGGTGTTGGGACATCCATTCAGTTGACTACTGAAGAATCTCATGCATTGGAGCGTCCATCCAGTGGGAGCTGCAAAAGAATGCTTTTCTAGATTCTAGGAATTTGGAGCTTTATTTTCAATTGGAGTTGAATTTTAAATAATTATTAGAAAATAATTCAAGTGGTTTTTTTCCTGAACAGGGTTTCCACCTAAAAGTTGTGTGCAATTGTGTTCCTTTTTTACTACTATCATTGTACAAGCACTCATAATAATTGAAGATTAACTAATGCTTTGAAAGATTGATACTAATACTAAATGAAAGGAATACTGATTCACCACCCCCCCCTCTCAGTATTTCCAATAATTGGTATCAAAGCTTGGTTCCTTCAATAGCAATTTAACAACTTAAAGGAGGTCAAGGGCCATATCAAGAATGGTGTACCTCTATTCAATGAAAATAATTATGCACTCTGGAAATGAATAATGGAGGTCTATCTCTTGGCACAAGGTTATGAAGTATGGGAAACTATTCAAAATGGATTTACATCGACCGCGGATGAACAAGGTAAGAAGAATTTGGTAAATGATGTAAAAGCAAAGAATATTATTATTGGTGGAATTATTGAATATGCTTATCATAAGGTGTTGGGTTGTAAAACCACCAAAAATGTATGGGACAAGCTTGAGAATATATATGTAGGTGACTCAAATGTAAAAGAAGCAAAGCTTCAAATCTACAAAGCAAAATCTGAGCAACTCAGAATGAAAGAAGATGGAAACATTACTGCATACTTCCAACACGTTGATGAAATAACCAACACTTTGGAAGGATTGGGAGAGCCTGTTGACAATAATACTATTATACAAAATATTCTTAGAACGTTACCAGGAAGATTCAACCCAAAGTTATCGGTCTTAGAATATAGTGCAAATCTAGCAAAAATCAGCAAAGAGGAATTACATGGAGTTCTCATAGCATATGAAATGAGACTTGATGAAGAAGAGGGTATTTCACATCTATAAACTGCATTTGCTGCATCTAAGAAAACCAATAAAGACAAATAACCTTCAAAGGAAAAGACATACACCTGCAAGTGTGAAGAAATAGAAGATATCTTATCATCCAATGAATACAGTGACAACGAAGAAGAAGCCAATGAGAGCGTATTGTTTATGGCTAAGCACAATAAACAAGAGGTATCAAACAATGAAGATGAAAGGTTGACCATAGAAGAATTTTCTAAGGAGGCAATCAAGCTTATAAAAGAATTCAAGCCTGAGAAGATTCATTCCAATACTCTTGAAGAACAAGTTAAAGGTCTCAAAATTGAAGTTGAAGAACAGAAATGTATTAAAGAGCCACTTAAAAATAAGTTGGAAGAAAGCGACCAAGAGAGGGAAGCATTAGAAGCCGAAGTAGTCTCGCTACGTAAGGAAGTGAAGAAGGGAAAAACTATCCAAAATTATGCCAAAATCTCAAGGGCATTGGAAGAACTCATTAACAATCAAATGATCTTACAACGAAAGAACTGGCCTCAGTTACAAAGAACAGGACATTCTACAACAAAATACAATGAACCTATGAGATCTGACATGCATGTAGGCTTCATTGGACAAGATTCGCAAGAACAACCTTGGAAGAAAATTCCTCGATGAATATTTCCATCCAGCTACCAACATATTTTTCATGCCTATTTTTATTCATGTGGAAAATTTGGTCATAAACCTGTAGAATGTTGCACGTACCCTAGGAAACAATGCAATTCCAGGAGATTTTTCAAATATGAACCTCATAGGGCTCAATGAAACATCAATAGATTTGAAAATTTAAGATATAATATTGAATTTTACAAATTTCAAAACTTTGGACAAATACACAGAGACTGCAGACTTGAAAATGCTCCATAAGAATCTTCGAAGCCATAGAACGAATGAACATGGAAGAAGAGGAATACTGATAATTGTGCTCTCACTCTCAAGGCTCAATACAACAAAGATGTGTGGTATGTTGATAGTAGTTGCTCAACTCATATGACTGGAGATAGAAAGAATTTTGTATCTCTAAAAGAGAAGAAGGATGGAACTGTGTCCTTTTGAAATGATGGATCTTCAAATGTTATCAAATCAGGTACCCTCACTCTTAGAAGAAAATATGCTATAGCCAAGAATGTTCTATTGGTTGAAAACATGAAACAAAATCTTCTCAGTGTTGGACAAATGTGTGATCAAGGACACACAATACTATTCAACTCCAGAAAATGTGAAATCAGGAAAGGCAGGTATGGTGAAATTGTGGCTACAACAAGTCAAGCTCCAAACAACATATATGTTCTGGGTGAAACAGCTAAAGCATGTATACTAGCTAAAGAGGATAATATAATCTTTGGTAGAAATGATGATTGAATAAGTAAGAACTTTTCTACGAGGATGAAAAGAGAGTTAGATATGTCTTTACTTGGTGAGCTAGCATACTTCTTAGGGGTTCAAATATCTCATCAAGAGAAAGGACTATTTATATGTTAAGCCAAGTACATCAAAGAAATACTCAAGAAATTCAAAATGGAAGATTGCAAACCCATCCTTAATCCAATGGTAACAGGTTTCTAATTTAGCATAGATGAGTGATCTAAGGATGTGGATTAGAGGTTGTATAGATCTATGATTAGTAGTCTTCTATATGTAACAACCTCCCGACCAGATGTTATGCAAGCAGTTGGACAAGTAGCAAGATTGCAAGCAGTCTTAAAAGAATCACATATTATTTCTGTCAAAATAATTCTTCGATATCTAAAAGGAACAAAAGAATATGGCTTGTGGTATCCCAAGGGTAAAAATCTCATTATTCAAGCCTTTACAGATGTAGATTGGGCACGAATCATTTATGATTGTAAGAGTACTCGTGAAGCATTTTAATATATTCGCCAGAAGCTTGGGATTCTCCCAAGTTCTCATTAGATTTTTTTTATTCATAAAGTAAAGGGGGAGTGGAAGTGTGTACAGGTCTGTAGGATGGCTGTGTGTCAGGGGGAGTTATCCTTTTCCATTGATGTCAAAGGGGGAGATAATGTTGTATCAAGAGGTGTCATGATAGCAGGGGGACTACTTGTATTGCCATCAATGCCAAAGGGGGATATTTTTTATCATTGCTTGTCATTGATGTTAACCCAAGCAACAGCAAGGGCTACCCTGATCTTGCATGGAATTTTTGACCTACCAAATTACTATAATTTGGGCCAATAATTTCTTTTATGGTTTCCACTTATCGAGATGTTTCCATTGATATATGGAACACCATGTAATTCTTCACGGTTTGAGAGATATTCATGTTTGAAGTTTGTAACCCCAATTAGTGGGATAAAAACCCATGGGGTTATGGAATGGGTCATTGAAAATTCAATAATTAATCATTTCTAAGCCCCTAAAATCCCTCCCACATTCACTTGTTGAAGACCCTCTCAACCTAACCATTTATATAAATTGTGATCCTCATATCCTCGTCATGGAGGGATTTTTCTACCTAAAACAGGTCATCGTGGAATTTGCACTATAATTTCCTTTCTACAAAGGTTAAAAAGATGAATTTTTTATGAGGTGAAGCCCAAAGGCTGAGAAAGCTCTTGTAAAAAATTTAGATTAGGGTGCAGAATATGTTCATATATATGATTTTTGGAAGTCTGTGTTTTTGCAGGCTCCCAAAATTCATCTAAAAGAAGTGACCTTGGGAAAATCATCATCAATGTCTCTCTAAGTATCAAATTGGAATTTTGTAAAAAGTGATAGATAGTGCACATACTTTCGTTTTCTCTATATCAATTTTAGAGTCGAATGAAGCAAAAATGACATGTGGCATGTCGTAGAATTTTTCTCTACAGAACTAGTCCATAATTAGGTCATTGTGAGATATTGGGCATAACTCTCCCTTCAAGAAGCCAAAATGTGTCAAAACCAAAAATCACATTTTGGGGATCTGAAATAAAAAATATACACCAAATTCAATATCGATATCCTAGAAGGCAAGAAAAATCTATATCATGTGTTTTCAAGGATTGCAAAGGACCATACTTTCTAGGGCAGCAAAACAAAGCAAGGTGAAACAAAGGGTAACATGACAAGAGCAGAAATCAAGGTGCAGGACAACAAAAAGAAGCTCACCACATGAAGTATTCAAGTGGGAAACACTACATAAAACCATTATAAAGGTATCATTGTACTAAATCACTGTAAATGCATCATTATAAAAATTGTACAAGTGTTTATCTACCAAGATTTGAAGAGGTAGTGTTGGGAGGTTTAGGATCATCATTAGGTGGTTGTGTCATAGTTGGGGTTATAGTCTAGTGTGTCTACTTCTTCTACATCATTCTATATCATTGAAAAGTGGACCATTTTCCCTAGTACGAGAGTCCATTCTTCTTTTATTCTTCTATAGGGTGGTAGGGTGGTGTTACGGTGAGTTGTAGCTTATTGGGTGTTGGGGCATCCATTTAATTGAGTACTGAAGGATCTCGGGCGTTGGAGCGTCCATCTAGTGGGAGCTAGAGAAGACTGCTTTTGAAGATTCTAGGAAGTTGGAGCTTTATTTTCAATTGGAGTTGAATAATAAGAAATTATTAGAAAAGCATTCAAGTGGTTTTTGTCCCAGAGAGGGTTTTTACCTTAAAAACTGTGTGCAGTTGTGTTCCTTTTGTTTACTTCTATCATTGTACAAACATTGATAATAATTGAAGGTTAACTAATGCTCTGAAAGATTAATAATAATACTAATTAAAAGGAATATTGATTCACCCCCCCCCCCCCCCTCTCAGTATTTCCAACAAGTTTTCCAATGAGCTATTCTATGCTCAATTGGGAATTGAGGAAGGTATCCAAATGTTTCCTGTAAGATCACACTTCACTTTTGCACCCTCATTGTGCATGTTTTCGAAAGTATTGCGCGAATTGATTTTTGAGGGGATATACTTGATCTTTTTATTTTTTTGATAGGTCCATTGTGTATCCAAGAGATATATATTTCCAACGAGCTATCATGAGCTCAATTTGGAGGTCGATAAGGCCTCCAAAATTTCCCTACAAGATGGTGTTGCGCATTTCCTTCTGGCACTATGTGTTTAGTAGTCTTCGGAGAAATGAATTTTAACAGGGAAAATTACCTCCATTTTAAAAAATGAAGGCAGCTATGGAAAATAGACTTGAAAAGATTTCCAAAAAGATATATTGGAGCCAATTTGGACACTTGCAAATCAATCAAAATCAGCATGAAAGATGTAGGGCGTGTTTGACAAAGGGATGGCGCATTTGATTGTTTTCTAATTTTTCTAATTTTTTGTGCACATTTGATTTTTTATCTTGGAGAATCATGTTTTTACCTCTGCAAATCAATTATGTAAATGTAAATATGATGTTTTTACTATTACCTAGGGTAAATAAATTAGGTTGGGATAAGTTGTTTGAGGTCTAAATCTTGTCTATTTTCACTCATTTTCAAAGGTTGGAATCAGTTTGATGTTTGCTAGTTGATCTAGGGAACTTTATAGTCAGTTTGGCCAAGCTAATAAAGAGGATTTGCATCTACATTTATGGGATACTTGTTGTATTCAATGTCTATCATTGTTTCTTATTCAGTATCATATGATTGAAATTATTGTGTTCATGTTCACTTTAATTTCTCTTTTATGATATTTTACAAACTAGAAATTCAGAATACATGTTTGCAGCATGCTCTGTTTTGGGTAAGTGATATTATTTTGTTCAGTTTCTTCTGTCTGAGAAAAATACATCTCCTATGCTTTTCTTAGTCTTCTTACAACTTCAACACCATTAAATAAAAATTATCATCAAGCAATAATCATTATAGATACCTTTCCCCATTGATCCCTGCAACCTTAATTCATTTTCCCTGACCTAGCTTTCCCTGACCTATTCCTTCATCCAGTGATTTCCTGAACCCAATCAAATCAAAATCGAACCCTTCTACACTTCTCAGTTAGCCTAAAACCATTTCATCCAGCCCTCTTGGCTATGATTTTTTTGGAGAGAGCCCTCTTCGACTTGGTAGGGCTATATACCAAGTTAGAAGGTTGGTTTGTGGTTACCTCTGTTGGGATCTCTTATTCAACCTTGGAGATCCGACAGAGTGATAAAACATAGGCTTCTTATTCTCTCTCTACAATATTTGTTCCATTTTATTCATCCATATGCATGCTTGCACAAAGGGTTTTAATTTTATAGTCTTCACGACCATCATCCACATTTGAGTGGGATTATCCAAACTCTATTGTCCTCTCAGAGTCTTGTTTATCTAATCTCAAATCGACAGTTGAATTCTCCACTTTTGACATAGCCTTTTGTTTCACTCACCCTTGCACCAAATTCTTCTTCTAAGTTATTCTATGCTTCCTTGGAAGTTCTAGTTTTTTCTACCTTTCACATAAACATTTTATCCATTTCTTTCTAAATGAAACTCAAATCTAGGGCATGAGTAAACATAGGAGGTGGTAGCAGATCCATGCTACACCAATCAACCTCAATTTCTTCCTTTACTTTCACTAGACTTATCTATTCAGCAACTATGAGTTGAACCTATCTAATCATGTAAACAAGCTCTGCATCTTCCTTTTTCTCCCTTTTCTATGTTTTCTTCAGTCACGCTTCACAACCCGTGACTGTTGTGATTCCTTTGACTTATAGCTCCTTGCCTGATGGCATGAGGATATCTTCCATATCATCACCAAAAAAAAAAATGATTCCTAATATGAACTCCCGTAAGGGACAATATTCATGCAAACAACAGTCATTCTTGAAAAAGCACCATTTTTTTTTTTGTAAACCGACCAACTTTGCAAAGCCATAAAATCAGTATTTAAAAAATGACCATTATCTTTTTTTAATTCTCTTTTATCATATGTGTATGAATTCTCATACAATGCATTTTTTTCAAATAAAACAACATTTTCAAAAAACATTTAGGTTCCAAGACCTCCTTTTATAAATCTTTTAAAGCCTTTTTTCAAAATACCATTAATAATCCTTTATTTTATGTCATGTAATTAAAAACACTACCTGAACAAAACTATTTAAAACCAACCCTTCATAACACAAGTCCTTTATATCCTTTTATATCACATGTACATCATAATATAAAACTTCCTTTAAAACATATGGATTAGCATGTACTTTATTTTTTGCAAGGATTTCAACTTGATGACTACTTTTTAATAGCCCTTTAACATACCAAATAAACCAACTGCTTCTAACATTTTAAAAAGCATCGTTTTCTATATTAACGTGGCCTTCTCTATTTGTGTCATGTGTGCTAACATTTCCCACAATAATATGACTTGTGTTAGTGCTCTAATGCTTCCAGCGCCAAAAGTAACCCATGTGTATGCAAAGCGCGGTAAGGTGATGTGAGATATTGTGGCTCGCTACTAAGCCCTTGTGCGTTATAATTCCATGTGTACAGCTGCAAGGTTGATTATAGCACAAACAAGAAAAAACAATCCTCTTCTCCCACATAGATAATTGATGATCCACTCTCCCTGGCTCTTTGTAACATCGTTATGATATCTATGACCTTATCTCTAATACCAATTTTTTTGAAATACAGATAGGAGAAACACACACAAACCATATAATTTGTTGCTCTTATCTATTGCTCACAGAAACTTGATTGACATGAATTGATTACAATGAACCCAATGAAGGGTATTTAACCTTTTCCAACTAGTGACTCACCTGAAATACCTTGACATGCACACGCACTCTAAATTCGACTATTGAATTTGTTAGGTCCCTATATTACTAGTGTAGTCCCTTATTCTTGTTAATGCAACCCCCTTATGGTTATTGTTGTACTCATGTAACCCTCATATTGTTATTATTGTGCCCTTACATTATTATTGTTAGGTTGGCTAGGATTATCTTGTGACCCCATGGACTGATATATATAGAAAGGAGGTTTTCTCATTTGTATCATCCAAGAATTGTTCATTTATTTAATGTAAAGGAGGTTACCCCCTCGAAGTGGTTTATTTCTAAGGCATTGATATCTCTTTTCTTCTGTTTTTGGAGTTGGTTTCATGACATTTGGTATCAAACCTTTGTATTCTATGGTTTTTCTACTCTAAACAGGTCATCGTGGAATTTTTTTTATACGTTTATTTTCTACGAAGGTTCAGAAGTTGGAATTTGTGCCATGTGAAGCCAAACTCCTGAGGAAATTCATGTAAAAATTTCAGTTTTTTTTTTTTTTTTCGCAATATTTTTGGAGATATGATATGTTGATGTTAGAGCTTTTACAAGCTCTCGAATTTCATCTAAAATAGGTGACCTTGGGAAAATCACCATAGCGCTGTCTTTGAGCATCGGATTGGAATTTTGTAAAAAGTGGCCAAAATTACATAGATTGTTGTTTTATGTTTATAAATTTTAGAGTTGAAGGAGGAAACAGTGACACGTGGAATGTCATACACGTTCACTCTACTAAAACAGTCCATAATTAGCTCATTGTGCGAGATTGGGCATAAGTTTTCCTTGAAGCATCGAAGTTAGGTCATAGTTGTGGCATTCGAAAGAATATTTAGAGGGCTAATACAAGACTAAATTTTAGATATTTAAGATCCGAAATCACAGAGATAATTCAGTTTCAATATCGAGCTCCTCAAAAGTAGGTGTTTTGAAACCAACTCCAAAAATAGAAGTAAAGAGAGATCAACGCCTTAGAAATCAGCCATTTCGAGGGGGAAACCTCCAATACATTACATAAATGAACAATTATTGGACACTACAAATGAAAAAAAGCTCCTTCTATATACAGGAGTCCATGGGGCCATAATATAATCCTAGCGGACCTAACAATAATAATTAAAGGGCACAATAATAACAATATTGGGGTTACAGGGGTACAACAATAACAATAAGGGGGCTATACTAATAACAATAAGGAACTAAACTATTAATATAGGAACATAACATGCCCCTCTCATTCAGAAATGTCCTCAATGCTTGAGTAGCTTTGGGTGCCTTTGTATAAAATTCTCATCCTCCCATGTAGATTATTTAGTGGGTAAGTTATTCCACTTGATGAGATAGTCTGAAATTGATCGATTTCGTAGTTGTCGAGTTCTTATTTCCGTGACTGCTTCAAGTTCCAATATGATTTTTCCTTCCTAATCAAGTTCTAGTAATATTGTTTGAACTGGAATATTTTCACCTATAACCTTCTTTAAACAAGAAACATGGAAAACTAGATGCACTCACGAAGAAGCAGGAAGCTCCAATTTGTATCCCATAGTACTAATCTTTTGCAACACCTTGTAAGGACCATAGAAATTTGGCGATAATTTAGTATCCTTCTTACCTTGCTTGAAGGAAATTTGTTTGTCTGGTTGTAGCCATAAAAATACTTAGTCTCCTACATCAAAACTTCTCTCGCTGCGATGTTGATCTGCATATTGTTTCATTTGATTTTGTCCCAAATTTAGGTTATCCTTTAAGAGTTAGAGAAATTATTTTTGATCCTCGATCTGATCTTCCACTTCTTCAACCTTAGAATTTTCTTTTAAATATGATGTGATGGATGGTGGATGATATCCATAAAGTGCCATAAATGGGGTCGTTTTTGCTGCACTGTGGAAGGAAGTGTTATACCACCATTCAGTGAGATGTAACTACTTGACCCATTTTTTTTGTTTATCAGATACAAAACAACGAATATATCCTTCTAAAAATTTATTCACTATCTCAGTTTGACCATCGGATTAAGGATGATAAGATGAGCTATGAGCTAGTTGAGTACCCAAACAAGAAAATAAATCCTTCCAAAAATTTCCAATAAAAATGGGATCTTTATCACTCACGATAATCTTTGGGTTTCCATGTAGCTTTTGAATTGTTTCCATAAATGTAGTAGCAACTGCACTTGCTTTAAATGGACGAGATAATGCATAAAATTGTGCATACTTGGTAAGTCTATCAAATACCACCATGATGACACTCTTTCCTTCAGACTTGGGTAAACCTGTGATAAAATCCATTGAAATCTCTTCGCAAAGTTGACTTGGAATGGATAAAGGTTGTAGAAGACCCAGGGTCTTGATTGTCTCAACTTTATTTTTCTGGAAAACTAGGCATTCTGCTACAAACTTTTGAATATCATATTTAAGGCCATCCCAAAAAATTATTTCTTCACCTTGTGGTAAGTTTTAAAAAACCTTGAGTGACCTCCTAAAGGAGAAGTGTACAATTCCAAAACAATATTTTGTTTTAGTTGGGAACTCTTACAAAGATATAATCAATATTTCTACCATAAGGAATCATTTTTCAAACTAAATGTATCGGATGTACTAGGATCTTGCTACAAATTTTGAATGAGTATCCACACTTCTTCGTCCTTCTTCCATTCATCCCTTGTTGTAGTTATCCAATCTGGTTGGATAATAAAAATGGCACAAAGCAATGCTTCCACCTCTTCATTATTTCTTAAGAGTGAATCTGCAACAACATTTAGCTTCCCTTTCTTGTAGATTGTTGAAAAGTCATAACCCAACATCTTTGTGACCCATTTTTGTTACTCTTCTAAAGATAGTCTTTGTTCCAAAAATTATTTAAGACTATCACGATCTATTTTTACCTTGAAGTGTCTTCCCATTAGGTAAGGTCGCCATTTCTTTAGTGCATGTAGTATTGCTAATATTTCCTTCTCATAAATAGCTTTTTGTAAATAATTTCCTTTGATTGGATGACATTAAAAAGAAATCGTTCTTCCTTCTTGCATTAAAACAACACCAATTCCATTTCCTGAGGCATCACATTCCACAATAAAGGTTTTTATGAAATCTAGCATAGCTAAGACCGGTGCTAGGCACGTTGCCTCTTTAAGATGTGCAAAGGCCTTAGTTACTTCAAGAGTCCATGAAATTGCATCCTTTTTCAATAACGTTGTTAGAGGTGCTGTTATTCTCCCATAATTCTTAAAAAACTTGCAATAATACCCTGTTAACCCGAGAAATCCTCGCAACTGCTTTATGGTTGTGGGGACTTTCCATTCCTTAATGGATTTAACTTTGTTATGGTCTACTGTAACACCCTCATGAGATACAATATGACACAGATATTCCACCTCTTGTACTCCAAAGAAACATTTGGATGCTTTTGCATATAATTGTTTCTCCTGCAATATTTTGAGCACCCTGTCAACATGTTGAACATGATCCTTCTAAGACCTACTGTAGATTAGTATATCATCAAAAAATACTAGTACAAACTTTCTAAGGAAGCATTTGAAAATGGAATTCATCAACCCTTGAAATGTAGAAGGTGCATTGGTAAGGCCAAAAGGCATGACCAAAAATTCATAATGACCCTCATGAGTTCGAAATGTTTTTTTCAGAATATCTTTAGTCTTCATTCTAATTTGATGATATCCTAAATGAAGATCCAACTTGGAAAAATAAATTTCTCCATATAATTCATCCAATAATTCATCAATCAAAGGAATGGGAAATTTATCTTTAATAGTGAGCTTATTGAGATCCCTATAATCCGGATACATGTGCTATGACCCATCCTTCTTGTGCACCAATACTACTAGAGAAGAGAAAGAACTTTGACTTGGTTGAATTATACTAGCCTCTAACATTTCTGTAATCATACTTTCAATTTTTCTCTTTTGGACATAAGGATATCTATAAAACCTAATGTTTGGAGGAACACTTCCTAGAATCAAATGAATAGCATAATCATGATCACGAATAGGTGGGAGTCATTTGGGAGTTTCAAACACCTTGGAATGATTTTCCAAGACTTTTTGGAGATTTGCAGAAATATATGATTTTGATGTTGGAACTTCTAGTGAGCATAATTGTGCAATTATGCCTCATTGTTATTTCTTCAGAAGATTTTTCATGACATTAGAGCTTATTATCTTTACAGGCTTCCCTGCGATACTCCGTAATTCGACTTCATTTTATTTTGAAAAAAAATTAAAGAAAAGTTCTTGAAAATTAAAAGCTACCATCACCAAAGATTGTAACCATTGTACTGCTAGTACAACATCAGCGCCTCCCATTGGAATGGAAATCATTGGACTATTAAATACATATTTCCCCATGGTTAGCTTAATATTATAGCATTTTCCAGAGAAATTTATAGTTCCTCCATTTGCAACCATCACTTGACATTTTGGTGTTGGGTATAGGAAAAAATTCAATTCCTTGGCTACCTTACAATGAATAAAATTATGGGTACTATCCAAATCAATCAACACTATTACCTTTTTCTTCTTCATATGTCCTTCTATCTTGAGAGTTTGAGGAGTGGTAATTCCTTCCAATGCATTACATGATGTGGTCAAACTCATTTATTCCTCTTCTAGAGTTAGTTCCTGGTGTATATCCTCTTCTTTTGAAGATTCATGTTCATTTTATTCTTCCTCTTCATAATCTATGTAAAATAATTTCTTCTCAACACACTTATAACCTTTAGTGTATTTTCTATCACAACTATAGCAAAGCCCTTTTGCTCTTTTTTCTTCCAATTGTTTTGGTTTCAACCTTGTAGGTTTTGGATGTATAGGAGTAGGAAAACTTCCATCTTTATAGATGTGAGTGGTAGGCTTCCTTGTCGCCATAATTTTACATTCAATTTTTCTTTCCAACCTAAATGCCTTCTCCAATGAATCAGGTTCCCAAACGCGAACTTTATGTTGGATGTTATCCTTTAAAGTGCCTATGAAGACATCAATCATGTTTTCCTCTGGAATATTACTTACCCTTATATTCAATTATTGGAAGTCCTCAATGTGCTCCACCACTGAACCCTTTTGTTTTAGATTTATCAATTAGCTAAAGAAGGTGTTGCTCTTTGTATCCTCATAATGTGCTATCATTTCCTCCGTAAAAATTAACCATGTGGAAATTGTTTTACGGGAGTAAATCCATCGATACCATACAAATGTATTATGTTCTAAATGCAAAGTTGCAATGTGTACTTTTTGTGTGTTTTGCACGTTATTGAGATCAAAATATTGCTCCATATATAGTATCTATGTTACGAGATCCTTGCCATCAAACTTCCTCATATCCATCTTTGGAATATGGTGGTTCTTCCATCCAACATTAGAGTTCATGTAATCACGATTAACATCTATTTTGTTCTCATCATGAGTTTCTTCTACTATCTTTTCGCCATTAGGAATATTTTCTTGTATCAACTTTGTCAAAACTTCCATGTCTTCTTTTAGATCATTCTTCATGTTTTCCATGTTGTCTTTAATTTTTTCTTCCATTTCCTCCATCTTAGCTTCCACGCCATCCATCTTAGCTTACATGTCTTTCTTCAAAACATCCATATTTTTCTTCAAACCATCCATCTTCGCTTCCATGCCTTTCTTCAAAACTTCCATTTCATTTTTTGTTTCTCTTTGTGAGAGCGAAATTTGGTACACTTGCTCTTGTAATTTTGATATATCATGTTGCAATTCTTCATCTTCATGAGTTATACTAGAGTGATTTTAGGGCTTAATGGGTGTTAAATTCTTTTTAAGAGGCAATTTAGAACCCAATACTGAAATATATGCTGAATAGGCCCTTGGAATCACTTCAAACTAATTTTTTACACAAGACTTATGCAATTCAAAAAAAATACAATACACACCCTTTTATTTCTTTTTAGGAGCTTGATATTGAAACCGAAATATCTCTATGATTTCAGATCTTAAATATGTTAAATTTGGCCTTGAGGTAGCCCTTTGAAGACTCTTTCAAATGCCACAGGTTTGACCTGATTTGGATTCTTCAAGAGAACGTTATGTTCAATCTCCCACAATGACCTAATTATGTACTGGTTCAGTAGAGAGAACTTGTGTGACTTGCCACGTGTCACTGTTTTTGCCTTTGACTCTAAAATTTATAGATAGGAAAACAAATTCCGTGTACCTACGGCCACTCTTTACAGAATTACAATATGATGCTCAGAGAGATAGTTATGAAGATTTTCTCATGATCACCTCTTTGAGATGAACTTTTGGATCCAGAAAAGGCCCTAACTTCCATAGCTCCTACCTCCCAAAATAATGTGAATCAATATCTTAAATTTATCCATGACACTCCTCATAATTTCAGCTTCGCTCTGTGAATATTTTAGCTTCTTAAACCTCGTAGAAATAAAGTGATAGAGAAAATTCCACGATCACATGTTTAGGTTAAATTCAAGAGCCTGAAACAAGCCCTAACTTCCACAGATCATATCTATTAAAATATTGCGAACCAAGCTCTGACATTTTGCGAAGATGTTCCTCGGGTTTTTTTCTTCACGCTCTAACAATTTCATCTTCTAAAAATTCGTGGAAAAAACGTTATAGTGAAAATTCCACGATGACCTGTTTCGAGGAGAAAAACCCTAGAATCCAAAGCTCTGATACCAAATGTTGTGATACCAGCTCCAAAAATAGAAGAAAAGAGAGATCAATGCCTTATAAATCAACCACTTCAAGGGATAAACCTCTAATACATTACATAAATGAACATTTATTGGATAGTACAAATGACCAAAACCTCCTTCTATATATAGGAGTCCATTAGGTCACAATATAATCCTAGCCGACCTACCAATAATAATTTAAGGGCACAATCATAACAATATTGGGGTTATAGGGGTACAAAAATAAAAATAAGTGGGCTATACTAATAATAATAAGGGACTAAACTAGTAATATAGGGACATAACAGTAAGAAAAAGTTGTGTATTTTTTTCAAATTGCATAAGTCTTGTTTGAAAAATTAGTTTGAAGTGATTCCAATGGCATATTGAAGCATAGACATCAATATTGTGTTCTAAATTCCCCCCTAAAAATAATTCAACACCCATTAAGTCCTCAGAATACTCAACTATGACTAATGAAGATGAATAAGTGCAACATGATATAACAAAATTACAAGACCAAGTGCACCATATTTTGGTCTGTCAAAGAGAAAAAAAAAAGAAATGGAAGTTTTGAAGAAGGGTGTGGAAGCGAGGATGGATGGATTGAAGAAAGGTGTGGAAGATAAGATGGATGGTTTGAAGAATGTGATGGAAAAAATGGAGGAAAAAATTAAAGAAATGAAGAATGATTTAGAAGCAGACATGAAAGGTTTGAAGGAAGGTTTGACAAAGTTGATACAAGACATGGTACCTAATGGCGAAAAGATAATAGAGGAAACTCATGATGAGAACAATATAAATGTTGATAGTGATTTAATGAACTCTAATGATGGATTGAATACCCACCATATTCCAAAGATCAATATGAGGAAGCTTCATGGAAAGGATCCCATAACATGGATACTATAGATGGAGAAATATTTTGATCTAAAAAATGTGCAAACACACAAAAGGTATGCCTTGAAACTTTATACTTAGTACAAAATACATTTGTATGGTATTGATGACTTTGCTCCCATAAAAAAATCATCACTTGGTCAATTTTTATGGAGGAAATGATAGGAAATTATTAGGATACAAAGAGCAACACATTGTTTAACCAATTGATAAATCTCAAACAAAAAGGTTCAGTGGTGGAGCACATCAAGGACTTCCAAAAATTGAATATAATGGTAGATGATATTCTAGAGGAACACATGATTGATGTCTTCATAGGGAATTTAAAGGATAACATCCAACATGAGGTTTGCCTTTGGGAACCTGATCCATTGGAGAAGTCATTCAGGTTGGCAAGAAAAAATGAATGTAAAATTATGGCGACAAGGAAGCCTACCACTCACATCTATGAAGATTGAAGTGTTGCTACTCATAGAATTCCACAACCTACAAGGTTGACACAACAACACTTTGAATAAAAAAGAGTAAAAGTGCTTTGCTACAGTTGTGATATCAAATACGCTAAAGGTCATAAGTGCGTTGAGAAGAAATTATTTTACATAGATTGTGAAGCGGAGGAAGAAAATGAACAAGAAAATTCAAAAGAAGAGGATATACACCAAGAACAAACCTTACAAAAATAATAAATGAATGTGACCATATCCTGTAATGCATTGACAAGAATTACCACTCCTCAAACTCTCAATATATAAGGACATATCAAGAAGAAAAAGGTAATAGTTTTGATTGATTCGGATAGTACCCACAATTTTTATTCATTTTAAGGTAGCCAAGGAATTGAATTGTTTCCTATACCCAACACAAATGTCTCAAGTGATGGTTTCAAAAGGAGGAACTATAATTGATCTGGAAAATTCCATAATATCAAGCTAACCATGGGGGAATATGTATTGAATATTCCAATGATTTCCATTCTGGTGGGAGGTGTTGATGTTGTACTAGGAGTACAATGGTTACAATATTTTGGGATGGTAGATTTTAATTTTCAAGAAATTTTCTTCATTTTTTTTCAAAAGGAAATAAAGTTGAACTACAGGGTATCACAGGCAAGTCGAGAAAGATAATAATCTCTAATGTCATGAAAAATCTTCTCGAGAAATAATAAAGATGAATAATTGCACAATTATGTTCACTAGAAGTTTGAACATCAAAATCATCTATTTTCCAGACCTCCGAAAAGTCTTGGAAAATCGTTCCAAGGTGTTTGAAACTCCCAAAGGACTCCCACCTATTCATGATCATGATCATTCTATTCATTTGATTACAAGAAATGTTCCTCCAAACATCAGGCTTTATAGATATCCTTATCGCCAAAAGAGAGAAATTGAACATATGATTGCAGAAATGTTAGAGGCTAGTATAATTCAACCCAGTCAAAGTTATTTCTCTGCTACAGTAGTATTGGTGCACAAGAAGTATAGATCATGGTGCATGTGTTTGGATTATAGGGAGCTCATTAAGCTCACTATTAAAGATAAATTTCCCATTCCTGTGATCGATGAATTAATGGATGAATTACATGGAGAAATTTATTTTACCAAGTTGGATCTTTGTTCAAGATATCATCAAATTGGAATGAAGACTAAAGATATTCTGAAAACAACATTTCGAAAAAATGAGGGTTATTACAAATTTTTGGTCATGCATTTTGGCCTTACCAATGCACCTTCTACATTTCAAGGGTTGATGAATTCCATTTTTAAACCCTTCATTAGAAAATTGTGTCAGTATATTTTTATGATATACTAATCTACAACAGCTCTTGGAAGGATCATGTTCAACATGTTGATAGGGTGCTCAAACTAATAGAGGAGAAAAAAATTATATGCAAAAACCTTGAAATGTTTCTTTGGAGTACAAGAGGTGGAATATATTGGTCATATTGTGTCTCATGAGGGTGTTAAGGTAGACTCCAATAAAACTAAAGCCATTAAGGAATGGAAATTCCCCAGAACCATAAAGCAAGTTCGAGGATTTCTGGGGCTAACAGGGTATTATCACAAGTTTGTTAAGAATTATGGGAGAATTGAAGAAAGATGCATTGTCATGGACTCCTGAAGAAAATAAGGCCTCTGAACATCTTGAAGAGGAAATCTGCCTATAACTGGTCTTGGCTATGTCATACTTCATGAAAACCTTTATTGTGGAATGTGATGCCTCACAAAATGGAATTGGTGTTGTTTTAATGCAAGAAGGAAGACCCATTGCTCTTGAATGTCATCCAATCAAAGGAAAGTATTTATAGAAAGATAATTATGAGAAGGAAATGTTGGAAATACTACATGCACTCAAGAAATGGCAACCTTACCTAATGGGAAGACAGTTCAAAGTAAAAATTGATCATGATAGTCTTAAACACTTTTGGGAACAAATAATATCTTCAGAAGATAAGTAAAAATGGGTCACAAAGATGTTGTGTTGTGACTTTTAAATCATATACAAAAAAGGGAAGCTAAATGTTGTTGTAGATGCACTATCAAGAAACGATGAAGAGGTGGAAGCATTACTTTGTGCCATTTCTATTATCCAACCAAATTTGATAACCAAAGCAAGTGATGAATGGAAAAAGGATGAAGAAGTGTGGACACTCATCAAAAGTTGCAGCAAGATCCTAGTACATCTGATACATTTAGTTTGAAAAATGACTCCTTATGTACAAAGACTGCTTATATCTTTGTAATAATTCCCAACTAAAAAAATATTGTTTTGGAATTGCACACTTCTCCCTTAGGAGGACACTCAGGAAATTTAAAAACTTACCAAAAGGTGAAAATATATTTTTTTTGAATGGCCTTAAATATGATATTCAAATTTTTTTTGCAGAATGTTTGGTTTTCCATCAAAATATAGTTGAAACAATTAAGAAATCGGGTATTCAACTTTGCGAGAACATTTCAATAGATTTCATGACAGGTTTACCTAAGTCCGTAGTAATGTGTGTCATCATCGTGGTAGTTGATAGACATACCAAGTATGCACACTTGTGTGCATTATCTCATCCATTTAAAGCAAGTACAATTGCTATTGCATTTATGGAAACAATTAAAAAGCTAAATGGAAGCCCAAAGATTATTGTAAGCGACAGAAATCCCATTTTTACTATAAATTTTGGAACGGAATTATTTTCTTGTTTGGGTACTTAAATAGCTCATATCTCATCTTATCATCCTCAATGCGATGAGAAAACTTAGAGAGTGAACAAATGTTTGGAAGGATATCTTCGTTGTTTTGTATCTGATAAGCAAAAACAATGGGTCAAGTGGTTACCTATGGCTGAATGGTGGTATAACACTTCCTTCCATAGTGTAGCAAAAATGACCCCATTTATGGAAATTTATGGATATCATCCTCTGTCCATCACATAATCATTAAGAGAAAATTTTAAGGTTCAAGCGGTGGATGATCACATCGAGTGTCAACAAGTTCTCCAACTCTTAAAGGGTAACGTAAATTTGGCACAAAATCAAATGAAACAATAGTCAGATCAGCAAAAAAATGAGAGAAGTTTTGTTGTAGGAGACTGGGTATTTTTATGGCTACAACTATACAAAAAAATGTCCCTCAATCAAGCTAACAAGTATAATAAATTATCGCCAAAGTATTATGCTCATGACAAGGTGTTGCAAAATATTGGTACTATGGCATTCAAATTGGAGCTTCCTCCTTCTTCTCAAGTGCATCCAGTTTTCCATGTTTCATGCTTAAAGAACGTTATAAGTGACAAAATTCTAGTTCAAACAATATTGAAAGAACTTGATTAGGAAGGAAAAAACATATTGGAACCTGAAGTAGTCACGGAAACAAGAACTCGAGAACTACGAAATCGACCAATTTCAAAGTATCTTATCAAGTGGAAGAATGTACCCACTGAATATTCTACATGGGAGGACAATAATTTTATACAGAATCATCCAAATCTCATCAAACATTGAGAGCACCACTTTTTTGAAGGAGAGGGGCATGTTGGGTCCCTATATTAATACTGTAGTCCATTATTGTTTTCAGTGTAGCGCCCTTATGGTTATTGTTGTACCCCTCTAACCCCCATATTGTTATTATTGTGCCCTTACATTATTATTGTTAGGTCGGATAGGATTATATTGTGATCCCATGGAATCCTATATATAGAAAGGAGTTTTTTTCATTTGTGTCATCCAAGAATTTTTTATTTGTGTAATGTAAAGGAGATTTCCTCTTCGAAATGGCTTATTTCTAAGGAGTTGATCGATCTTTTCTTCTATTTCTGGACTAAGTTTCATAACAGACTTAATTCGACTTGAGTAACTCCCTAAATTTAGCCAAATCTAGCATTCAAGAGTAATTAGAATTTCTAACGCTCACCTTTAATTATGACCATATGGCTCAACTTAGCTTAACTTGACTCAACATGACTTAACATGACTTCACTATGCATGCTAGGCTTACAATAGAAATGGAATAAATTATCAATCAAACATATTTATTTCTCTATGTCTCATCTAGGCTTAAAATGACTCAAAAAGTTTACAAATTTTCATTCTCTTTTTCTTTTCATCCATATTATATATCCTCTAACTTGCTTCATTCTTTGTTTCAATTTCTTGTTGTAGGCTCCATATTTCTCTACTTTTTGTTGTTGCAATTTTTCTTTTTTTCTTGAATTTGTCTGAAACAAAATGTGATTTTTTCTTCTACACCTTCCTCTTCAGATCTAAATTCAACCATGGACTGTTGCCACAACATTTCATATTCAAACAATCTTCTTCGCTCTCCTTCTCACACTTTGTATTCTCAAATTTCTTTCGGCCATATTTCTTGATAGAATTTTTTTATCTCTTCTTGACTCCATTATGGGAAAATGATCTAAATGCATTATTTCTTGTTTTCAGAAACTTCCATATCCTTTTCTTCACTTTCATCATCATGTGTTGTTGCTTTCTTCCTGTAATATGCACTGTCAAGATCATTATTCACCATTTCATTCAATTACTTTATTCCAATTGCTAATTTAAGACTCGCATCAATTACTTCAATTAGTTCCTGAATCCATTCTTTTATGAGCTTCAAATCTTCATCAAAATTTTTAAAACCCTTGTTTTCAAATTATGCTCGCATGTTATTTTGAGCACTTGCATATTCAAACGCAACGTTAAAAATATCATTATTATTCTCTTCAGTGAGAGCTTCCTACTCTACCTATTCCTTCTTCCTTCTTTTGTTCTATCATTAAAGCATAATTTTCATTTTCTTCCCTTTTACCAATATTTGTTTCTTTAAACATGTTTTCTTTCACTTGGCTTCCAAAAAGAAGTGGGATTCTCTCACGAAATAAAAACATATCAATATATTCTTTCTGTTTCATCATGTGCAACCAGTCATCAGCAATGAATGGTTCTTCATCAAATTTAACTTCAACAATTCCAATTGTCAGATCCACCAAACCACTTTCTTCTATATTGATAGATTTGTCTAAACCAAAATTAGTTCCTTCTTGTTCGCACACTACTTCATGATAAATTACAACTTCTTCATACATTGCTTCTATAGTGGTAGCTTAGACCTTTAAATCTTCATTAAACATGTCACTTACCATATTAACATAATCAATTCCCGTTTCAAAAAAGAAACCACACATAACATTAACATATCCTTCATCTACACTATGATGGGATATCTGATCATGCATCTTATCATTATAAATTTCATAAACAATTTTAGCTTCACCAAATTCATCAATTTCCGTTGGATTCACCAATGCATATCACACTTTGCAGTCATTATCCACATGTGTTTCATCATAGTGGGATTCACCATCATATTCTCCATCTACATCACAGTCTTTTCCTTAATCATTTATATGCTCTTACTTTAGTTCACATACAGAGGCTTCTACTTATCTCTTGCAATCTCTCTTACACATTTTTCATCCCTATGCATGCTTGCATAGTGGGATTTAATTTTATAGTCTTCATGACCATCATCTAATTTTGAGTGGGATTCTCCAAGCTTTGTTGTCCTCTCAGTCTTTCTTATCTACTCTCAATTCAGTGGCTTATTTATCTCCTTGTGACATAACATGCTTCTACATGTCACTCCCCCTTGCACAAAATCCCTCTTCCAACATCTTCCATTCTTTCTTGGAGGTTAAATTGTTTTCTACCTTGCACATAAATGTTTCATCCATTGCTTGTTGAAGGAACCTCAGGGCTAGGGCATTGATAAATATAGGAGGGTGTAGTAGATCCACACTACACCAATCAACCTCAATTTGTTCTTTGTCTTCTGCTAGACTTATATGTTCATCAGCTACATCTTCAACCTCTCTAGACACGACAAAATCCCTACCTCTTCTTTTTTATCCATTTGCTTAGTTTTCTTCAGTAACTCTTTGCAACCCATGACAATTTTCACTCATCTCTCTTATAACTACTTTCATGATTGGATGAGAATATCTTCCACATCACCCCAAAAAAATTTATTATTTTTAATATGCACTCACGTAAGGCACACTATTCACCCAAAAAAAATTCATGCTTGACAAAACACCACATTTTGTTTTCTAAACTGATAGATATTGCAAATCCGTAAATTCTTTTTTTTTTAAACCTTTATTTTTTTTAATTCTCTTTTAAAAGTTGTGTAGTAAAATTTTCATACCATGCAACTTTTTCAAATAATAAAACTTTTTAAAAAAAGTAGGTTCCATAACCTCCTTTTATAAAACTTTTAAAGTTTTTTTCCAAATTACCCTTTATAATCCTTTATTTTATGTCAGAGAGTTAAAAACACTCCTTGAATAAAAATCTTTAAAACAAACCTTTCTTAACACAAGTACTTCATATCCTTTTATATCACACGTACATCATAATATAAAAATCCCTTTAAAACATATGGATTAGCATCCCTTTAAAACATATGGATTAGCATGTCTTTTATTTTTTCCACGCCTTTAAAATTTATGATCCTTTTTTTTCATAACCCTTGAGATATTAAATAAAACAATGACATTGAACCTTTTAAAAATCCTCTTTGCGCAATTAAAGTGACCTCGTCTACTTGTGGCCTTCGTGCTAATGCTTCCCACGTTAATAGGACCCAAGTTAGTGCTCTAATGCTTTGAGGACGAGAAGGAACTACTGTATATGAGAAGCCCGGTAAGGTGATGAGCCCGGTAACGCAACTCGCTACTGAGCCCTTGTGCATTATAACTCATTGTGTACCAGTGCAAGGTGTTTTATATATCAAAAAATAAAGAAAAAAATTATCTTCTCTCACAGAAACAACTTCTTCTTGCCTAATTGCATGGGGATATCTTTTGTATCGCACCCCAAAAAATATGATTTTTAATATGTATTGTAAAAATTGTCATGTTTGACAAAACACCAATTGATTTTTGTAAACCAACAAACATTGCAAAATGCGAAACTCATTTTTTGAAAAAAGATATATATATTTTTTAATTATCTTTTATCAAGTGCATATGAAATTTGATACCATACAACTTTTTCAAATAAAAAAAAAAAAATTCAAAAAACCTTTAGGTTGCAAGACCTCCTTCTATAAACCTTTTAAATACTTTTTTAAAAATACCTTTAATAATCCTTTATTTTATGTCATACAATTAAAAATAGTCCTTGAATAAAACTCTTTAAGTGAAACCTTTCATAATAGAAGTCCTTATACATTTAAAAATAAAAAATCCTTGAATAAAACTCTTTAAAACCAACCTGTCATAACAAAAGTCCTATATATCCTTCTATATCACATATACATCATAATTTAAATCTTCCTTTTAAACATATGGATTAGCATGTCTTTTATTTTTGGCACGCCTTTCAACTTTATGAACCGTTTTTTCTTCATAACCTTTTAACATACCAACTAAACCAATGACTTAAAACATTTTAAAAAATATTATTCGCTCTATTAAGGTGGCCTTGTCTAGTTGCGGCATGCGTGCTAATGCTGCCCGCGATAATAGGATGTGTGTTAGTGCTCTAACGTTTTCAACGCCGAAAGGAACCTGCGTTTATGGAGAGTGCGGTAAGGTGATGAATGGTAATGCTACTTGCTATTGATCCCTAAGGCGTTATAACGCCATGTGTACCACTGCAACGTGCGTTCTTAAAGAAGAAAAAAAAACTCTTCTTTCACATGGACCATTGTTGATTCGCTCTCTCTGGCTCTTTGTAACTTCATTTTGATATCTATGATCTTCGATCTTATATTAATTTGTTGGAAAGATGGAGAGGAGAAACACAAATTAACACACACCAACAATAGGAGTTGTTGCTCTTCTCTATTGATCACACAAACTTGATTGACATGAACTTATTACAATGAACTTGGTGAAGCATATTTAACCTTTTCCAACTAGCGACTCTCTTGAAAAACCTTAACATGCACACACATTGTAAATTTGACTATGAATTAAGTCGACTTGACTCACTCTGTAAATTTAGCCAACTATGACACGTGGGAGTAATTACAATTTCTATCACTCACCCTTAATTATGACTATATGACTCAACATAACTCAACCTGACTCAACATGACTTAACATTATTTAACTATGTCTGCTAGGCTTACAATAGAAATTGACTCAATTACCACTCAAACATCCTTGTTGGTATGTTTCTTAGCTAGGCTTTCAATGACTCAAAACCCTTACAATTTCTCATTTTCTTTTTCTTTTCTTCCGAATTGTGTATGCTCAAAATTTCTTCATTCTTTGTTGCACTCTCTTGTTGTATGCTCCATATTTATTTTCTTGTTGTTGCTGGAATTTTTCTTTTTTTTGTTGAATTTTTCCTAAAAAAAAACTGAGCTTGTCTTCTACACCTTCCTCTTCAAATATTCATTCAACCATGGATTGTTGCCACCACATTGCATCTCCAAAATGTCTTCTCTTCTCTACTTCTTGTGATTCATAATCTAAACTTTCTTTCTGCCATATTTGTTAATAGAAAAATATTATCTCTTCTTGAATCCATTGTGGAAAAATGGTTTTAATGCATTATTATTAGTTTTCAAAAGCTTCCATATCATTCTCTTCACTTTCATCATCATGTGATGCTCCTTTCTTCCTGTAATCTGCACAATCAAGATCATTATTGAAAATTTCATTCAATTTATTTATTCTAGTTGTCGCTTTAAGACACATCAATTTGTTCAACTACTTTATGAACCCATTCTTCAATGAGGTTCAAATCTGCATCAAAATTATTAACAACTGTATTTTCAACTTCTTCTACCATGTTATTTTTAGCACAGACATATTCAAAAGATATTTATTATGCTCTTCAGTGAGAGCTTCCTCGGCTACGTATTCTTTCTATGCCTTCTTTTGTTTTGTCATTGTATAATAATTTTTATTTTCTTCCCTTTTATCAATCTCTTTACAGCAAACATGTTGTCTTCCACTTGAATTCCAAACAAAAGTGGGTTTCTCTCACCAAATAACAACACATCAATATCTTCTTCCTATTTCATCATTTGTGACCACACATCACCAGATAATGGTTCTTCATCAAATTTAATTTCAAAAATTCCAATTATTAGCAAAACCACTTTCTTCTCTATTGATAGCTTTATCTATGCCAAAATCAGTTGCCACCTGTTCAAACACTTATTCATGAGAACTTCCAACTGCATTATAATTTGATGCTACAATGATAACTTCAGCCTTCATTTATTCATCAAACATGGTGCTTACAATACTACCCCAATCAATTCCCATTTCAAAAAAGAAAGCACACATAACATCAAAATAATTTTCATCCACACTATGGTGGGATATTTGGGCATGCATGTGTTCATTGCAAATTTCATTGACAATTTTAGCTTCACCAAATTCATCAGATGTGGCTCGATTCACCAATGCATATATCACTTTGCAGTCATCATCCACATATGTTTTATCACAATGGGACTCACCATCATATGCTTCATCCACATAATGGTGGAGTCCTTGAGAATTTAAATGTTTTGTTTGTGCTTCGCATACAAATGCTTCTACTACTCTCTCTGCAATCTTTGTTGCATCGTCTTCATCCATATGTATTTTTTCATAATAGGTTTTAATTTTATAGTCTTCACGACCATCATCGACTTTTGAGTGGGATTCTCCAAGCTCTGTTGTCCTCTTAGAGTCTTGATTATCTACTCTCATATGTTGACTTCCAAACACTAGTGAGTTTCTCTCACCAAATAAAAGCATATCAATATGTTCTTTATGTTTCATCATTTGTGACCACTCATCACTGGTTAATCATTCTTCATCAAATTTTATCGAGGCCAATTTTTGGATCCACAAAACCACTTTCTTCTCTATTGATAGTTTATCTAACCCAAAATCAGTTTCTTCTTGTACCCACACTACTTCATGAGAAGGTCCAAATTCTTCATAACTTGCTGCTACAATGGTATCTTCAACTTTCAATTATTCATCAAACATGGCACTTACCATATTACCACAATAAAAAACATGTGTCAAAAAAGAAACCGCACATAACATCAAAAAAATATTCATCCACACTATGGTGGGATATGTTGGAATGCATGTGCTCATTGTCAATTTCATTGAAAATTTCAACTTCTCCTAATCCATCAGTAGTGCCTCGATTCACTAATGCATATCTCACTTTGCAGTCATCATCCACATGTGTTTCATCATAGTGGGATTCACCATCAACTACTCCATTCAGATAACATTGGTGTCCTTAAGAATTTATATGTTCCTACTCTACTTCACATACATCGGCTTCTCCTTCTCTCTCTGTAATCTCTGTTGCATCTTCTACATCCATATGCATGTTTGCATAATGGATTGTAATTTATAGTCTTCATGACCATCATCCACTTTTGAGTGGGATTGTTCGAGCTTTGTTATCCTCTCACAGGCTTGGTTATCTACTCTCATATCAACGGATGTCTTGTCTGCTTGTAACAAAACTTGTTGTTGCATGTCACTTCCCCTTGCTTCAAATTCTTCTTCCAAGAACTTCCATGCTTCCTTGGAAGTTCTAGTTTTTTCTACCTTGCACATAAATATTTCATAAATTGCTTGCTCAGTGAAACTAAAACTTAGGGAATCAGTAAACATAGGAGGTGGTAGCAGATCCATGCTAGGATAATCAGCCTAAATCTCTTCTTTGTAGTCTTCTAGTATTCTCTTTTCATTTGTTGCATTCTGAAACTCTCTAAATGTGAAAAAGACCTATGCCTCTTCATCTTTCTTCCTTTTCTTATTTTTCTTCAGTCATGCTTTGCATCCTATGAATGTAGGAATTCCTCTTTTTATAGCTCCTTTCCTTATTGCATGATGATATCTTCCATTCCCCCCCCCCCAAAAAAAAAAAAATTATGATTTTTAATATTTTCTCCTGTAATGCATAATCTTCAGCCAAAAAACTATCATGCTTGAAAAAACACCAAATTTATTTTTGTAAACGACTAGAATTTACAAAGCCCTAAACACACTTTTTGAAAAAGACCTCTATTTTTTTAATTCTCTTTTATCATCTTTGTTTGAATTTTCATACCATGCAACGTTTTCAAATAAAAAAACCTTTGGGTTCTAAGACCTCCTTTGATAAACCTTTTAAATGATTTTTTCAAAACACCCTTAATAATTATTTATTTTATATTATACAATTAAAAACACTCCTTTTATAAAACTCTTTAAAACCAACATTTCATAACACAAGTCCTCTATATCCTTTTATATCACACGTCTTTTATTTTTGGGACGCCTTTCAAATTTATGAATTCCTTTTTTTTCATAACCCTTTAACATACCGAATAAACTAATGAGTTCAAACCTTTTAACATGCTAATGCTTCAAATGGCGGAAGGAAGCTCTGTGTATACAAAGCTCAGTAAGATGATGGTCGGTAACATGAATCGCTACTAAGCCCTTGTGTGTTATAACGCCCTTTGTACCACTGAAAGGTGTGTTATAGCTCAAACAATAGACATTTTTTTCTTCTCACACATGAAAAATTGTTGATCCACTTTACCTAGATATTTTTTAACCTTGTTCCAATATCTATGAGCTTAGCTCTGATAAAAATTTGTTGGACACATAGAGAGGAGAAACACAAGTTAACACACATAAGCCATAGGAGCAGCTACTCTTCTCTTTTGATCACACAAAATTGTTTGACATGAATTTATTAAAATGAACTCGGTGAAGCTTATTTAACCTTTTTTGGCAAGCGACTTGCTTGAAATACCTTTAAATTCATACACACTCTAAATATGATTATGAATTAACTCGACTTGACTGATTCTCTAAATTTAGACAACTTGGGCATGCGGGTGTAATTATAATTTATAATGCTCCCCCTTAATTACAACCATATGACTCAACATAAGTTAACTTAACTCAACGTGACTTAACATGACTTAACTATACCTCCTATGCTCACAATAGAAATTGACTCAATTATTACTCAAAGATGCTCGCTAGTCTATGTCACAGCTAGCTTGGAATGACTAAATTTTTTTACAATTTTGCATTTTATTTTTATTTTCTTCCAAATTGTATATCCTTGAAATAGCTTCATTCTTTGTTGCACTTCCTTGATGTAGTCTCCATGTTTATTTACTTGTTGTTGTTGGAATTTTTCTTTTTCTTTTTCTTGCAGCTGTCCTAAAAGAAAATATGATCTTCTCTTATACACCTTCCTCTTCAAATATTCGGTCAACCATGGACTGCTTCCACAATATTTCATCTTCAAATTGTCTTCTTTGCTCTACTTCTTTTGCTTTATATTCCTAAATTTCTTTCTGCGATATTTCTTGATAGAAAAATCTTATCTCTTCTTGAATCCATTGTGAGAAAATGGTTTTAATGCATTCTTCCTTGCTTTCAAAAACTTCCATACCATTCTCTTCACTTTCATCATCATGTGCTACTGGTTTATTCTGGTAATATCCATACTGAATATAATTATTCACCATTTCACTCAGTTCTGATCTTCTAGGTGCTTTTTCAACACTCGCATCACTTTGTTAAATTGGTCTCTCAATCCATTTTTCAATGAGCTTCAAATCTGCTTCAAAATTATTAACAACCTAGTTTTCAAGTTCTTCTCCCATGGTATTTTGAGCACCTACATATTGAAAATCAACGTTAAAAATGCATTTATTATGATCTTCAGTGAGAGCTTCCTTCTCTTCCTTCTTTTGTTCTATCATTTCATCATAGTTTTCATTTTCTTAACTTTTACGAGTCTCTTTTGTTGCAAACATGTTGTCTTTCGACTAGATTACAAGCACAAGTGTTGATCCACTATACTTGGTTATTTTTTACCTCATTCTCATATCTATGAGCTTAGCTCTGATACAGATTTGTTTGAAAGATAAACAGGGGAAACAAAAATTAGCACACACAAACCATAGGATATGTTTCTCTTCTCTATTGATCACACAAACTTGATTGGCATTACTTGATTATAATGAAACTGGTGAAGGGTATTTAACCTTTTCCAGCTAGCAACTTGCTTGAAATACCTTTACATGCACACACACTCTAAATTAGACTACGAATTAAATCAACTTGACTGACTCTATAAATTTAGCCAACTCGGGCATTCAGGTATAATTACAATTTCTAACACTCCCCCTTAATTACAACCGTATGACTCAATATAACTTAACTTGTCTCAAGGTGAATTAACATGACTTAACTATTCCTCCTATGCTTACAATACAAATTGACTCAATTATTAATCAAACATGTCGGCTGGTCTATGTCTCAGCCAACTTGCATCAACTCAAAAATTTTATAACTTTTCATTTATTTCTCTTTTCTTCCAGATTGTATATCCTCGAAATTTCTTCATTCTGTGTTGCACATTCATGATGCAAGCTCCATGTTTCCTTACTTGTTTCTACTGCAATTTTTTTTTCTTTAAGTTGTCCTGAAAAGCAATATGATCTTGTCTTCTAAACCTTCCTCTTCAAATATTGATTCAACCATAGACTTATTCGACAATATTGCATCTTGAAACTATCTTCTTTGCTCTGCATCATGTGCTTTGTATGCTTGACTTTATTTCTGTCATACTTCTTGATCAAAAAATATTATCTCCTCTTCACTCCATTGCAGAAAAATCGTTTTAATGCATTTTCCGTGTTTTTAGAAACTTCCATATAATTCTTTTGATTTCCATCATCATGTGATACTGCTTTATTCCTATAATTTGCACACTAAAGATCATTATTCACCATTTCATTCAAATATTTTATTTTGGCTTCTTCTTTAAGAATCACATCACTTTTTTTAATTGGTTTCTCAATCCATTCTTCAAGGAGCTTAAAATTTGCATCAAACATATTAACAACGTTGTTTCCAACTTCTGCTCCAATTCTATTTTGAGCACCTACATATTCAAAAACCATGTTAAAAAAATATTTATTATGCTCTTCAGTGAGAGTTTCATGCTCTACCTCTTCCTTTTCTTCCTTATTTTGTTTTTTCATTGAATCATAATTTTTATTTTCTAAATGTTTGGTCAATTTAATTTTCTTAAATTGATTACATAAATTATCGACCGAAGTTGGTAAACTTGTGAAGATAAAGTGCACAATATATGCTAGAAGCCTCTTTAGTCATTTAGTTTATTGGTGTGATGATTTGTAATATTCCCAAATGGGAAAAGCATGAATATAGTGCAAAATGTTGGAACAATAACATAGATCATCATTTATAAAGCAAGAGGCCAATATGGAGACCTTTCATATGTTATTACAACAGCAAAATATGTGTAAAATATGGCCCATAAGATGAATAACAGTGAATACAAGCCTCCAATGAATAAAATGCCTCAATATTAGGTGATGCAACCATATATAAAAGCTAGAAAACCCTTACAACATTATTTTATTGGCTTTGAAACAACAGTATATTATACATCAGATCTAGAGCTGATATGTGCCTCAAAATTTAGATCTATATCAGATACATCCACTATACAAACTCCTCTAAAGAACCCCTCAAGGGTTTTCAGCAAAACACCAAGTACAAGATGTAGATCTAAGATCTAATACTGCAGATCTACTGAAAAATACAGATCTGGAAAGTGTGGCTGATCTTATATGATCGATAAAATAGCCTCCTCCAATAGATCCTCAAAGTGAAAGGCGGATCTTAATCACTTGAAAATCAAGTCTCCAACTCGTGTGCTAAATTGCCCTCCAACTCCTCCTATAGAAATAATGCAGATCTAGAAGTAAACTGCATTGAAAGGATCAAAAAAAGTTTGGCGTGATGCCAAGTTCTAAAAATGAGCTCAAAGCCCTTCAATACTATCTTCCCAATGAAGTGGAAACCTCCTCCACTGAAAAGGAGCATTAAAATGGCCTAGATCTATAGATCTATTCTCCACTTAATGTAGCTTGCAAAAACAACCAAACCCTCAACATAATCTACGTTGTAGTTGAAAGAAGAAGCTTGGTATTAAGCAAAATAGTTGACAATGTAGTGCAACACTCCTTCAAGAGCTCCTCAATGGAAGAGGTGGGATTCCCAATCAGGAAAACTTTGTGCTAAACAACACTCTATCTCAAATAAATAGCAAGAGAAAGATAAATGTCTAAATAGACCATATATTCAGGAATATAATATACATCAAAAAAATTCATATGGCTACCATCCTCTTCCTTAAATAGAATATGAGCTTTCAAACCCTAAGCCCCATACAAAAATATCACTACATTCACACAAAGAATCTCCATCTAAAACTGCATTGTCCCTCATTGATGGCCACTCCCCCATGACAACGTTGTTTGATTTGGTCAAGGTTGACCTAGTCAAAGTGATCCAGCCCCTATCACACCAACGATGCTTCAATTAAGCTACCAAGATTCGTCTCTTTCACATTTGGCATTGATTTATTCATTATTAAGGAGAATTTTTGACCTCCTTTCCCCCCTTATTCTTTAAAAAAAGCAGTAAAACTAAATTGAATATTCCAATTATCTCATGACTAATTGGGAATATTACAGTCCTCCCTTCCCAAATGTTGCTTGTCCTCAAGAAACTAACAAGGTGAGTGCTACAACTCTTTCCTTCTTTGTTGGTGACACCAACATGTGATAAGCTTCCCTCATAAGCTAAGTGTACACCAATCCATCCCTCCATGAATTGCTCCTCCAAATTTCTCATGAGATGCAAATAATCCATCCCATAAGGAGACAATAGCTCAAATGAAATAAACATGGTTTGCCTAATGTTCTCCCTGAAACATGTAGCATAGTGAACATGGAGAATCTCCATCCCATAGGGCACATACATACCTCCCATCCTCCCTCCATACATTCCCATAAAAGTACAAGTAGATCATCAATGTATGGGATCAAAACTACATACATAGAAACAGAAATTTGTGCATATGGAGGTGGGTCATTGTCCCATATGTGGAACCAGCGTAGTGCATCTCCTGACTGCATAAAATCATGATGTGGTAAGTGGTTTCCCCACCTCTTACTTGCTGCCCAAGTCATCTCACTATGGCTGAAAGTGTAAGATATATTTGGTGCATTTGGAGTGCACCCATCATGATACAAAATCATCTCCCTTTGTCCTCCAAGGGAGTGGCCATGTTCAAAAAAAAATTTGGCCCAAATTTGGCCATGGATCTATGGCCTGCATAAACATAGTGCAATAATGCATATGTTCATCAAATAAAATAGTAGGTACACAAGTAGATATTTAACCAAAATTCCTCCTTAAAAAAATGAAGTGATGCATAGATCTATCTCCTTTCCCAAAAGAAGAAAGAGGTGGCTGAATCAAATCCTTTATAGAGTTATGTTGTTGTCCCAACTCCACATGGTTCATGCATCTTTGAAAATGTTGATATATTTCTCCTTCAAATCCCTTCCAAATGTAGCTTCTCATGATGATGTCATAGAATCTCATGGAATATGTGGTTGAAAAAGAACTCTTCATATGCCCTTTGTAGCAACTTCTCCTTGAGCTTGGAGGCTCTAGAAAAGAAGTTCCTACAATGATAATATATGACTCTTTCATGGACTGAATATCCCTCTTCTTGTATCTGTTCATCAATTATCATGCATGTGTGAAGTTTCTTGGAATAATCCATCAACAGTTGGGATTTCCAATATGGATCAATCTCCCATAGTGACAGCACTAATGATTTATCAAAAGGAGTTTATGTCATATGGCTGCTCTCCTCCTTGACATCTCCTATGCCAAAGTTACATGTTGGAAGGTCATTCCTTACATGCTTCTCCTCCTACAGCACAAAATTTGAAATGAGAGTGGGTAATGATGATGTTGGGAGAATGTATTCCTCCTCCTTGAGCCTACCCAAGACTCTCAGCGTTGTCTCATTGTTTTCTAATGCTCCAATCCCTCCTGGATCTATTCTTGCAACATCATGTTGTGAGATATGTCCCACAAAATCTGAATCAGGTGGCCTCCCAAGTGGTTTTACACTAAACAATAGTGTTTGATGCATCAATCTCATAAGCATAGTAGATGGGACTGCAAGGTCCTTGCTTCCACTGTGCAAATCCATCTCTGATTTCTATGTGGAAGTTGTATGTGAGGGATATGTATGCATGACTTTGATCATTTGAGTCTTACCACTCTTTTTATCCACCCATTCCATCTGTAAAATCTCCTAATCAATGGTGACTTTTCCCAAGGTAATCAACCATTGAACACCCAATATCATATTGGTGTCAGGTATGTCAGCCAAAAAGAAGTGATAAATCAATGTATATGTCCCCATGGGGACTGATAAGGATGGAACATAATGCATGCATTGAATTTTTCTATCTCCTGGGACCAAAACAGATAATTCCTCAAAATCATCGGTGGGTATTTCCCTCCTTTGTACTAGTTGGGCATCAATAAAATTGTGGGTAGCCCCACTATCAACCAAAAGAAAAACCCTCTGATTCAAGATGGAACCTTGAAATCTTAAGGTCAAGTATTTAGCTACTCCTCTAAAATATGCAAGAGCCCCTCCAACAGGAGAAAATTCTCCATTCCCATATCCTGATGGTGTTGTTTCTCCTCCTGTAGTGTCAGCACTGTGACCTCTTCTTGGTTCATCTTCTTCTTCCTCCTCATCATCTAAGAAGACATCTATGTAATGTGCTTTTCCAGCTACACATATATGTCTAGGTGCCCATGATTCTTGGCAAGTGAATAAAAGCTTCCTTCTTCTTAGATCTCTCTGGACATCATCATCAAGAGGTTTTTTATATTGACTCTCCTTTAAAGGAGCAACCTTCTCTTCTTTTCCCTTTGATGGACAAGGGGGCTTATGTTGAAATGTTTCCTTTGATTTTGTCAAGGCATATTGAAGGTCTCTAGACCTTTCAATATAATCATGTAGGGTAGTGGGCTTGGTATACCTAACCAACCCATGAAGAGGTTCATCTAAACGATCAATGAACATATACACCCTTCTTCTTGTAAACAAATCATGAACCATAACAGAAAGTCTTAAAAATAAAGAGATGTATTTTTTTGCATTTTCTGATTGCTTCAAATTTTCAAGGCTCATGAATGGTGCTTCTGGATCTCTTCTATCAAATCTTTCCACCATCCTTGTAGTGAACTGTGAATAAGTAGTCACATTGGCATTACCCAATGTAGACAAGCCATGGAACTACCAGTCATGTGCTTCACCCTCGAGCTGCAGGACTGCAATATTAATGGCCTCCACTTCTGGAACCTTATTCACCTGAAAGTATATGTCAATTTTTTCTACCGAAGTTTTGGTAGTACACTTGGATGACCGATCAAAATTGGGTAAAAATAATCTTCCCATAGTGTGATGTCAATCATGATTCTGAATGAATCCACCACTTCTATGAGGATGCCTTAGTCTTCTATTGTCCTTTATTTGAAAAAAATCTTGAAAACTCAAGTGATATTTGAATCTCTAATTTTTAGACTCATACTCCATAAAATAGTCTTCAAGGGATTATTTCTCCTGAAACCCTTCATTTTCCACAACCAAAAAGGTAGGCATGGTAGAGTGTTGGGAAAATTGTGGTTGATGCACTGGTTGATCATTCCGGTGATGAGACATGCTAGAGCCTTCTCCATGATGAAATCCTTTAGGGGATTCCTTGAATCTGTCCATCTTCATCTCCTTGATCTCTCTAGCAATGTCTTGCATGGCTCTAAGAATGATCTTAGGGAACTCCTTCTCTTCATCTTTACCTCCAGATAAAGGGGTTTTACGCTTGTCTTCTTTCACATCAGTATAATCAAAATTTCTGTGTCTTATTCTTTGATACCTCTTCTCTCTATCAGTAAGACACTCTCCCTCTTTAGAAGACATATTGGCTTTTATAATGCATGGGCTGTGTAATATTCCCAAATGGGAAAAGAAGGAATACAATGAAAAATGTTGGAACATTAATGCAGATCATCATTTATAAAGAAAGAGGCCAATATGGAGACCTTTCATATTTTATTACAATAGAAAAATATGTGTAAATTATGGCCTGTAAGGTGCATAACAGGAAATACAAGCCTCCAATGAATTAAATGCCTCAATATGAGGTGCTGCAACCATATATAAAAGATGAAAAACCTTACAACATTATTTTATTGGCTCTGCAATAGCAATATATTATACATCAAATCTAGAGTTGATATGTGCCTCAAAAGAAAGATCTATATTAGATCCATGCACTATACAAGCTCCTCTAAAGAACCCCTCAAGGGTGTTCAGCAAAACACCAAGTACAAGATGTAGATCTAAGATCTAAGACTGCAGATCTAATAAAAAATATAGATCTGGAAAGTGTGTCTGATCTGATATGATAAATAAAATAGCCTCCTCCAAAAGATCCTCAAAGTGAAATTCAAATCCCAATCACTTGAAAATCAACTCTCGAAATGGTGTGCTAAACCACCCTGCAACTCCTCCTACATAAATAGCCTAGATCTGGAAGTAAACTGTACTGTACAGATGAAAATAACGTTGGCCTAATGCCAAGATTTGAAAATGAGCTCAAAGACCCTCAATACTGTCCTCCTAATGAAATGAAAACCTCCTTCATGAAAATGAGCACTTAAATGGCCTAGATCTAGAGATCTTGTCTCCACTTGCTGCAGCTTGCAAAAACAACCAAACCCTCAACAGGATCTAGGTTGTAGTTGAAAGAAGAAACTTGTCCTTAAGCCAGATAGTGGACAATGTAGTGCAAGACTCTTCCAAAAGCTCCTTAAGGGAAGAGGTGGGATTCTCGATCAGGAACACCCTGTGCTAAACAACACTCTATCTCAGCTAAACAATAAGAGAAATATATATGTCTAAATAGACCATATATTTAAAAATATAATACATCAACAACCTTCATATGGCTTTCATCCTCTTCCTTAAATATAATATGAGATTTCAAAACCTAAGCCCATCCAAAAAGATCACTACATTCACACAAAGCATCTCCATCTAAAACTAGGTTGTCTCTCATTGATGGCCACTCCTCCATGATAGTGTTGTTTGATTTGGTGAAGGTTGACCTAGTCAAAGTGATCCAAGCCCTCTCACACCATTTTTTTTTCAATTAAGCTGCCAATATTTGTCTCTTTCACATTTGGCATTGATTTATTCATTATTAAGGAGAATTTTGGACCTCCTTTGCCCTCTTATTATTTAAAAAAAGAAATAAAACAAAATTGAATATTTCAATTAGCTCGTGACTAATTTGGAATAATACATGATTGGATTTGTCGAGATTACTTCTAAGGGTATTTTCATTTTTATGTTCCTATTGAAATTGATAAAATTAGATTCCAGCTAAGTTCTATAAATCAACATGGTTTCTACTATGTAAAAACTTAAACAAACTTTTTTTGTCTTATGAATAAAGCTTAACTAATTTATTTGTTAGTCTCTAAAAATTCTTATTCTCTAACAGTCTTGCGCATGAAGATAAAATCGAATTCTAGAAAAGGGAATTTATACATTTTTATGTTTTGAAATGAAATGTTATGGTAATGAAACTTGTAAATCAATCACTATAGCTCTTGAAAATAAATCACTTAATCACTATTTTTTCAAAAATAAATCACTCATGCTCTTGAAATATACCACTCATGAACTTGTAAAACTACTCTAAAATAAATCATTGTTGCTCTAGAAGTAAAAGTATGAATTCTCTTCAATTTTACAATTCAAAAGGAAACATTGATGAATCTACATCAAATTATAAAAGAAGACTTATGAAAGCATATACATAAAATAGAAAAATATAATTATGGAAACAACTACAGCAAATGACAACCTAGAATTTTGAAAACAACTAAGGAAAATGACAAATTGGAATTCTAAAAACAACTATGCCAAATGATAAATGAAAACATGAAAACAAATACATTAAAAACATAAAATGCAGAAGATTCACTGTTTGCAGGGGCCCTCCACAAACAAGTGGTCTCAAAGCTTCACACGAATAGTGAGCTACACATCAAACATTCAAGGCACTTCTTCATTAAAAATGATGTAAAACGAAGTTTCAACAATTCACTGTATGCTTCAGAAAATTAACCTCCCCTCTTTGTTTCAATGGAGTGTTTATATAGGGGTTACAATGTAACTTCATGGAGATTCATATGGCTAAAGATCAGAAATTAATGGGCACCTATTTTCCATGAATTTGATGAAGTGCAATCCATTCCAACCTCTATTTTCTTAACTGGGCATTTTATTTACACATGGGTGCAATTTTTTCTCACGCAACTCAAAAATAGGGCTCCAAATAACCTGAAATATCTCCCAAATGGTAATGAATTTTGGAAAACAGATCATAGATAACTTAATTGGGCCCGTGCTGAAAAACACCCATGTTTTTTGTTTTGCAAGATTCACTTTACTATGCTCAGAAAACGTGTTTCAAGTTGACTAGTCAAAACTGCTATGATTTTCCGTTGATCTTTACTACAGGTCCACATGTGTGAACTGGGTGGAATTTGACAAACAAAAATCCACATTGGAGCTTCTAGAAACAATTTCTATGTGTTGGATTTCATTTTAGAGTGGTGCTACCACCTCAACCATGGAGATAGTTGTGGAAACTATAGAAGTTTGAACTATAAAACCATCATTAGTAAAACCATGCATAATTATTTTTAATTCGTTGAAAATAATAGAAGTAATAATAATATACCATGTAAACATGTATGTGGGAATTTGGTGCATTAATGAAGAAATATGGTTAAAAATGATGAAAATGGGTGAATGGAATTATTTAAAAATGGATGGTTTCATCAACAAAATTATGACCAATTGGAGGCTCAACATTCCCCCACACCAAATATTTTTCATGTCCTCATGCAATCAAAGCATTGAAAAGTTTCATAATCCTATCGGTTCCTTGTGTTCCTTTATTTTTTCATTTCAATTAAATCCTTGAGCAAAGCTCCAAGAGATCAATATTGACCCCTTATCTCAATAAGATGCACTTTTCTCCAACCCTTCATTATTTATTATATGAACATTGTGTGAAAAGAAATGATGCACACGTAGTAGCATATCGAAGTAATTGTCGCTATTTTAATTGTGCTCAAATTGTTCAAGCCTTGGTAGAATACAATTTTTTGAAGAACACATCAAGACTTTTACTCCATCTATAGAATGTGCTTTCCATACTTGTGAATTCCATCCCATTAGTATGGCTGGAAATGGTTATAGGTTACAGCACATAATTATTGTCTTCTTTTCTTCCATGCATAGCAACCAATCATATTTCAACAATGTTATCAAATAGTTTCTTCAAGAACTCACAAACTAATGAATGAAGAATATTTACAATATGAAGCTTTTGACAAGATGAGTTGCACATAATACAAAATAATCTTTATTGTTGAGGGTTATACAACTCATCAAAGCCTAAAATATGCTTCCAAGTGATTTGAAGAGTGTGTGAACAAAGACTTGTTGCAATATTCTTCTTGTGGCTTTGTACTCATCATTTCTTGGCCTCAAATGAAAATCAAAAGATGAGCAATATGACACATAATTTAAGTGCTCTATGTAATTTTTGATCATGTGCTACAAAAATCTACCATGAATTCTAGTTTTTCTATTTGTAAAATAATTCTTTTTCTCAAGAACATCATGTTGATGGACCATTAAGGAAAGCATGGATTAACAAGAAGAGAAAGTTTAAACAAGAGAGTGGTGAAAGCATAGAAGAACATCATTATGACGATGGAAAACAATGATATGATTTCATGGGTGGCAAGAATTTGTTGATAAAGAATCGATAATAACCTATGGGATTGGTTGTTAAAAGGTATGACAAAACGTAATGGGAGAAAAATTGGTACTACAAGTTTACAATAGATTTTCATCAAAATTTCTAGAATTTTTAGCGAATTAAAAAGTTTAAGGCTAGTTTTACCTCAAGTTTACCTTTTGGAATTGGAGAAGAGAACACAATCTAATGGCTTATTTTGTGTTGATTTGGCTCAAGTACTCTTCTCCATGATGCATTGACGTCCACTTTAACCTTGCTCCACAAAATGTATCTTTTTCATGTAGCTTATCTGTTTTCGCAATTTATCTCAAATGGTAAATAAGATTCTCCTGAAATTTTCTAAAGTTGTTACTATTAATATTATTCATCTTTCCATAAAATATGTCATCCAATAGGTGCACAGATCTCGAGAAAAATGAGAAATGGCTATAGGTGAAAGTGGCCAATTTATTGAAACATACTGATTGAAATTTTCTAAAATTTTCTTCGTTCATTCACCCTAAATAAATGCATTTAGCATAAAATTTTCATGCCCAAGGGATGCATCATTTGCAATTTATGATCAAATCAATTTCTGCCATGTTTTTCCTTCCACGTTGCCGAATTTTGCAACAAAATCATATTCCATGAACTCATTTTAAGGCCAAATTGAATGATTCAAAAGGGAAACCTTGTATTTTTACGTTTTATACCACCACATGCCGTTAGAATCCCATTTTTATGAAGAAAAAGCGTTGTTGTGTAAAAATATTGAAATTTGTCCTAATCTATCCAAGATGGTGAAAAATGAAAATGTGCCTTAAAAACCCGCTAAAAAGTCGTGGAAAATTGTATTTTTTTTAATTGTAGCCGCATTCTATGCAATTTATTATATTTTGAGAAAAATGGGAAGCTCATAATTTTTTTATTTATCCTCCAATCTCTTGAAATATTTGTGCCAAAATTGCCTATGGAAAAAAAATGCTACAACAAAAACAACCTACTACAGCAATAGCTGCAGAAACCACAACTTTTTGTAGCTGTTGCAAAAAATGTCAATTTTTGCAAAAAAATATTTTCTCCTGTTTTGAACTATTGATTTGAATTTTTTACTGCATTCTGAAGTAGAAACCATGAAAAATACTGCATATGGAATGAAATAGGCCCAAATTTATTGTCTTGCTTGAAAATGAAAATGAATGAAAAAGTGTTGTAATGGTGGCATCATGCTGCTGCAAGAAACCAATAAAATGTACTACTGCAAGTTGTTGTTGATTCCATAAAACCATTAGTTTTCATCAAAGTCAAAATTCATGGTAAAATTATTACCATGTGAATGAATGTGTCAAAATTTAGCATGGGAATAAATCATCAGATTACCTATCAATGATGAAAATCGTTAACCAATGAGAGACAAATTAGCGATAATGTAAATGAGTGTCAAGGTACCTGAGTGAATCTTGACAGGGACAAATGAATGTGTTGAATTCAAGTCACCTGCAAGATCTGATAATCAAGAGACATTATTGTATTCCCATTGTTTTCACTAAGGAGGCTTGCCATTGAAGTATGCAAGTTCCAAGGCACTCCAAATAATCTATGATCTTGGTCCTAGATAATGTGTTGAGGTGGATGGGACAAGATCTGTTGGAAGGTGGACCTTAAGGAATTCCACATAATCTAACTCGAGCATAGAACCAAAAATGATTTGAAGAGCCATAATAAAATATTGAAACCGTCATGAAATTGCACCTCTTACTGTGAACCTTTCTCGCCAGTTGCTTGGTTTTCAAGCAAAGCTCATGTCCAATTGTGCCAACAAACATGTTTTCACAATAGGACTTTTTTTTCTCTTTAATTTTTATTTTTATTTTTTATATCTCTTAATCAACTTGAAAAATAAATGGTGTTCAAGTATATGAATACTTCCAATGGAACCATGTATGTAACAAGATGATTGATAAACTCACATGCAAGTTTAAAATACACTCTTTGATATGCACCAGTATATGTGAGACCAATTTCCTTGATTGAGATGATGTCAGAAGATACTGAATAATTAAGCATTGGGATCCAATGATTAACCTAAACCAAGATTCAATATAATCATGTATTCCTTGGATCCCTGCTATCATTTGATACAAGTATATAGAGATGTGATCTTTATTCATATAATCTGGTGATAGGCATGCAAGAAACTTTTCAATCCCAGGTTCCAGCAACTAATCTTTGTCAACAGGCATCCATGATTCTTGGACAGTATCTGACTCTTCTTCTTTTGATTATTGTTCTTCAATGGCAGTTGGTGAATTATTTTGCAGGTGTTTTATTATTGGGGATTCAAAATGGTTGTGCAGGTAGTGGAGTGGGAATGGATCTTTAGGGTGTTTGTGAGGTTTTTAATAAGAAGGGAAAATTTTAGGGGCTAATATTTGCAAGTGGGCTAATTTTCCATGTTTTTTCCAAAAACAAGATTCGTTAATTTCCATTTTTTCTAAAAATTATTTGCCCAAAATTTATAGTATAAAATTGTCTTACCTTAAAAATCACTAAAATTGTTTACAGAAAATGTATAAAATTATTAGAAATTTGAGTACTTTTACAAAAACATTGTTAAAATGTTTACAAATTATATATTTTGTATTAGTGAGATTCTCCAAGGTTTCTAAACTTAGAATAAATTTCCATCCTTAAACTTTTCCCTCGTAATAGGAAAGGTTGAATTGAGGTCAATTGATGGTGAAAATGATGTTATGATGGAGGTGAATGGTATTGATAACATTGATAGCGGTATTGAGGATAGAGAGGGAAATATTGAGGATATGGTGGATTTCCTTTGTAGGGCCTTTGCCAACTTTGTTGCCAAGATTAGTTTTGAGGTTGGGATTTAGATGGCCAAGGTTTTCAAGGTTTTTTTTGAGGTTGGGATTGGGATGTCCAAGGTTTCGAAGGTAAGCATTTTTTCCATTTACTTTGAGATTGGTGTGCATAACCTTGAAATTGAGAATTGAGATCTTACATCATACAAGGTTGATGAGGCTGCCCTGGTCTTCTTGGAGCTAAATAACAAGATTTTTCTAGTGTTGAATTTGCTTCCTAGTAAACTTCCTTTAACCGTAGTAATGATGGGCAATCTTTATTAGCATGTGCTACTGCACACATGTCACAAATTTTAATGTTCACAATTGGAAATTCATGAAACGCATGTTTCTTTCCACATTTACAGAAAAATATAATTGAAGTAGCATTCTCAACTTTTTTCTTGTTTTTTATTCTTCGCATGTTAATTTTTTAATTTAAATTACTAAGAATGTTTAGAAAATTGTTAAGTTCATTTTCACTTACCAATCCTGATGTCGACTTACTTACTCTTGCCATAAATAGATGTTGAGGGGATCTTATATACTTTACTTTTCCTCTTCATATGTTCTTGCATAGCTCACAAATATCTTGAAATGACAATTGATAGACATATCCTTCTCCCACAAGATTAAGAATATCAATCCATTCATCCTTTTTATTTAGTAGGAGAGCTTTTAATGTGTCTAATCCTAAATTACGAAATTTATATCCTTTGATATTATAAGTAAATCTCTACACTAAATCTTCTAGGACTTCATCCTCTTTTTGGTTCATCTTAAATACTTCACTTCTAAGGTCATGGTGTATGTAATAATATTTATATTTTTTTGAAAATACCTTTTTCATATCATCCCATGTCGTTATAGAATTTGTTCTTAAAGTCATGAACCATCTAAGAGCTCTATCCTTCATTGTTGTCGGAAACAAATTCAATTTTTGAATTTGTAATGAGTAGCAATAAGATCTAAAAATGATTTTAAATTCAAAAATAAAATTATTTTGGTAATTTTATCTCATAACTTTGAAGTCAATAAGTACAGATGGAGGGATGTTCTTCATATGACCATTGACACCAGTTTCTTGAATGGGAAATCCAAACAGATCTTCCTCACTGTCATCATCTCCATCCATTCCTTCGGCCTCATTTCTCACCTTTTCTTCTACATGCAAAAATAAGGATTCATGAAGTGTATGTGTGGCTCTTACTGCACCACATCATATAGTGCGGTGATAGGTGTTGGGGAAAAATAATTTCTTGTCATTTAATTTGTCAACCCGGGGGTTTCGTAAGCTTGTGAAGCATGCATGCACTATATGTGCTAGAAATTATCTTTTGGTTTAGATAAATATAACTACAAAATAACGAAAACCAATTCGTCTAATCTATGAAATCAAATAATGAAAATGAAATTCAACTAAATTATGAAATAAATTAAGGAAAAGAAATAAAGCAAATTCAAAAGAAAATATAGCGCGCGCAATCACACTTGCAGGAATTGAAACTTTAATCTAAGAAAGCATTTCAAAGCATTTAAAGAAAAACAGCTAAGGTACGTTCAATCACTCCAGCATCCAATATGGAGGTATGATAGAATCACCCTCTTGAGATGATGTATAAGCAACCCATTATACTTAAGTATTTAAATCTAGGAAAGCAATTAAAGCATGCAAAGGGAAAAACTCAATAGTTGCATAGGTTGAATATTCAATCACCCAATTTGGAAGTATGATAAGTCACCTTCTTGGCCCGATCTTTAAGAACACCCAATTATACAATTGAATGAGGATCTAAAACTAGAAAACAATGTTAAAGCATGTAAAAGAAAAGCTCAATGATTGCATAGGTTGAACATTAAATCACCCAATTTGGAAGTATGATAAGTCACCGTCTTGGTCTGATCTTTAAGAACACCCAATTATACAATTGAATGAGGATCTAAATCCAGAAAAAAATGTAAAAGCATGTAAAAGCAAAGTTCAATGATTGCATAGGTTGAACATTCAATCACCCAATTTGGAAGTCTGACAAGTCATCTTCTTGGCCTTATCTTTAAGAACACCCAATTATACAATTGAATGAGGATCTAAATCTAGAAAACAATGTAAAAGCATGTAAAAGCAAATATCAATGATTGCACAGGTTGAACATTTAATCACCCAATTTGGAGGTATGAAAAGTCACCTTCTTCACCTGATCTTTAAGAACATTCAATTATACAATGAATTGATAGCTCTAATCTAAGAAAGTAAATGGAAGAATAGTAAAGAAAGCTAGATAACTGTGAATCCTTATTGTTTCAAAGAAATCCAATTTTGGAAAATAGATAAGACACTACTTTCTTGAGATTCTATTAGGAATCATAAGATTACACAATCATTCTAAAACTAATACTAAGAAAGAAAATAAACTTTAATCTAGAAAAGCAATTAAATCTCACACATTTTAGGTAGTTGATCTAAAAGTATGAGAGATGGTAAATCGAGATGCTCCATATATAAGTAAAACCTAGTCAAAATGAAGGAACATTCGTGAATAAGGTGCCACAATCTAGTTCAGTATTCAAAGCTTGAGCATAAATCTAGTTTTACACATGATTTGATAGGAGAAAGCTTCCCCTATTTATACAAAGAGATGAGAAGCTATCTCATTAATGAGAGTCCATGAATCTCTCCCTATATCTCTAGAGTTACAATCCAAATATGAAGTGATAAGGAACATGCCTTCTTAGAGTTACAATAGAAATATGAAATGAGACACGTATCCTTGTGATACCATGATCTTCTCCATCCAAATTCGAATTTGGCCTTAGGAGGCCACATAAGAGCCTTCTGGAAGCTTCTTTTTGACATACACATGGCAACAAACTCATTCCACTTGTTAGGTGTAAGTATGTGCATATTATTTTCTAATTTTTAACCACAAATTCACTTAAAAATACTAGGAATTAATAAAGCCTGGAAAAACATAAATGTAACCCAATAGTGGTAATGTTAAGGTAAATGTAATGAAATGGAGGTGGAGTGAAGGTAATAATATGGAAATGTAAGTGAAAATGTAATGGAAGTAAATGACAATTTCAAGGTCCAGCATACCCCCAACTAAAGCTATTGCATATCCTCATGAAATCTATTATACATTAATTCTTTTTTATCCTTTGAGATTTGGCTTAACTTTGCATGATATCATTCGATAACTTCATACTTCTGGAAAGTCTTTTAGTTGAATTGCAACATGGTTGGTTCTTGTGTTTCAACCATATTTTGTTGTTGCATTCAATTTTGATCTTTGAACTTTGCATAATGATATTTTGATTATTGTTGCAAATTATATTTCTATTGGATTGCATCATGGTTAGTTCTTGTGTGACAACCATGATTGTGTTTGTATCCAGTACTCTTGAAAAGCCACTGTATGCTCATAATAATAATATAATAGTTAATATATTTTGAAAGTATGTGGACTCTTGAATATGGTATGAATGTGGAAAAATATGACTATGAATATATCCCCCCCACCCCCCAACTAATGGTATTGGCACTTTTATGAAATGAGGAAAATAAGAGCTTTTTCCAAAAATTATCATTCTAGCTTTTCAAAGAATTCTATGGTAAAAAGTTAGAAAATGACATACCTTAAGTTACCATTTGGAAATGGATGAGCTGCATATGTGGAGGCTGAAAAATTCTGATCATAATCTTCTTCATGTGGTTGTACAATTTATGTATAAAAGAATCAAGATGACTTTTTATTTCTTCTACTAAAACTGCTGAAATTGCTGCAAAATGGTGTTGATTCTACAACTGTCCTCTGATTCTGCAGTTTGCAAAATGGTTTCGATCTGTTGTGGTTGCATATATTCTTCATTTGCTTCAAAATGTTAAAAATGATAGTCTTGATGTCTTCAAAACTCGCTGGCATAATTCCTGCTATGTGAATAGATGTTTTTATGTTGAACATAGCATGAAGTTGTTGAATTAGTGGCCATTAATGGATGCCACTAGGCAACACGAGAACTCTCACCATTGATGACAATGAGATTCAAGATGCCCAAAAACATCTTGCTAGGTACGAATAATTTTGATGTTTTCGAGTACCTATAAGATCTGATGAACAAGGAACATTAATGTATTCTCATTGTTCGTCAGCAAGAAGACTTGCCATTAGGGCATGCAACTTCAAGGTGTTTTTGTAAGGATTTTAGACTGAAAGGACTATGGACTCAATAATTTGCATTGAAGCAAGATTTATTTGCGAAATGAAAAGGATAGCAAAAGGAAAATGGAAATTGAAGATGAAAATGGAAAATGACAATGGGAAATAAACATGTAAGTGAGCTTATTGCTTTTATTTGTGGGTTTGAAGTAGACAAAGAGTAATGGAAAGTGTATGTGAATAAAAATGAATAACTGACTCTTGCTGGGAAAATAACTCTGGGTTGCTTTGAATTGCTTGGTTTGATTTATAATTCAAAAGGGAGGAAAAGTAATGATCTTGATGGATATGGACATGGACTTGTTCTTATGTTTATTATGAAATCGGTCCTTTGAAGACCAATTGTGCACAATTGGTTTTCTTCAATCATCATTCGACCATCCAAACCTGCAAAAAACTTGGCACTAAAACATAAAACATGAGTGTGTTAAAAAATAAGTGATCGATTCCTTTCCGATACATACGTAAAAGAGTTAATGCCAAATGAAACAGATTTTTAAGGAAAATCAAAAGTGTTATATTCAATCCAATTCATGATATCGATAACAATCCATTTTAAGAAATAACCATGAAAAATAAATCAACTCCCTGCTGTTGGATGACTTCATGCAATGCGTTTAGTAATATGATTAGCATCACAAAGATTCGTTGTGTCTTGTAAGTTAAAGCCTCATATAAAAATACACAGCAATAATATTTTTAATGCTAAATATTGAGAAATCATTTAAATAATCTTCCAATTTTTCTGCAAGTCATTATTAAATCTATCAGATTGAATCATCATCTATGTTGCAAAAAATATAAAAAAATTATTTTAAATTTTTATTTTTTTTATTTAAAATTGTTTTCAATAGGATAATGTTTTTGGAGATTTCATGATCAATTTAAATCTAAAAAAAATGATATAATTTATGGATGATCTATTATGTTGGAAAAATGCCAAGTGGAATTGAGCATGTGAAATTTTCCACAACTCTCTCATATAATTTGTTTTTATTATTTATTTTTGTTAATCATGAGATGCATGGAATGAAACACATATGTGTCTAAAATAAAATTTATTAAATCAAATTGGGCTCTTAGAACACTTTCCATGTGGAGTAGAGTTTTTTATTAACTTGGATTATTTTTCTTTCAACTTGCCATGTTTAAACAATTCAAAACAAATCATTTTTTCCTCACGTAATCTACAAAATGGAGCTCCGAAGAACCCTTATTTTCTCCCAAATGGCTACGAATTTCAACAAATTGTTATAAGGCTACTTAACTCAGCCTGTTCCCGAAAAAAAACATGTTTTATTTTTTCTTAATTCGACATGGTTTTCTCGTAAAATGTGTTTTAAAGGCGAGTGTTTTTAACAATTACGCGTTTATGGCAATTTTGTTTTCTGGCAATTACTTCTGCAACAAAATAAAATTGTTTTGGTTTGATTTTTTATTTGCAGGTTTTGATGTGTAATGGATTGTCTCTCACAGAGAAGTTCAGATTGATCTCTCTCATTCCAATTACCTGTAATGGAATTTTCAATATTCTCTTCATTAGAAATCTGTAATCTTCTGTTCATCAACAGTTTCTTCGTGTGATACACTTTCATTGTATGTCTCTGCAATTGAATCTACAATATTCTCTTCATCATTAATTCGCACTATTCTCTTCATCAGCAGTTTCTTCATCCGATACACCTTCATTGTCTGTCTCTGTAAATTTTAAAATTGATTTATAATAACTGTTTCTTGAGGAAAATTGAATATGGAAAATAGAAGGTTCATTTTTTTTATCACAGTGCATGGGTCTTTGTGTGGATTGAAGGTCTTCTCATATGTATAAGGCCAAGCCAAAGGATGGCCTCACGCATATGCCTGGGCCTCCTTTCCATGGGCTATTTTTTTTTTGTATTATGTTTTTTTTTTTTTTTCAAAGAAAAATTGTGCACATGTAATTCAATAAATCAGAAAAAGATTGAGAGGATGCAAAAAATTAAAATTTGCAAAACTGATAAAAGGATCATGACTCAAACAACAATTTTCAATAGAATTGTAGATCAATTTCTAGTAAATTTTTTAACGATTTTTTTTTTTAATTTTAATTTTTAAATTGACTAATCTAATTTTTTGATCTTCCAAGTCACAATGATGCGTAGGAGGAGAGCATAATAGTCAAATTCGTCAAGTAAATTCATATTTTCACACACAATTTTTTTTTTCTGATGGTGAAAAAAAAATGAAGTGATTCTTAAGTACTGCGTCACTGAAATTTATTGAAAATGAATTAATCAACGTTGATTATTATTATTATTATTATTATTAAACAAAATAAAAAATATTCTTAAATAATAAATTTTATTTTTATTTTTATTTTTCCTATCTATTTAAAAAAACTATTTTAATTTTTTAAGTATATTCATGTTTCCAATGAAGCCATTTACGAATTATAATTTTTGAAATGCTCATATCTCAACTTGAAAAATGCACCTGATGGGTTGTAAAGATATGTGAAATCGACTTGTCCTTTCGATTTGCTGCAAGTATCTCTTGAAGAATAGATGAATTTTGTGGAGAAATCACTTTTTGATACCATTCCTCAATGTAGTCTTTGGGTTGCATTCTAGATTCTCTCTCCATAAATGGTTAGTAAAAACAAAAACAAATAAAATACACTCTAGACTGAAAGCTAGTTCCTATGCACACTTCCCCACCAACGGAACCAAAATGTTGGGGCAAAATAATTGCCTGTCATTTAATTTGTCAACCCGGGTGTTTCGTAAGCTTGTGAAGCATGCATGCACTATATGTGCTAGAAATTATCTTTCAGTTTAGATCAATCTAACTACAAAATAACGAAAACCAATTCATCTAATATATGAAATCAAATAATGAAAATTAAATTCAACTAACCTATGAAATCAAGTAACGAAAAGAAAGAAAACAAATTCAAAAGAAAATATAGCGTGCACAATCACACTTGCAGGAATTGAAATTTTAATATAACAAAGCATTTCAAAGCATGTAAATAAAAACAACTAAGGTATGTTCAATCACTCCAGCATCCATTATGGAGGTATGATAGAATCACCCTCTTGAGATGATGTATAAGAAATCAGTTATACTTTAGTCTTTAAATCTAGGAAAGCAATTAAAGCATGCAAAGGGAAAAACTCAATAGTTGCATAGGTTGAACATTCAATCACCCAATTTGGAAGTACGATAAGTCGCCTTCTTGGCCTGATATTTAAGAACACCCAATTATACAATTAAATGAGGATCTAAAACTAGAGAACAATGTAAAAGCATGTAAAATCAAAGCTCAATGATTGCATAGGTTGAATATTCAATCACCCATTTGGAAGTATGATAAGTCACCTTCTTGGCCTGATCTTTAAGAACACCCAATTATACAATTGAATGAGGATGTAAATCTGCAAAAAAATGTAAAAGCATGTAAAAGAAAAGTTCAATGATTGCATAGGTTGAACATTCAATCACCCAATTTGGAAGTATGACAAGTCACCTTCTTGGCCTGATCTTTAAGAACACCCAGTTATACAATTGAATGAGGATCTAAATCTAGAAAACAATGTAAAAGCATGTAAAATCAAATCTCAATGATTGCATAGGTTGAACGTTCAATCACCCAATTTGAAAGTATGACAAGTCACCTTCATGGCCTGATCTTTAAGAACATTCAGTTATATAATGAATTGATAGCTCTAATCTGAGAAAGTAAATGACAGAACAGTAAAGAAAGCTAGATAACTGTGAATTCTTATTGCTTCAAAGAAATCCAATTTGGAAAATAGATAAGACACTACTTTCTTGAGATTCTATTAGGAAACATATGATTACACAATCATTCTAAAACTAATACTAAGAAAAAAAATAAACTTTAATCTAGAAAAGAAAGTAAATCTCATATATTTTAGGTAGTTGATTTAAAAGTATGAGAGATGGTAAATCGAGATGTTCCATATGTAAGTAAAACCAAGTCAAAATAAAGGAACATTCATGAGTAAGGTGCCACAATCTAATTCTATATTCAAATCTTGAGCATTACTCTACTTTTACACATGATTTGATAGGAGAAAGCTTCCCCTACTTATACAAAAAGATGAGAATTTATCTCATTAATGAGAGTCCATGAATCTCTATATCTCTAGAGTTACAATCCAAATATGAAGTGATAAGGCACATGTCTTCTTAGAGTTACAATAGAAATAGGAAATGAGACACATATCCTTGTGATCCCATGGTCTTCTCCATCCAAATTCGAATTTGGCCTTAGGAGGCCACATAAGAGCCTTTTGGAAGCTTCTTTTTGACATACACATGGCAAAAAACTCATTCCACTTGTTAGGTATAAGTATGTGCATATTATTTTCTAATTTTTAACCACAAATTCACTTAAAAATATTAGGAATTAATAAAGTTCGGAAAAACATAAATGTAACCCAATAGTAGTAATGGTAAGGTAAATGTAATGAAATGGAGGTGGAGTGAAGGTGATAATATGGAAATGTAAGTGAAAATGTAATGGAAGTAAATGAAAATTTCAAGATCCAACAATAGGTGATCAGAGTTTTTTTTTTTTTAAGAAAGAAAAAGGCTCGTATTTACACATCTTGTGCAACGATGCCAAAATGTTTCATCAATTTAATTGTCTTAAATTGATTACATAAATATCAGCCGGAGTTGGTAAACTTGTCAAGTGCAAGTGCACAATATATGCTAGAAGCATATTTTATTCATTTAGTGTATTGGTGTGATGATTGGGTTTGTAGAGATTAATTTTAAGTATGTTTTAATTCTTGTGTTCCTATTGAAATTGATCAAATTAAATCCTAACTAATTTCTACAAATCAACATTCTTTCTACTTCGTAAAAACTGAAACAAACTTTCTCTATATTATGAAGAATATTAACTAGTTTATTTGTTAGTCTCTAAAAATTATTATTCTCTAACAGTCTTGTGCATGAAGATCAAATGGAAATGTAGAAAAGGGAATTTATACACTTTTATGTTTTTGAAATGAAAGGTTATGGAAATGAAACTTGTAAATAAATCATTATAGATCTTGAAAATAAATCACTCATGAATGGAAAAGAATGCACTCATATGTTGAATTGAAATCACTCAACCACTATTGTTTCGAAAATAACTCACTCATGCTCTTGAAATAAACCACTCATGAACTTGTAAAACTACTCTAAAATAACTCATTGCTGCTCTAGAAGTAAAACTATGAATCCTCTCCAATTTGAGAATTCGAAAGGAAATATTAATGAATCTATATCAAATGATAAAGAAGACTTATGAAAGCACCAACATCAAATAGAAAAATATAATTATGGAAACAACTACATGAAATGACAAATTGGAATTGTCAAAAGAACTACGGCAAATGAAAAAATGAAAACATGAAAACAACTACCTTAAAAACATAAAAGGCATAACCTTCATTGCTTGCAGGGGCCCTCCACAAATAGGTGGTCTCAAAGCTTCACACGAATAGTCAGGTATGCATCAAATCTTCAAGGAACTTCTTTATTAAAAATTTTGTAAAACAAAGTTTCAACAATTCACAGTATTCTTCAGAAAATTAACCTCCCCTATTTGTTTAAATGGAGTGTTTATATAGGGGTTGAAATGTAACTTCATGGAGATTGATATGGCTAAATATCAAAACTTGATGAACACCTATTTTCCATGAATTTCATGAAGCACAATCAATTCCAACCTATGTTTTCTTGATTGGGTGTTTTATTGATGCATGGGCGCAATGTTTGGTCACGCAACTCCAAAATATACCTCCAAAGAACATTAAATATCTCCCAAATGGTAACAAATTTTGGAAAAAAGCTATCCAAGAACCTAATTGGGTTTGTGCTAAATAAAACCCATAATTTTTTTTTGTGAGATTCACTTTACTTTGCTTAGAAAACGCGTTTGAATTTGACTTGTCAAAGCTGCTACGATTTTCCCTTTATCTATGCATGGAGGTCGACATGTGTGAACTGGGTGGAATTTGAACAACAACAATCCATATTGAAGCTTCTAGAAATAATTTCCATGTGTTGGATTTTATTCTAGAGTGGTCCTACTACCTCAACGATGGACACAACTATGGAAATTGTAGAAACTTGAACTGTCAAACTATCATTATAAAGCCATGCATAATTCTCTTTTGCTACAAACATGTTTTCTTCCACCCAGCTTCCAAACACAATGGGTTTCTCTCAAGAAATAAAAAATATCAATATGTTCATTCTGTTTGGCCATGTGCAACCACTCATCACGAGTTAATGGTTGTTCATAAAATTTAACTTAAAAAATTCCAATTATTGGACCCACCAAACCACTTATTGCACTATTGATAGCTCTATCTAATCCAAAATCAGATGTTGCTTGTTCACATACTAATTCATGAGCAGTTCCAACTGCTTCACACATTGCTACTATAATGGTAGCTTTAACCTTCAATTATACATAAAACATGGCGCTTACCATATTAATACAATAAATTGTCTTTTGAAAAAATAAGCCACGCATAACATCAACATAATATTCATCCACTCTATGGTGGGATATTTGGGCATGCATCTACTCATTTTCAATTTCATTAACAATTTCAACTTCACCAAATTATCAGTTGCAGCTAGATTCACCAATGTGTATCTCACTTTGCAACCATCATCCACATGTGTATCATCATAGTGGGATTCACCATCATCTGCTCCATCCACATTATAGTGGAGTCATAATCTCTTCTGTTGCTTCACATGCAGAGGCCTATGCTTCTCTCTTTGTCATATTTTCCGCATCTTCTTCATTTATATGCCTTCTTGCATAATCGGTTTTATTTTTATATTCTTCACGACCATCATCTTTGAGTGGACTTCTCTAATCTATATTTTCATCTCAGAGTCTTGCTTATCTACTATCAGATCTGCAACAAACTTCTCTTCTTGTAACATAACCTGTTGCTTCATGTCACTCCCCTTGCAACAAATTCTTTTTCCAATATCTTCCATGCTTTCTTCGAACTTCTAATTTTTTCTACCTTGCACATATAAATTTCATTCGTTGTTTGCTAAATGAAACTCAAAGCTATGACATCATTAAACATAGGAGGGGTAGGAGATCCAAACTACGCAATTCAACCTCAATTTTATCTTTTTCTTCTATTACACTTCAGTGTTCATTGGTTGCAACTTGAAATCCTCTAAACACAACAAAAATAGTTTCCTCTTGTTTTTATGCATTTTCTTAGTTTTCCTGAGTGGCGCTTTGCGACCCATGACTGTTGTCATTCCTCTGTCTTATAGCGTCTTGCCTCATTGCATGAGGATATGCTCCATATCAACCCAGAAAGAAAAAATTGTGATTTTTAATATGCGCTCCCGTAATGCACATTCTTCACCCAAAAAATTGTCATGCTTGACAACACACAATTTTGTTTTTTGTAAACCGTTAGACATTGTAGAGCCCTCCACTCACTTTTTGAAAAAATCCTTTATTTTTTTTAATTCTCTTTTATCAATTATGTATGAATTTTCATACCATGCATTTTTTCAATTAACAAATATTTTTCAAAAAACCTTTACATTCCATGACCCCCTTTTATAATCATTTTAAAGCCCTTTTTCAAAATACCCTTAACAATCCTTTATTTTATGTCATACAATTAAAAACACTCCTTCAATAAAATTATTTAAAACCAACCTTTCATAACTCTATTCCTCTATATCATTTTATATAACATGCACATCATAATATAAAACTCCCTCTAAAACATATGGATTAGCATGCATTTTAGTTTTTCCACATATTTCAACTATATGAATCCATTTTTTTTCATAACCCTTTAATGTACCAAATAATCCAACAACTTTGAAACTTTTAAAAATTAATCTTTTCTCTATTAAAAATGACTTTCCAACTTGCGGTTTTTGTGCTAATGCTGCCCATGATAATAAGATCCGCATTAGTGCTCTAACACTTGCAACTCCAGAAGGAAACCACATGTATGCAAATAACAGTAAGGTGATGACTGATAATGCGACTCACTATTGAGCCCTTGTGAATTATAACACCCTTTGAACCATTGTAAGGGGTGTTATAGCTCAAACAAGAAAAAAAATCCCTTCTCTCACACGAACAATTGTTGATCTGCCCTCTTGGGATCTTTGTAACTTCATTCTGATATCTATAACCTTAGCTCTGATACCAATTTTTTTGGAAGACAGAGAGGAGAAGCAAAAATTAAGACACAAAAACCATAGGAGTTTTTGCTCTTATATATTCATCACACAAGCTTCATTGACATCACTTGATTACAATGAATATGGTGCAGGGTGTTTAATATTTTCTGATAACTGACTCGATTAAAATATTTTGACATCCACACACTGTAAATTATAATAAGAATTAACTTGACTTTACTTACTCTCTAAATTTATCCAACTCTGGCATGTGGGAGTAATTAAAATTTCTAATGCTCCTCCTTAATTACAACCTTATGACTCAGCATAGCTTAACTTGACTCAACATTACTTAGCATGACTTAACTATGCATGATAGACATACAATATAAATTGACTCAATTGAAGTCACCATCCACATGTTTTTCATCACAGTGTGATTCACCATCATCTACTACATCCACATTATAGTGGAGTCCTTGAACATTTATATGCTCTCTCTCTGCTTCACATACAGAAGCTTCTGCTTCTCTCTCTACAATATTTGTTTCATCTTCTTCATCCATATGCATGCTTTCATAATGGGTTTTATTTTTATAGTCATCACAGCCATCATGCAATTTTGAGTGGGATTCTCCAAGATTTATTGTCCAAGATTTGTTTTCCTCGCAGATTCTTTCTTATCTACTCTTAGATATGCATCTTACCTCTCTTGTTTTGACATAACCTGCTGATACATGCCACTTCATTTTGTGCAAAATTATTCTTCGAAGATCTTCCTGATTCCTAGGGAGTTCTAGTTTTTGCTACCTTTCACATAAAGGGTTCATACATTCTTTATGGAATGAGCCCCAAAGCTAGGGCACTAGTAAAGATAGGAGGTGGAAGGAGATTCATGTTACTCCAATCAACCTCAATTTCATCCTTTTCTTCTGCTAAATGTAATTTTTCATTGGCTACGACCTCAACCTCTCTAAACCCAAAAATATATAAGTCTCTTCTTTTTTTATGCCTTTTCTTAGTTTTCTTCAGTCACAGTTTGTGACCCATGAATATTGTCATTCCTCTATCCTATAGATAATTACTTGATTTCATGAGGATATATTCCATATCTCCCTTGAAAAAAAACACGATTTTAATCTATTCTCCCGAAAGGAACAATCTTCACCCAAAAAATTGTCATGCTTGACAAAACACCAATTTTTTTTTGTAAATCGACTCACCTTAAAAATCCATAAACTCACTTTAAAAAAAAAAAAAACCTTTTTTTTTTTCTATTTCTCTTTTATCAACTATGTATGAATTTTCATACCATGCAAATTTTTTAAATAAAAAAACTTTTTTGAAAAAATTGTAGGTTCCAAGACCTCCTTGGATAAACATTTTAAAGATTTTTTTCAAAATATCCTTAATGGTCCATTATTTTGTGTCATACAATAAAAAAAAAAACATTGAATAAAACTCTTTAAAACCAACGTTTCATAACAAAAGTCCTTTATATCCTTTTATATCACATGTACATCATAATATAAAATTCCCTTTAAAAGATATGGATTATCTTGTCTTTTATTTTTGGCATGCCTTTCAACTATATGAATCCTTTTTTTCATAGCCCTTTAACATATGAAATAAACGAACAACTTTGATCCTTTTAAAAAATCATTGCCGATCTATTAATGTGGCCTAGTCGACTTGCGTCATGTGTGCTAATGCTTCCCACAATAATAGGACTCATGCTAGTGCTCCAGCACTTCCAATGCCAGAAGGAACTTGCATATATTAAAAGCATGGAAAGTTTATGACCGCTAATGTGGATTGCTATTGATCCCTTGTGCGTTATAATACCATGTGTACCACTGTAAGGTGTTCTATATCTAAAACAAGAAAAAAAAATTCTCTTATCTCACATGGATAACATCTGAGCCCCTCTCCCTTGCTCTTTGTAACCTCATTTTTCTATCCACAACCTTAGCTGTGATACCAATTTTTTGGAGAGACATAGAGGAGAAACAAAAATTTACACGCACAAGCCATATGAGTTGTTAATCTTCTCTATTGATCACAAAAACTTGATTGAAATTACTTTATTACAATGAACTTGGTGAAGGCTATTTAACCTTTTCTAACTAGCGACTTGCCTGAAATAACTTGACATGCACACACACGCTCCATATTTGAATATGACATAACTCGACCTGACCGGATCTCTCAATTTATCGAACTATGGCATGAAGGAGTAATTACAATTTATAACACTACCCCTTAATTACCATTGTATTACTCAACATAACTTAACTTCACTTAACATTATTTAACATGAATTAACTATGTATGCTACGCTTACAATGGAAATTGACTTAATTATCATTAAAACATATCTACTAGTCTATGTCTCATCTAGGCTTACAGTGACTCAAGAATTTTACAATTTCACATTTTATTTTTATTTTCTTTCGGATTATATATCTTCAAAATCTCTTCATTCTCTATTGAACTTTCTTGTTGTGGGTTCCATATTTATTTACTTTTTTTTGTTGCAAATTATCATTATTTTACTTGAACTTGTCCTCAAAAACAATAAGATCTTGTATTCTACACCTTCCTCTTCAAATATTCGTTCAAACATGGACTGTTGCCACAAAATTTCATATTCAAACTATATTATTTCCTCTGCTTCTTGTGCTTCATATTTCCGCCATTTTTTTTGCCATATTTCTTGATAGAAAAATATTATCTCTTTTTGACTCCATTGCAGAAAATTTGTTTTAATGCATTCTTCCTTTTTTCAAGAAAATTCAATAGCATTCTCTTCATTTTCACCATCATTTATTGTTTCTTTCTTCTTATAATATACATACACAAGGTCATTATTCAACATCTCATTAAATTATTTTATTACATCTTCTTAGTTAAAAATTGCAACAAATTTTTCAATTGGTTTCTGAACCCACTCTTCATTGAGCTTCAAATCAAAATCAAACATATTAAAAACCTTGTTTTCAACTTCTACTCCCATGATATTTTGAGCAACTGCATATTCAAAAGAAATGTTAAAAACATATTTATTATTCTCTTCAGTGAGAGCTTCCTACCCTACCTCTTCCTTCTCTTCCTTCTTTTCTTGTGTCATTGCATCATAATTTTTATTTTCTTCATTTTACCAATGTTTGTTGTTGCCAACATGTATCCTTCAACTTGGCTTTCAAACACAAGTGGGTTTGTCTCAAAAAATAACGACATATCAATATGTTATTTTGTTGCATCATGTGCAACCACTCATCACAACTTAAATAATTCCAATTTTTGGATCCACCAAACCACTTTCTACTCTATTGATAGATTTATCTAAGACAAACATAGTTGTTTCTTATTCGCACATTGCTTCATGAGCACTTCCAACTACTTCATAACTTTTTGCTACAATGGTAGCTTCAACCTTCAATTCTTCATCAAACATGGCACTTACCATATTTCCACAATAAATTCATGGTTCAATAAAGAAACCACACCATAAACATAATTTTCATCCACACTATAATGGGATATATGGGCATGCATGTGCTCATTCTCAATTTCATTGTAAATTTCAGCTTCACCAGATTCATCAACTTCGACAAGATTAACCAATGCATATCTCACTTTGTACCCACCATAAACATGTGTTTCATCACAGTGGCATTCACCATCATGTACTCCATCGACATTATAGGGGAGTCCTTGAGAATTTATATTCTCTTGTTGTGCTTCACATAGAGAGGCATTTTCTTCTCTCACTAGAATCTTTGTTTCATTTTCTTCATCCATATGCATGATTGGATAATGGGTTTTAATTTTATATTCTTCAATACCAACATCCAATTTTGAGTGGGATTCTCCAAGATATATTTTCCTCTCAAAGTCTTTATTATCTACTCTCATATCTACGGTTGACTTTGTTGAACCCTTAGTTAAACCGAGAGGGGGGTGAATTAGTATAATACATTCATGGAATTTTTAAACTTTCCTTTAAACTTATTTACACCTTCATTTCATGATCAACTTACTATATAATGAAAAAGTAGTCTTAATATGTGAGAAAAAAGTATTAAGAAAATTAAATACAAAACATCGACACATAATCATCATGCACATGGAAAACAGATATAAGTGGAAATGCATAAGGGAGAAAACCACATCTTATTATTGTTGTGATGCAAAGGAAAGATCCAACTCTCTCTCACCACTAATTTTATGTAGGCTCCAACCTACAGGAGGTTACTACCTAAAATTCGGCAAGCTACAACTTGCAAGGAAGCTCCAACTCCCATCTATTTTCTGCAGGCTATAAACCACAGGAGGCTCCTACCTCAATCAACTCCAACTGGACATCTATCAAGCTACAACTTGAAATGGAAGCACCAACTCCCATGTATTTTTTGTAGGCCATAACCCTTAGGAGGATCCTACCTCAACCAGCTACAACTAGACATATATAAAGTACAACTTGATATAGAAGCACCAACTCCCTCACACTATAATAAAATCATATGCCAATTTACCCAGATATCATCTAAACTTCACTCCTTCTTCATGGCTGCCTTTTTAGCCTTCATATATGTTTCATATCAGCTCCTAATATACACAACCTATTCATCATTCCTCTCTTATTGTTTCACTCTCCAACCTTCTTCAGCTTTCTTATATTCTTCTAATCTCTTCCATTCTGCAACTTTCTAACAATATTCAACTATCTTCAATTCTATTGCTCTCTCTCTCTCTCTCTCTCTCTCTCTCTCTCTCTCTCTCTCTCTCTTTGTTTTCGTAACCTTCTACACATGGATATTAACTATTTTATACAGATAACTTCATGATTGCTTGCATTATTTATGGGAATATGAAGTGAAGAGAATGACTCTTTGCCTTCCACCCATTCGATTCCTTACACTTCAGTTTTGGTTATTACATTATAAATAATCGTTATAAGACTCATGTAGTTTTTCCTATGCCTACGGAGACTTTCATTTGCATCACAACCAATATAAAATAATCAATGAATTTACATTTTCAGTTACAATAATAATTCAATTCAGCCCTTTCACCTTCTTTCTTTTTTGTTCATCTTGTCTTCTCTGCCTGTTGTCCCTTTATCTTCTCCACTTGCTGTTATATTTCAAACTTTGTTGTTGCATTAATGTCTTATCTTGACTTGACCCATGCATTTATGCTTTACACCTCCTCTGCCTATTGCATATCTTACCTACAACGCTCTATGCTCTTCTATGCTCCTTTTCTCTATGTTGGGTTACTTACTTGAGTCTTTTTCTTCCCACATTTAGTCTTTGCTATGAAACTGTCACAGCCACATAACACCTCTGCATGAGTGCCGGGTCATTTTCCCAGAGTTTTCTCTCTTGCATTCAGCCTTTCCTTTTTGACTCTTAGTTGCATCTACATGAAATTTTTCTACATGGGATCAGGTCCTTTTGCTTACCCTAGCCTTTTCTTTCTATGTTCAACCTTTTCTTTGTTATCCGAGTCGTCCACCACTTCCAATGTTTTCTTCATAAAATCACATAGCCCCGGACTTGAAATACATAAGATCTTGACTTTGAACGTTATCACATATGTTCTCATGCCATATTCCAGCATAAAAAATGTTTAACATTATAATTCCCTTTCATACCTCTGATGTGATTTAACACTAGAAAGGCTTGGCATACACACTTAACTTTAGTTTAAGGGTCCCACAACGCAGTGACCAAACATAGTGCATCATATTTCTCTTGCCCGTAAGTTTTAACTCTTTGAAATAAGCATATATACTATTCTCTATGACATTCGGTCGCATCGCATCCTGCTTACCGTGCAAACTCTTAAGTATAAGCCATGAAATATATTGCGTGCGCTCATTGGAAATTTCGGCATGTGGTCTCCCCTACACTTCACATCACAAATAAATTAACATTTCTTAGTGCTATTTGCAAAAATTTGTGATGTGTGGGCTTGCAATTCACCATCCACCATTGATCTGCCTCCAGATCTAATGGTCGTCATCTGATCGCACTTTTCACTTCAAAAGATTTACTTTGTGGTTGTATTCTATTTATTCTGATCTGCAATGTTGCGCCGTGCGAAAACTTGTATTCTCCATTTTTCATCACAAATACTTTAACCTCCCATGCGATTCCTTAATGTTAAACTCTTAAATGTTGTGATTTTTGGAATCTCTCCTGATGTGATTCGATCGCTGCCGTCCATCTCTCGCCTTCACTTTTGCGATCTATCCTGATCGTCCATTCCCCTCCTTTGTAAATTTTATAAGTGATCTCTGCCTTAGTTTATTTTTTTTATTTATCCTATCGTTGCTCTGCAACACTAGTTCATCCACGCTACTCCTCCTAACATTGTTCTATATTCTTCAACCTGATTCTCACCTGATCTTTATTCTGTCATCACTCTACAACAATGATTCCTCCACACTAATCCTCCCTGAGGTTTATTCAGTTTCTAAGTGCATTGATATCTCCTGAGATTTTTCTTCTATTCGCTACTAACTCCGACTTGGGATTATTTTGCTAGGTGCATGCCTTTACTACTTCTTTGTTGCCTTTGCTGCCTCTGTTGCCTCTACCGCCTCTACTACCTCTAACTCTTGCTACCTCGGCTGCCTCTACTTATTTGCTGCCTTTGCTACCTTTGCTGCCTCTACTTCTTTTCTGCCTTTGCTTCTTTGTTACCTTCACTGCCTCTCCTGCCTTTGCTGCTTCTCTGCTTCTCTACTGCTTTGCTGCCTCTACTTCCTATTCTTCTTTTTTTCCTTCACTACCTCTACTGCCTTTGGTGATTCTCTGCTACCTTTGCTGCCTTCGCTAACCTTGCTACCTTTGCTGATAGTCTAATGATTCTCCTTGTCTCTCTATTGCTCATCCACCTCTCTTTTGTTCTTCCGTACTGCATCGTTTCCTAATCTGATCATTTGTCTTATAGTTGGTTCTAGTGCTTCGCCTTTCTGCTCCTTTCCCATGTTGTGAAACCAGCTCCAAAAATAGAAGAAAAGAGATATCAACGTCTTAGAAATAAGCTGCTTCAAGGGGGAAACCTCAAATACATTACATGAATGAAAAATTCTTGGATGATACAAATTACAAAACCACCTTTCTATATATAGGAGTCCATGGGGCCACAATGTAATCCTAGCCGACCTAACAATAATAATTTAAGGGTACAATAATAACAATATGGGGGTTACAGGGGTACAATAATAACAATAAGGGGGTTACACTAACAACAATAAGGGACTATACTAGTAATATAGGGACCTAACATGCCCCTCTCCTTCAAAAAGGTGTTGTCCTCAATGCTTGAGTAGCTCTGGGTGCTTTTGTATAAAATTCTCATCCTCCCATGTTGAATCTTCAATGGGTAAGTGCTTCCACTTGATGAGATACTATGAAATTGATCAATTCTGTAGCTGTCGAGTTCTTGTTTCCATGACCACTTCAGGTTCCAATATGATTTTTTCTTCATCATCAAGTTCTGGCAATATTGTTTGAACTGGAAGATTTTCACCTATAACCTTCTTTAAGCATGACACATGGAAAATTGGATGCACTCATGAAGAAGCAGGAAGCTCCAATTTGTATGTCATCGTACCAATCTTTTGCAACGCCTTGTAAGGACCATATTACTTTGGTGATAATTTATTATACTTCTTAGCTTGCTTGAGGTACATTTGTTTGTATGGTTGTAGCTGTAAAAATACCCAGTCTCCTACATCAAAACTTCTCTCGCTGTGATGTTTATCTGCCTGTTGTTTCATTCTATTTTGTGCCAAATTCAAATTGTCCTTTAATAGTTGGAGAAATTCTTGTCGATGCTCGATGTGATCTTCCAATGTTGAACCTTTGAATTTTCTCTTAAATATGATGTGATGGATGGTGGATGATGTCCATAAAGTGCCATAAATGGGGTCAGTTTTTCTGCAGTATGGAATGAAGTGTTATAAAACCATTCAACGAGAGGTAACCACTTGACCCATTATGTTTGTTTATCAGATACAAAACAATGAATATATCCTTCAAAACATTTATTTACTATCTTAGTTTGACCATCGGATTGAGGATGATATGATGAGATATGAGCTAATTGAGTATCCAAAGAGAAAATAACTCCTTCCAAAAATTTCCAGTAAAAATGGGATCTCTGTCGCTCCCAATAACCCTTGGTTTTCCATGTAGCTCTTGAATTATGTCCATAAATGTAGTAGCAACTATACTTGCTTTAAATGGATGAGATAATGCACAAAAGTGTGCATACTTGGTAATTCTATCAACTACCACCATGATAACACTCTTTCCTTCGGACTTAGGTAAACCTGTGATAAAATCCATTGAAATCTCCTCCCAACGTTGACTTGGAATGGATAAAGGTTGTAGAACACCCGAGGTCTTAATTGTATCAAATTTATTCTGCTGGAAAACCAAACATTGGGCCACAAAATTTTGAATATCAGATTTAAGGCCATCCCAAAAAAATTATTTCTTCACCCTATGGTAAGTTTTTAAAAATCCTGAGTGTCCTCCTAAAGGAGAAGTGTACAATTCCAAAAGAATATTTTGTTTTAGTTTGGAATTCTTAAAAAGATATAAGCGATATTTATACCATAAGGAATCATTTTTCCAACTAAATGTGTCAGATGTACTAGGATCTTGATGCAACTTTTGAATGAGTGTCCACACTTCTTCATCCTTCTTCCATTCATATTTTGCTTCGGTTATCCAAATTGGTTGGATAAGAGAAATGGCACAAAGCAGTGCTTCCACCTATTTATTCTTTCTTGAGAGTGCATCTGCAACAACATTTAGCTTCCCTTTTTTGTAGATTATTTCAAATTCATAACCCAACATCTTTGTGATGAATTTTTGCTGCTCTTCTGAGGATAGTCTTTGTTCCAAAAACTATTTAAGACTATCATGATCATTTTTTTACCTTGAAGTGTCTTCCCATTAGGTGAGTTATCCATTTCTTGAGTGCATGCAATAATTCTAACATTTCCTTCTCATAAATAGGTTTCTGTAAATACTTTTTTTTTATTGGACGACTTTCAAAAGAAATGATTCTTCCTTCTTGCACTAAAACAGCACTGATTCCATTTCCTGAGGCATCACATTCCACAATAAAGGTTTTTGTGAATTTTGGCGTAGCTAAGACCGGTGCTAGGCACATTGCCTCTTTAGGATGTTCAAAGGCCTTAGTTTCTTCAAGAGTCCATGAAAATGCATCTTTCTTCAATAATGTTGTTAAAGGTGCTACTATTCTCCCATAATTCTTAGCAAACTTGTGATAATACGATGTTAACCCGATAAATCCTCCCAAGTGCTTTATGGTTGTGGGGACTTTCCATTCCTTAATGTCTTTAATTTTGTTAGGATCTACCTTAACATCCTCATGAGATACAATATGGCCCAGACATTCCGCCTCTTGTACTCCAAAGAAACATTTGGATGTTTTTGAATATAATTTTTTCTCTTGCAATAGTTTGAGCACCCTCTCAACATGTTTAACATGATCCTTCCAAGACCTGCTGTAGATTAGTATAACATCAAAAAATACTAGCACAAATTTTCTAAGGAAGGGTTTGAAAATGGAATTCATCAACCCTTGAAATGTATAAGGTGCATTGGTAAGGCCAAAAGACATGAAAAAAAATTCATAATGACCCTCATGAGTTCGAAATGCTATTTTCAGAATATCTTTAGTCTTCATTCTAATTTGATGATATCCTAAACGAAGATCCAACTTGGTAAAATAAATTGCTCCATGTAATTCATCCAATAATTCATCAATCACAGGAATGGGAGATTTATCTTTAATGGTGAGCTTATTTAGCTCCCTATAATCCGGACACATGCACCATGATCCATCCTTCTTGTGTACCAATACTACAGGAGCAGAGAAATAACTTTGACTAGGTTGAATTATACCCGTCGCTAACATTTCTGCAATCATACGTTCAATTTCTCTCTTTTGGACATAAGGATATCTATAAGGCCTGATGTTTGGAGGAACATTTCCTGGAATCAAATGAATAGCATGATCATGATCATGAATAGGTGGGATTCATTTGGGAGTTTCAGAAACCTTGGAATGATTGTCCAAGGAATTTTGGAGATCTGCAAAAATAGATGATTTTGATGTTGGAATCTCTAGTGAGAATAATTGTGCAATTATTCCTCGTTGTTATTTATTTATAATCTTTTTCATGAAATTACAACTTATTATCTTTTTCAGCTTCCCTGTAATACCCCGTAATTCGACTTCCTTTCCTTCTGAAAAAAATTCAAGAAAAGTTCTTGAAAATTAAAAGTTGTCGTCCCCAAATATTGTAACCATTGTACTCCAAGTACAACATCAGCACCTCCCATAGGAATGGAAAGCATTGGACTATTCAACACATATCCCACCATTATTAGCGTGATATTATGGAATTTTCCAGAGAAATTTATAGTTCCTCCATTTGCAACCATCACTTGACATTCTGGTGCTGGGTATAGGAAACAATTCAATTCCTTGGCTAGCTTACAATGAATAAAATTATGGGTACTACCTGAATCAATCAACACTATTACCTTTTTATTCTTGATATTTCCTTCTATCCTGAGAGTTTGAGGAGTGTTAATTCCTGCCAATTCATTACATGATATGGTCGGACTCATTTCTTCCTCTTATAGGGTTGGTTCCTGGTTTATATCCTCTTCTTGTTCATTTTCTTCTTCCTCTTCACAATCTATGTAAAATAATTTCTTCTCAGCACACTTATGACCTTTAGTGTATTTTCTATCACAACTATAGCAAAGTCCTTTTTCTCTTTTTTCTTCCAATTTTTTTGGTTTCAACCTTGTAGGTTGTTGAAATCTAAGACTAGAAACACTTCCCTCTTTATAGAACTGAGTGGTAGGCTTCGTTGTTGCCATAATTTTACATTCATTTTTTCTTGCCAACCTGAATTCCTTTTCCAATGAATCAGGTTCCAAAACCCGAACTTCATGTTGGATGTTATCTATTAAAGTACCTATGAAGAGATCAATCATGTGTTCCTCTGGAATATCAATTACCCTTATATTCAATTTTTGGAAGTCCTCAATGTGCTCCCCCACTAAACCCTTTTGTTTGAGATTTATCAATTGGATAAATAAGGTGTTTCTCTTTGTATCCTCATAATGTGCTATCATTTCCACCGTAAAAATTGACCAAATGACAATTTTTTTTCTAGAGAAAAGCCATCAATAGCATACAAATGTATTTTGTTCTAAATGTAAAGTTGAAATGTGTACCTTTTGTGTGTTTTGCACATTATTGAGATCAAAATATTGCTCCATCTATAGTATCCATGTTATAGGATCCTTTCCATCAAACTTCCTCATATCCATTTTTGAAATATGGTGGTTCTTCCCACAAACATTAGAGTTTATGAAATCACGATTAACATTTATTTTGTTCTCATCATGAGTTTCCTCTACTATATTTTCACCATTAGGAAACATTTGTTTTATCAACTTTGTCAAACCTTCCATGCCTACTTTTAGATCATTCTTCATGTTTTCCATTTTTTCATCGATCTTAGCTTCCATGTCATCCATCTTAGATTCCATGCTAGCTTCCATGCCATCTATCTTAGCTTCCATGCCATTATTCAAACCATCCATCTTAGATTCCATGCCTTTCTTCAAACTATCCATCTTAGTTTCCATGCCTTTCTTCAAAACTTCCATGTCATTTTTTTTTTCTTTTTGCGAGAGAGAAATTTTTTGCACTTGCTCTTGTAAATTTGATATGTCATGTTGCCATTATTCGTCTTCATGAGACATAGTAGAGCCTTCTAGAGGCTTAATGGGTGTTGAATTCTTTTTAAGGGCCATTTTAGAATCTAATACTGATATATATTCTACAATACTCCCTTGGAATCAATTCAACTTGATTCTTCAAACAAGACTTATGCAATTCGAGAAAAAAAATACACACCTTTTACTTGCTTTTGAGGAGCTCTATATTGAAATTGAATTATCTCTCTAATTGAAAATCCTCAATATCTGAAATTTGGCCTTGTAGTATCCCTCTGAAGCTTATTTCAAATGTCACAGGTCTGACCTGATTTAGATTCTTCAAGGCAAAGTTATCTCCAATCTCCCACAATGACCCAATTATGGACTGGTTCGGTAGAGTGAAATTGAACAACTTTCCACGTGTCACTGTCTCCTCCTTTGGCTCTTAAATTGATATAAAAGAAACTACAGTATGTGTACTTGTGGCCACTTTTTATAGCATTCCAATCTGATGCTCAGAGAGAGAGTTATGGAGATTTTCCCACGATAACCTCTTTGAGATGGAATTCGAGAGCCTGAAAAAGACCTAACTTCCACAGATCATATCTCCGAAAATATTGCAAACCAAGCTCTGAAATTTTTTGAAGGTCTTCCTCTGGATTTCTTATTTGCTCTCTAAAATTTCTAGCTTCTGAAACTTCATAGAAAAAGATTTATAGCACAACTTCTGCGATGAACTGTTTAGGTTAAATTCAGGAGTCTGTAAAAAGCCCTAACTTCCACAGATCATATCTCCAAAAATTGTAGGTTTTAACCCTGAACAGAAATTATCTACACACGAATCTTATAAAAAAAAATAAACAATAGAGAGAGCATAAAACATAAAACAGATAAACACAGAGATTTTCCCCTGGATCCAAAATTGAGACGACCAGCTTGATTTTTCATTATATTCCTTTTAGTGTTACAACACATATATAAACATGTCAAAGCATACATAAACCCCAATCCATTAACCCTGGATTAGAACATAACCGTATTTCCCTTGACCGGATCTACAAAATACCAGGGGCTGAAAACTATCGTACCCCAAAACCATGTGCAAACTCATGCCCAAAACATGCATGGGTCCGCCTATGAGTGGGTCTGCACACCAAAAAAAAAATTGGCGGGGCGCTGCCCCGAACTGTGACCCCCCTGCTACGCTCAGCGCAACGTACAGCACGTGGGACTAGTCATGGAAAGAATATAACACATACCCAACATTCTCCCACTTGTTTTTTTCTTTCCGCAAGGGGCCATAGGAGAGCTTAGTCATTGGACCAATTCTTCAACACCCATTGTTTCTCTACACCAAGAAAACTTCTAAGTGCTCACAGACTTCGTCAATGCATCTACAACATTCTTCAAAGTGTCCATCTTTACCAGCAACACCCTTTTGGCCTCAACCATATCTCTAACAAAGTGATATTGAACATCAATGTGCTTTGTCTTTGAATGATAAGCAAGGTTCTTAGCCAAGAAAATTTCACTTTGGCTATCACAGTCTATCCTTATAGCTTGTTGTACCAACCCCATACTTGAACACAATCTCTGCAACCAAAATGCTTCTTTGCTTGCATGAGTGGTTTCTATCTATTCTCCCTCTGTAGCTGAAAGTGCCACTATAGACTGTCTTTTACTCATCCAACTGACTACACCTCCAAATAGGCTAAACACATACCCACTTGTAGATCTTCTTTGGTGCAGATCTCTAGCCTAGTCTACATCAAAAAAACCATGAATGTCCAACATTCTTTCCAATCCTGGTCTTCCCTGGTAGCATAAGACATAATCACTAGTGCCACGTAAATATCTGAAAACCCGCTTCACTGTTGTCCAATGCTCCTGCCTTGGGTTTGACATAAGCTTGCTCAATACTCCCATTGCATGTGCAATGTTTGGTCTAGTATAGACCATTGCATACATCAGGCTACCTAGTGCACTTGCATATGGAACACAGGACATATCCTCCTCTTCTTCTTGTGTCTTGCGACACTGTTCAGTACGCAGCTTTACACCTACAGGAATAGGAACATTCATCGGTTTACTATCCTACATATTGAACCTCTGCAATATAGTCTCGACATACTTCCTCTGGTTTAACCATAGCTTCCTCTTTGCCCGATCTCTCTTAATTTCCATGCTCAAAATATATTTTGCAGCACCAAGATCCTTCCTATTGAATTTGGAGAACAATTGGGTCTTCAAAACTTGGATAATTTCTTTGTCATTTCCAGTCAACAACATATCATCCACATACAAGACCAAATAAATAACACGGTCACCAATTAATTTAAAATAAACATAGTGATCCTCCTTGCTTCTGGTGAAGCCAATTCCCCGTATATAGGTATCAAATTTCTGATACCACATCCTTGGTGACTGTTTTAACCAATGCAGAGACTTCTTCAACCTGCATACCAGTTATTTCTTACCCTTCACCATAAAGCCTTTAGGTTGCTTCATGTAGATCTCCTATTCTAGATCCCTGTGAAGAAATTTTTTCTTCACATCCATCTATTCTATCTCAAAATCAAATGCAGCAGCAAGAGATAAAAGTAATCTAATATAAGTAACTTTGGCAACAGGAGAAAAAATATCATCAAAATCAATTCCTAGCACCTGGGAATAACCTTTTTCTACCAACCAAGATTTGTATTTCTCCACCTTGCCTTCTACATTCATATTCTTCTTAAACACCCATTTGCTCCTGATGGGCTTCCTTCCAGCCGGCAACTCCACCAAATCCCATGCCTCGTTTTTATGCAAGGATGCCATTTCATCAACCATGGCTCCTTCCAGAGTTTTCCATCCTCTGAATCTACTGCCTCTCTGATAGTTATGGGATCATCATCAGTTATAGTTAAAGAAAAACTTGAACAGAAAGCATATGGAATATACCTTTCTAGTTGCCTTCTTTCGCAAACTGATCTTCTTATAGCTGGAGTTTGTGGCTCTTCCTCTTCTAATTCTTCCTCTATTGTAGAGTCTAATTCATCCTCCTTTAGCTCAAACTCTATCTTCTTAGGTTCCCTTGGTAGGACTTCATGTGTAACAACATATTTCACCTCTCTAAACACCAAATCTCGGTTGTACACAACCTTCCTTGTTTCTCAGTTCCAAAGCTTGTAACCCTTTAAACCATCCTTATACCCAATAAACATGCACCTTTCAGATTTATTATCCAACCTGGTCCTTTTCTCCTTTGGAACATGTACATATGTATCACATCCAAATACCCTTAGATGTGAAAGAGAGGGTTTCTTACCAATCCATACCTCATGTGGAGTCTTATCCTCCAACGTTGATGAAGGTAATCTGTTAACTAAGTAACATGCAGTCTCCACTGCCTCTGCCCAAAATTCTTTTCCTAACATGGTACCACTGAGCATTCTTCTTTCCTTTTCCATCAGCATTCTATTCATTCTTTCTGCAACTCCATTTTGCTAAGTTGTGTATGGAGTAGTCTTCTGCCATGCTATACCACACTTCTTACAAAACTCTTCAAATTCCTTCTTGCAGAACACCCCACCATTATCTGTCCTCAACGCCTTTATCTTCTTCTCTGTCTAGTTTTCCACCAGAGCCTCAAATTCTTTAAATTTGTCAAAGACTTCAGATTTCTTCCTCAAGAAATATATCCATGTATTCCTTGAGAAGTCATTTATGAATGAAACATAGTACATAGACTTTCCTAGTGATGGAACTGACATAGGTCCAAACACATCACTGTGCACAAGTCCTAATATCTTGTTCGCCCTTTTAGCACCAGAAGGAAAACTCACCCGATTCTGCTTCCCGTATGCACAATGTTCACAGAAATAGAAATCCAAAGAAAAATTAGACATATCTTCTACCATACCATTTCTATGCAGTATCCGAAGGCCCTTCTCTCCAATATGTCCAAGCCTTTGATGCCATAGCATGGTCTTTTCTCCAGAGACAGCTAGGCTTTTTGCTCCACTTTCAGGAACCACAGAACTGTTACACCCATCAATAATAGTGCTACCTTGTAGCTTGTACAGTGTTCCAGTCCGAACTACCCGCATTAATACTAGTGATCCCCGAACCATCTTGCAAGCATCTTTATTGAACATTGTTTTTACACTTGCATCATCCATCTTGCTTACAGAAATCAGATTTCTAGCCAATGCAGGAATATGCAGAACACTAGGAATTGTTCTAATCCTTCCACCTTGCAGCTTCAACTTGACTTTTCCACGTCCGAAGATTCTGGCCTTCCTATCATCCCCTAGGAATACATCACCGCCATCATATTTCTCATACTCATAGAACCACTCCCTATGGGGAGTGAAGTGAAAGGATGCACCCGATTCAATAAACCATGACTCATGATCTACATGTGTATTTGAATAAGAAGCCAAATACACATCCCCACCTTCATCCAAGGTGGTTTTTTCCTCTATAGAAGGAGCATCATTAGATCCCTTTCCTTTCTTAGGAGATTTAAATCTGCATTCCTTTTTGTAGTGTCCTTCCTTTCCACATTTACAACACACCTTTACAAACTTTCCAGGAGATTTAGATCTCCCTCTAGATTTAGATCTCCCACTCGAAACATTATTCTTATTTCTGTTTTGGGACCTTCCTCATACAGATAAGGCATCTCCATTTTGACCCTCCATATTTCTCTGTCTCATTTCCTCAAATAGCAAGGCTGAGACAATGTCATCAAAATTCAAGGTAGTTGTATTGCTACCTATTGCAATAGCCAGACTATCCCATGAGTCTGGTAGAGAACACAACAAATTGATGAACTTATCTTCATCTGAGATTTTAATATCAACAGATGAAAACTGACTTACCATAGTATTGAAGGCATTCAGATGCTCTGTCACCGAGTCTCCATCCTTCATCCTTAGGTTATACAACTTTTTCCGTAAGAAAAACTTATTCACCAAAGACTTAGATTGGTACAAAGTCCCAAGTTTTTCCCCACAAATTCTTCGCCGTAGCTTCCCCAGATACATTCAAAAATACTGAATCTGAGACACACAACCGTATTTTGCTCTTAGCCTTCCGATCTAGTTTCTTCCAGTCCTCATCTGACATTGTCGTTGGTTTAGTACCTAGATCTACCGTGATCCACTGATCTTTATCCACTAGCAGATCCTCCATCTTGAGCTTCCACAACTCAAAACTCTGACCATTAAATTTCTCGATCTCTATGTTTCCACCGCTCACCATCTTTTTTCATCGCAAGAATCAATCCCACAGATCTCCCACTGAACAGGGCCTACCTCAGGCTCGAGAAAAAAACCCTCAATAGAAAAGGCGTCTCCTTGAAGCCGAAACAAATCTGATACCATATGTAGGTTTTGACCTTGAAAAGAAATTATCTACACACGAATCTTATAACAGAAAATAAACAATAGCGAGAGCATAAAACATAAAAAAGATAAACATATATATTTTCCCCTGGATCCCAAATTGGGATGACCAACTTGATTTTTCATTATATTCCTTTTAGTGTTACAACACATATATATACATGCCGAAGCATACATAAACCCCAATCCATTAACCCTGGATTAGATCATAACCATAGTTCCCTTGACTGGATCTACAAAATACCAGGGGCCGAAAACCATCGTACCCCAAAACCATGTGCAAACTCATGCACAAAACATGGGTGGGTCCGCATATGAGTGGGTCCACACACCAAAAAAAATTTTGCGGGGGCGCTACCAACCCCCCTATGACCCCTCTGCTGCACTCGGTGCAACGTACAGCGTGTGAGGCTAGTCGTGGAAAGAATATAAAACATACCCTACAAAAATATTGCGAACGAAGCTCTAAAATTGTGCGAAGATTTTCCTCATGATTTCGGCTTCGCACTCTAAAATTTTCATATTTTGAACCTTCGCAGAAAACAATCTATAACGAAAATGCCACGATGACCTGTTTGGAGTAGAAAAAATCCTAGAATCCAAAGCTCTGATACCAAATGTTGTGAAACCTGCTCCAAAAATATAAGAAAAGAGATATCAATGCCTTAGAACTAAGCCACTTCGAGGGGGAAACCTCCAATACATTACATGAATTAACAATTCTTGGATGATACAAATTTAAAAACCTCCTTTCTATATATAGGAGTCCATGGGGCCACAATGTAATCCTAGCCGACCTAAAAATAATAATATAAGGGAACAATAATAACAATATGGGGGTTACAAGAGTACAATAATAACAATAAGGGGGTTACACTAACAACAATAAGGGACTATACTAGTAATATAGGGACCTAACATCCCATCAATGAAAATATTTCCAATAGTATCCCCCTTTGGCATTGATGGAAATACATCCACCAATACTCTAATACTTCCTCCCCCTTTCATACTGAGAATTGTCTTGTCATTCTTCCTCTGCTTGTTTTTCAAAAGAGTCTCTCTTCTTCTGCTTGCTTTTCCTCCCACTTTGACATCAATGGCAAAGGGTTGCACATTTCCAAGTGTAGTTTCTATCGTTGGATTATTTCTCTCTGAGTTGTGCTTAGGCCTTTTTCTTATGACATTGTACCTTGTTGCTCAAGACTGGTGTATCAAAGTTGTTGGGAGAAAACTTTGAGAATCATTGAACTTGTATGTATATACATAGTCAGTTGATACAATCCCAAATCTCAAACTCCTTTCACTTGTATAAAGTTGAAAGTGATGATAAGAAAACTTCATAGAGCACATTGTACCAGACTTATATAAGCATAGATGCATCATTTGAATAATACTAAAGTATTGAGAATGCTCCATACGACATATAAAGTCTGCTCCAAATATACTTTAGCCTATATTATGATATTCATCTAAGATACGTATCTATTGAGGATGGTTGTAGATGGAATATGTCTTCATGTGCTATACACATCTGCAGTACACATATGTTAAAATATGATGATGTCAATATATATTTTGTAGTATTGGTTCACCTTTACTACATGTTGTTGGTGCTATGTGCTAGACTGCTGACAATGATATTACACTAACAGTCAAAAGGCCCTTGATACTGATGTGAACAATGAATCTCAAGGATCCTTACAACTTGTTGTAAAACTAGACCGTCTTTCAATCTAAAATACCCAATGACTTTAATACTGCACAGAGTATTTTCAAAAACAAACCCTTCAGGTTGGATATATTCAATGTATTCGCCAGTCTTCACTTATCAACTATGCATTTTTATTTATGACATAAGGGGGTATGTACGTCAATGATGAACCTTTCTGCAATGGAGAAATACCAACAATTCCTTTCTGCTGAAGTAGGCTTTAGATGTATCAATAAAATACCCTTGAGCTTCTAATGTAAGATTAACACAACTAGAACTTCATACTTCAGATATTTTGTAATAATCAGAGCAACCAGAGCTTAATTCACATATATTATCATGCTGAAAATACTGGGAATACTCCCTTGATGTACTTCTTCCATAATACTCTAATCCTTAGGACCTGTACCATATCACTACTCAATGGATAACACTTGATATTCTACTAATAGGCATGATGCTTGTTCCAAATACTAGTTGATACTAATTTGATAAATCATCCAGTAATTTCACTTCAACTCATACATGCACCCATAGTTAATACATCCTTCATAGTTTCTACTATTGAGCTCTCCACTTTTTTCAACAACAATCATCAATATGCTGAATCTGATCTTGGCATCATTGACCTTTTCCTTATTCTCGCATTCTATTTTAAATGAAAATCATTGCATATTACTTTCTAGGACTACTCCAGAATCATTGATGCTCTATATACACTTCAATTGTTATAACATAATGATCTTCTAGAAGACATATTCAATTTCTTTACTTGGAATCTACAAGGGCAGACGACTCATAGTCTTATCACTCACTTAACTGCTTTCCTCCAAGGGGACCTTCTATAGATGAGTAATGTAATGATATAATGATGATAAAAATTTCTCTTACTCATCCTTCTTAATTTTTTTTGATAGTTAACTTGTGTAGTGTGATGCACAGTGTGAGCACCCTCTATGGATCTTTCAAGTTCTATAGTTCGAAACATAACATTTTTTATTTTAATCATTCATCACTTAGTGTGTTGTTGTCTTCTTAGCTTACATGTTCATGGCTGATGTTCCCTCTACCACCATGGCTTCTTTTTTCCTTCTCTCCTTCCATCAATCTGTTGGCTATTAAATGCTTCAGATATCCTTCTTCTTCTATAGTTCTTTGTCAAGGGAATTGACCTTTCCCTTCCTGAAATTTTAGTTGTTATTATTCCAAGGAGTTATTATTAGACTACTTTTATGAGGAATATCTATGAAATTATCTCCCCTTGGGATGTTGCTTCTTATATATTACTGATTAGATATTTGTGTTACTTCCTAGAGCAGCTCCCCCTGAGACTATCATGGATTCATTATGTTATTGAAGTAACAGGCTCCCCCTTTATCTTTTCCTTCAATACTTTATTGGGGTTCCTCATAATGTCTGCACTTCTTTTTGATTCATAGTTTTGTCTGATTTGATTGGATTCCATCATCTGTCTAGAGTTATTTAATGTATAAGGCAACTTATAGTATTTTTATTTGTGACCATGCTTGTCGCATACATAACATCTTATTTTACCAAGGTACATTTGAGCGGATGTATAATATTTTGTTCCCATTTTTTAACACAATTTACATTCAACAGATTTATGTCCAAATTAGTTGCATGAAAAACAGTAACCATGGAAAAAATTAGTGTACCTGGTGAGAGGTTGTCCTATCCATTTGTTTTGTTAAGGTAGTATTTTCATTTTCTGCGTCTTTTTCTGATTCAACTAGATTTTCTTTGTATTACAATATGTCCAGGTTTGTGGAAGGAAAAACAAGTGATACTTCTTATTGGAGGAAAGAACCTCCTTTGACAGCTTCTGAATTTATTCAATTCATATTCAGGAGTGGTTGAGCCTTTTGCAGCTGACTGTTTCTTCATTTCGTTCTTTTTCATTTGAGGTTGCTACTTGTTTTTGTTTACTTCATTACCCATCAAGGTCTTGTTGGCTTCTAATTATTTGGATCTCCTTTGGGTTGCTTCATCATCTTTCTCAATTTCTGCCTTCTCTGATTTTTCCATGGAGGTAATATCATCCTCAAGATCCTTACACAACCATCTCCTTTCTTCTATCAGTATTCTAGCTGCAATAATATCAGATTGTTGAGAGTTATCGTTTTCTTTTATTACAACTTTCACGAAAGTGATATTCTTGTTATCTTCAACCTTGGACTTATTGTTTTCTCTTTCATAGCCTATCCCAGTCTTTATAAGAGGATATTTTTGAGCATTTAGTATTTTTTCCAATTGATCAAATATTTTCATTCGTGGAGTGCTCGGAGGTAATTCTCTTTGGGCGTTTTGTAATTTATTTCTCATGCATACTACTTCTTCTTCCAATTTCTCTTGCTCCTGATTTTTATCTTTAATTTTCTTTAGAGGAATGTCTTCCACCGTATTAGCTTCTTCAAGTTCTACTTTCAACTGAATGAGGTTTTCTAAATTTGGTTCTTCGTTTATATATTTTAGGAGAATGGATTTCTATTTTTTGCACTTGAGTTCAAGTCTGTCTATTTCCTCCAGGGAACTCATTAGCTCCCCCTCAAGATCTACATCACCTTCATCCTCATCTTCCATAAGTAATCCTTTAGGTTATTCCTTGGAAATCAACACAAATTCAAAGGTTCCTTCTTCATTTGAGGATTCACCTAAGTTTTCAAATGCACTGCTATCTTGCTGAGCATAAAATGATTTTCTATTGAATCTCTTCCCTTTCAGTCAGTTATTTATTTTGATTTTCTATATCTCTTGTGGCCAGTTCTTTGTTTTTCTTATGAGGATATTTATATGCATAGTGCACCACTCTTGCATAGTTAAAGCACTTAAATCGAAGCGTACCTATATACATACTTTTGCCTTTCTCCAATATTCTAACAAATTTGGCCTCTTCTTCATCAGAGAAGGAGCATGTACCTTCATTCTCTTCTTTGCACTTACCAGCATTAAAGGCTACCTCCATCACATTTGACTTCCCTTTTGGAAGTATCATCTCATAGGTCGTCAAGTTTCCAAGCAATTGGTTCATGGTTAATGTTTCCCAGTTTGATTTTTCTCCTATGGTAGAGACCTTAGGGTTAAACCTGGATGGTAAAGATCTTAATATATTTTGTAAAATTACACATTCCTTAATGGTTTCTCCTAAAGCTTTCATGTTATTCACAACTTCCACAACCTAAAGAAGAAACTGGCTACATCTTCATCGTCATTCATTTTTACATTTTCAAGCTCAGCTCTATAGGCTTACAGTTTGGCCTTCTTCACCTTCTTATCTCCTTCATGGATACTTGATAATATATCCCATATTTATTTGGCAGTCACATTGTGCATTACTTTGATAAATTCTGACTCACACAGATCTCTTAAAAATGCATTGATGGCTTTTGCGTTGGCTATAAAATTTTGTTTGGCATATTTTTTTGTGTCAGTATCCTTTGAAGCATATCCCTCTTCCACAGCAACCCAAATTTCTATTCCTAGAGACATTATGTATGTTCCCATTATTATTTTCCAGAAGTTATAGTTTGTGCTAGTAAAAAATGGGGCTTTATTTACTGAGCATCCTTCTAGGCTAGCCATTTTGGTGACCTAGGACCTCCTTCCAGTTGTTAATCTGAAACAGAAGGAACTGGCTCTGATACCAATTGTTGAACCCTTAGTCAAACTGAGAGGGGCGGTGAATCAGTTTAATAAATTCATGGAATTTTAAAACTTTCCTTTAAACTTATTTACACCTTCATTTCATGAAAAACTTACTACAAAATGAAACAACAGTCTTAATATGTGAGCAACAAGTATTAAGCAGATTAAACACAGAACATCAACACATAATCATCATGCACAAGGACAACATATATAAGTGGAAACCCATAAGGGAGAAAACCACATCTTATTATTGTTGCGATGCAAAGGAAAGCTCCAACTCCCTCTCACCAGTGATTTTCTGTGGATTCCAACCTACACGAGGCTACTACCTCAAATTCTGCAAGATACAACTTGTAAAGAAGCTCCAACTCCCATCTATTTTCTACAGGCGACAACCCATAAGAGGCTCCTACAACAACCAACTCCAACTGGACATCTATCAAGCTACAACTTGAAACGGAAGCACCAAATCCCATGTGTTTTCTGTGGGCTACGACCCATAGGAGGCTCCTACCTCAACCAGCAATAACTGGACATCTGTCAAGCTAAAACTTGATATGGAAGCACCAAATCCCTCACACTATAATAAAATCATATGCTGATTTACTTGGATATCATCTATGTTTCACTCCTTCTTCATTGCTTCCTTTTTATCCTTTATATATGCTTCATATCAGCTCCTGATATGCACAACATCTTCATGAGTCATCTCTTATTCTTTCACTCTCCAACCTTCTGTAGCTTTCTTATATTCTTATGCTCTCTTCCATTCTACATCTTTCTAACAATATTCAAATCTCTTCAATTCTCTCTCTCTCTCTCTCTCTCTCTCTCTCTCTCTCTCTCTCTCTTTATGTGTTTTTGTAACCTTCTGCACATGGATATTACCTGTTTTATATAGATAACTTCATGACTATTTGCATTCTATATGGGAATATGAAGTGAATAAGCACAAATATTTCCCTTCCACCCATTCGATTCCTTACACTTCAGTTTTGGTTATTACATTAGAAATAATCATTACATCACTCATGGAGTTTTTCCTATGCATACAGAGACTTAACTTTGCATCACAAGCAATATAAATTAATCAATGAATTTACATTTACAGTTACAATAATATTTCAATTCAACCCTTTTAGCTTCTTGATTTTTTGTCCATCTTGTCTTCTCTGCCTGTTGTCCCTTTGTCTTCTATGCCTATTTTTATATTTCCAATTGTGATGTTGCATTACTTTCTTAGCCCAACTTGACCCATGCCTTTATGATTTACACCACCTCTACCTATTGCATACCTTACCTACATCGTTCTATGATCTTCTCTTATCCTTTGCTCTATGTCAGGTTACTTACCCGAGTCTCATTCTTCCCACATTCAGTCTTTCTTATTAAACTTCTGTAGCCGCATAACACCTTTTCATGAGTGTCAGGTCATTTTCCCATAGTTTTCTTTCTTTCTTTCAAACTTTCTTTTTTGACTCACAACCGCATCTACATGACACTGTTTCGCACTAGGTCTGGTCCTTTCACTTAATCGAGCCTTTTCTTGTTGTGTTCAATGTTACCTTTGATACTCGAGTCATCCTCTGCTTCCAACGTTAGAATCACATAGCCCCAGACTTTAAATACATTAGATCTTGACTTCGAACGTTATCGCACCCGGTATCATGTCATATTTTGACGTATCAAAAGGTTTAAATTTATATTTCCCTTTTCAACCTCTGATGCGATTTAACACTAGAAAGGCTCGGCATACACACTTAACTTTAGTTGTAGGGTCTCACAACGGGGTGAACAATCACAGTGCATCGCATTTCTCTTGCCCACAAGTGTTAACATTTTTCAATAAACGTATCTCCTATTTTCTGTGATATGCGATCGCATCGCATCATATCCAGCTTACCGTGCGAACTTTTAAGTACAAGCCATGAAATTTGTGGTGTGCGCTCATGTGAAATGCCGCCACATGGTTTCCCCTCCACCTCGCATTGCAAACAAATTAACATTTCTTAGCTATTTTCTAACATTTGAGATTTTTCATTTGCCATTGATCAAACCCTAGATCTAACGGTCCTCATTTGGTCACACTTCACACTTTATAATATTTACTTTGTGGTTATATTCTATTTCTTGCGATCTACGATGTTGCATCGTTCCAGCACGTATTTTATCCATTTTTCATAGCAAATACTTTAACTTACCATGGGACGCCTTAATGCTAAACTCTTAAATGTTGTGATTTATGAAATTGCTCATGATGTGATTCACTCTCCATTGTCCATCTCTCGCCTTCAATTTTGTGATCTAATCCAAACTGTCTGTTCCCCTCCTTTGGAAATTTTCTAAGTGATATCTGCCTTAGTCTATTTTCATTTTTTTATCCTATTGTCACTCTCCAACACTGGTTCCTCCACGTTACTCCTCCTAAGCTTGTTTTTTATTCTTCAACGTGACTCTCTCCTGAGATTTTTACTGTCGCCGCTCTGCAACAATGGTTCCTCCATGTTGCTCCTCCCTGAGCTTTATTCAGTTTATAAGTGCGTTGATCTCTCCTAATCTTGTTCTTCTATTCACTATTCACTCCGACTTGGGATTATTTCACTTGTTGCATGCCTTTAATGCTTCTTTGTTGACTTCACTGCCTTTGTTTCCTGTGCTTCTTTGCTGCCTTTATTGCCTCTACTTATTTCCTGCCTTTGTTGCCTCATGTGCCTCTGCTTCTTTGCTGCCTCTGTTGCCTCTACTTATTTTATTCCTTCACTTCCTTTTATACCTTTGTTGCTTCTTTACCTCTGCTTCTTTACTGCCTCTGTTGCCTCTGCTTCTTTGCTTCCTTCGTTGCCTCAACTCCCTTTGCTAGTTCTCTTCTTCCTTTTCTACATTTTTTTTCCTTTATTTCCTTTGGTGATAGTATAATGCTGCTCCCTGTCTCTCTAATTTCCCTCTACCTTTCTTTTATGCTTTCGTACTGTATTTTTTTCCTGATCTACTCCTTTGTCTTATACATGGTTCTGGTGCTGCTACTTTGTGCTCCTTTTCCATCAATGACGTTATTTCCAATGGAATTATCTTCTTGTGACATAATATGCTACAACATATGACTCCCCCCTGCACCAATTTCTTCTTCTAAGATCTTCCATGCTTCCTTAGAAGTTGTAGTTTTTTATACCTTGCACATAAACCTTTCATCCATTTCTTGTTGAATGAAACTCAAACCTTGGACATCAGTAAAAACATGAGGTGGTAGTAGATCCATGCTACATCATTCAACCTCAATTTCTTCTTTGTCTTCTGCTATACTTCTATTTTCATTGGCTGCAGCCTGGACCTATCTAAACATGGAAAAAACCTTTGCAGCTTATTTTTTATCCCTTTTCTTAGTTTTCTTATGTGACGGTTTTGAGCCCATGATTGTTGTCATTCCTTTCTCTTATATTTTCTTTCATGATTTCATTAGGACATCTTACTTATCACCCCCAAAAAAATATACTATTTTTAATATGCGCTCCTGTAAGGCACAATATTTACCCAAAAAACTATCATTCTTGAGAGAACATCAATTTTTTTTTTGTAAACCGACGGCCATTGCAAAACCTTAAACTCACTTTTTGAAAAAATACCTTTATTTTAATTCTACTTTATGAAGTGTGAATGAATTTTCTTACCTGCATATTTTTTTAAAACCCTTTAGCTTACAATACATCCTTTTATAAACCTTCTAAAGCCTTTTTTAAAAATACCCTTAATAATCCTTTATTTTGTGTCATACAATTAAAATCACTCCTTCAATAAAACTATTTAAAACCAACCTTTTATAACACAAGTCCTTTATATCATTTTATATGATATGTACATAATGGTATAAAACTCTCTTTCAAACATATGGATTATCATGTCTTTTATTTTTTGCACGTCTTTCAACTTTATGAAAACTTGTTATTTCATAAGCCTTTAACATACCAAATAAACAAACGACTTCAAACCTTTTCAAAAAACCTATTCACCCTATTAACAGAGACTTGTCTACGTGTGGCTTGTGTGCTAATGTTTCCCATGATAATAGGACCCACATTTGTGCTTTAACGCTTCTAACACCCCAACGAACCCGCCTGTATGAAGAGTACAGTAAGGTGATGACTAGTAACGTGTCTCGCTAGTGAGCCCTTCTGCGTTATAACTCCCTATGTACCATTGAAAGGTGGGTTATATCTCAAAAAATAAAAATAATTTCTCTTCTCTCACACAGACAACTACTGAGTTTCTCTCTGTGGATATTTGTAACCTCATTATAATATGTATTACCTTAGATCTAATACCAATTTTTTGGAAATACAAAGAGGATAAACAAAAATTAACACACAAAAACCATAGGATTTGTTTCTCCTCTCTATTTATCACACCAACATGAATGACATCACTTGAATACAATGAACCCGGTGAATGGTATTTAACCTTTTCCAACTAGAGACTCTCTTTAAATAACTTGCGATGCACACACACTCTAAATTCGACTATGACTTAGCTCGACTTGACTAACTCTCTAAATGTAGCCAACTCCGACATGCAGGAGTAATTACAATTTCTAACACCCACCCTTAATTATGACCATATCAATCAACATAGTTTATCTTTACTCAGTATGACTTAACATGACTTAACTATGTCCGCTAGGTTTACAATAAAAACTAACTCAATTATCATTTAAACATGTCTACTGCTATATGTCTCTTCTAGGCTTACAATGACTCAATAATTTTACGATTTTGGATTTTATTTTTCTTTTCTTCCAGATTTTATATGTTTGAAATTTCTTCATTCTCTGTTGCACTTTCTTGTTGTAGGATCCATATTTTTATACTTCGTGCTACTGCAGTTTTTCTCCTTTCCTTGAATTTTTCCTTAAAAAAAAATTTGATCTTGTCGCATACACCGTCCTCGTAGAATATCCATTCAACCTTGGACTGATGGAACAACATTTCATATTCAAATTGTCTTCTTTTTTCCACTTCTTGCACTTCATATTCCCGACTTTATTTCTTTGATATGCATTTAGAGAAAAATATTGTCTCTTCTTGACTTAATTTCGGAAAAATGGTTTTAATGCCGACTTTATTTCTTCGATATGCATTTACAGAAAAATATTATCTCTTCTTGACTTAATTTCAGAAAAAATGGTTTTAATGCATTCTTCCTCATTTTCAGCAACTTCCATATCATTCTATTCATTTTCATTATCATGTGATGTTGATTTATTCCTATAATCTTCACACTCAAGATCATTATTGACAATTTCATTCAATTCTTTTATTCGCGCTATTGCTTAACGACTTGCATCAATTTGTCCTATTGGTTTCAGAATCCATTCTTGGATGATCTTAAAATCTACATCAAACTTACGAAAAACATTGTTTTCAACTTCTTCTCCCTTGTTATTTTTAGCACACGCATATTCAAAAGAAACGTCAAAAAAAAAATTATTATAACCTTTAGTGAGAGCTTCCTACTCTAATTAAACTTCATCAAATTTAGCTTAAAAAATTCTAATTGTTGTATCCACAAAACCATTTTTTTCTCCATTAATAGATTTATATAAGCAAAACTCAATTGCTTCTCATTCTGACACTACTTCATGAGAAGTTCCACTTGCTTCATAACTTGCTACTACAATGGTAGCTTCAACCTTCAATTATTCATCAAACATGGCACTTACCATATTACCACAATCAATTCTTGTTTTGAAAAATAAATGACACATACCATCAACATAATGTTCATCCACACTATGGTGGGATATATAGGAATGCATGTGTTCATTGTCAATTTCATTCAAAATTTGAGCTTCACCAAACTCGTTAGCTGTAGTTGGATTCACTAATCCATTTCTCACTTTGCAGTCATCCTCCACATGTGTTTCGTCACATTGGGATTCACCATCAACTACTCCATCCACATAACATTGGTTTCCTTAAGCATTTATATGTTCTTACTCGGATTCACATACAGAGGCTTCTCCTTCTCTCTCTGCAATCTTTTTTGCATCTTATTCATCGATATGCATGTTTGCATAATGAGTTTTAATTAATAGTCTTCATGACCACCATCCAATTTAGAGTGATATTCTCCAATTTCTCCTGTCCTCTCAGAGTCTTGGTTATCTATTCTCAGATGTACGGATGAATTGTCTACCTCTGACATAACCTGTTGTTTCATTTCACTCCCCCTTGCACCAAATTCTTCTTCCAATATCTTCCTTGCTTCCTTGGAGGTTGTAGTTTTTTCTACCTTGCAGATAAAGGTTTCATCCATTTCTTGGCCAATGAACCTAAAACCTAGGGAAAAAGTAAACATATGAGTTGGTAGAAGATACACGCTACACCAATAAACATAAATTTCGTCTTTGTATTATTCTAGTCTTCTAGTTCTAAAACTCTCTAAATGTGACAAAAATCTCCGCCTCTTCATTTTTCTCCCTTTTGTTAGTTTTCTACAATCACACTTTGCGACCCATGATTGTTGTCATTCATCAGTTTTATAGCTTCTTTCATGATTTCATGAGGAAATCTTCCATATTTCCCCCCAAAAAATATGATTTTTAATATGCACATCCGTAATATATAATATTCACCTAAAAACCTCTCATGCTTGACAAACACCAAATTTATTTTTGTAAATGACTGGAGTTTGCAAAGCCCTAAACTCACTTTTTGAAAACAAAACTCTATTTTTTAATTCTATTTTATCAAATCTGTTTGAATTTTCATACCATGGAACTTTTTCAAATAAAAATAAAAATAAAAAAACCTTTGGGTTCCAAGACCTCCTTTTATAGCCTTGTAAAGTGTTTTTTTCAAAATACCCGTAATAATCATTTATTTTATATCATACAATTAAAAACACTCCATTTATAAAACACTTTCAAAACAACCTTTCATAACACAAGTCCTCTATATCCTTTTATATCACACATATATCATACTACAAAACTTGCTTTGAAATATATGCATTACCATTTCTTTTATTTTTTCCACGCCTTTTAACTTTATGAATAAGTTTGTTTCCATAACCCTTTAACATAACAAATAAACCACTGACTTCAAACCTTTTAAAAATCATATTCACTCTATTAACAAGACGTTGTCTACTTGTGGCCTGCATGATAAATCTCCCCAGGAAAATATGACCCGTGTTAGTTCTCCAATGTTTCCAACGGAAGAAGGAACCTGTGTTTATGCAAATCTCAATAACGTGATGACGGGTAAGACAAATCACTACTCATCCCTTGTATGTTATACCACTCTTTTTACCACTGCAAAGTGTGTTATACCTCAAACAAGAGAAATTTTTCTCTTGCCTCACATGAACAACTGTTGATCCACTCTACCTAGCTATGTGTAACCACATTCTGATATCTATGAACTTAGCTATTATATGATTTTGTTAGAAATACAGAGAAGGGAAACACAAATTAACACATACAAACCATAGGAGTTACTTCTCTTCTCTATTGACCACACAAACTTGATTGACATGACTTTATTATAATGAAACCAATGATGCGTATTTAAGTTTTTCCGACTAGTGACTTCCTTTAAATACCTTTACATGTAAACACACTATAACTTATACTTTGAATTAACTCGACTTGAGTGACTCTCTAAATTTAGTCGACTCGGGCATGCAGGAGTAATTAAAATTTATAACACTCCTCCTTAATAACAACCATATGACTCAACATGACTTAACATAACTTAAATATGCCGCATATGCTTACAATATAAATTGACTCAATTGCTACTCAAACATGCTCACTAGTCTATGACTTAGCTAGCTTTCAATGACTCAAAAATTTTACAATTTTTCATTTTATTTTTATTTCTTCCAGATTTATATCCTCGAAATTCCTTCATTTCCTCTTAGAATTTATTAATGTAGGCTCCATATTTCTTTACTTGTTGTTGCTGCAATTTTTCTTTTTTTCTTGAAATTTGCTTGACAAACAATCTAATCATGTCTTCTATGCCTTCCTCTTCAAATATTTGTTAAACCATGGATTTCTTCCACAATATTTCATCTTCAAACTATATTCAGCTAATATAGTCCTGAAAAAAAATCTAATCATGTCTTATACGCCTTCATATTCAAATATTTGTTAAACCATGGATTGCTTCCACAATATTGCTATCCTTCTTGTGCTTATATTCCTGAATTTATTTTTTCCATATCTATTGATAGAAAATTATTATCTCTTCTTGAATCCATTGCAGAAAATGGTTTTACTGCATTCTTCCTTGTTTTCAGAAACTTCAATATCATTCTCTTCACTTTCATCATCATGTGTTACTTCTTTAATCCTGTAATCTTCACACGCAAGATCATTACTCACCATTTCATTCAATTCTTTTATTCCAGATGCTTATTTAATATTTGCATCAATTTTTTCAATTGGTTTCTCAATCCATTATCCAATGACCTTCAAATTTTCATCAATATTATTAACAACATTTCTTTCAAGTTCTGATCCCATACTATTTTGAGCACCTGCATATTCAAAAGAAAAATTAAAAAAATATTTAGTATTCTCTTTAGTGAGACATTCATATGCTACCTCTTCCTTCTCTTCCATAGTTTGTTTTGTCATTGCATCGTAATTTTAATTTTCTTAAATTTTACCAATATCTTTTGCTGCAAAAATGTTGTCTTCCAATCGGCTTACAAACACAAGAGGTGATCACTCTACTTGGTTATTTATATTACCTCGTTCCAATATCTATGAGCTTAGTTCTGATACAAGTTTGTTTGAAAGACATAGAGGAGAAACACAAATTAACACACACAAACCATAGGAGTTGATGTTCTTCTCTATTGATCACAGAAAATTTACTAGCATGCCTTGATTATAATGAAACTGGTGAAGGGTATTTCAAATTTTATGACTAACATATTGCTTGAAATACCTTTACTTGCACAAACACTCTAAATTCGACTATGAATTGACTTGAATTACCTGACTTTCTAAATTTATCCAACTAGGGCATGCATGAGTAATTCAAAATTTCTAACACTCCCCCTTAATTACGACTGTATGACTCAATATAACTTAACTTTAATTGAGATGAATTAACATGACTTAACTATGCCTCCTACTCTTAGAATAGAAATTTACTCAATTATTACTCAAACATGCCCGCCTGCCTATGTCTTAGCTAGCTTGTAATGAATTGAAAATTTTACAATTTTGCATATTCTTTTTCTTTTCTTCCAGATTTTATATCCTCGAAATTACTTCATTCTCTATTGCAGGTTCATGATGTAGGGTCCATATTTACTTGTTTTTACTTCATATCTTTCTTTTTTTCTTGCAGATGTCCTTAAAAACAATCTGATCTTGTCTTTTACACCTTCCTCTTCAAATATTCATTCAACCATATACTTCTCCCACAATATTTCATATTTAAACTGTCTTCTTTTCTCTACTTCTTGTGCTTTATATGTTATGAAACCAGCTCTAAAATTAGAAGAAAAGAGAGATCAACGCCTTAAAAATAAGCCACTTCAAGGGGGAAACCTACTTTACATTTCATAAATGAACAATTCTTGGATGATACAAATGAAAAAAACCTCCTTATATATATAGAAGCCCATGGGGTCACAATATAATTCTAGCTGACCTAACAATTACAATGTAAGGGCTCAATAATAATAATATTGGGGTTACATGGGTACAACAATAACAATAAGGGGGTTACACTAACAACAATAAGGGACTACACTAGTAATATAGGGACCTAACATGCCCCTACCCTTCAAAAAAGTCTTGTACTCAATGATTGAGTAGATTTGGATGATTCTGTATAAAGTTGTCATCCTAAGATGTAGAATCTTCAGTGGGTAAGTTCTTGCACTTGATGAGATACTCTGAAATTGATCAATTTCATAGTTGTCGAGTTCTTCTTTCTGTGACTGCTTCAGGTTCCAATATGAATTTTCCTTCCTTATAGGGCTATGACAATATTTTTTGAACTAGAAGTTTGTCACCTATAACCTTCTTTAAGCATGGAACATGGAAAATTGGATGCACTTGCGAAGAAGAAGGAAGCTCCAATTTGTATGCCATAGTAGCAATATTTTGCAACACCTTGTAAGGACCATAGTAATTTGGTGATAGTTTATCATCCTTATTAGCTTGCTCGAGGGAAATTTCCTTATATGGTTGTAGCCATAAAAATACCTAGTATCCTACATCAAAACTTCTCTCACTGCAATTTTGATCTACCTGTTGTTTCATTCGATTTTGTGCAAAATTTAGGTTATCCTTTAAGAGTTGGAGAAATTATTGTTGATGCTCAATGTGATATTCCATTGCTTGAACCTTAAAATTTTCTCTTATTGTGTAACTAGCTCCAAAAAGATAAGAAAAGAGATATCAACGCCTTAGAAATGAGCCACTTCGAGGGGGCAACCTCCAATACATTACATAAATGAACAATTCTTGGATGATACAATTTACAAAACCTCCTTTCTATATATAGGAGTCCATGGGGCCATAATGTAATCCTAGTGGGCCACAATGTAATCCTAGCTGACCTAACAATAATAATTTAAGGGCACAATAATAACAAAATGGGGGTTACAAGGGTTCAATAATAACAATAAGGGGGTTACACTAACAATAATAAGGGACTATACTAGTGATATAGGGACCTAACATGCCCCTCTCCTTCAAAAAAGTGTTGTCCTCAACGCTTGAGTAGCTCCGGGTGCTTCTGTATAAAATTCTCATCCTCCCATGTAGAATCTTCAGTGGGTAAGTTCTTCCACTTGATGAGATACTCTGAAATTGATCGATTCCGTAGCTGTCGAGTTCTTGTTTCCATGACCGCTTCAGGGTCCAATATTATTTTTCCTTCCTCATCAAGTTCTCGCAATATTGTTTGAACTGGAAGATTTTCACCTATAACCTTCTTTAAGCATGAAACATGGAAAACTGGATGTACTCGCGAAGAAGCAGGAAGCTCCAATTTGTATGCCATAGAACCAATCTTTTGCAACACCTTGTAAGGACCATAGTACTTTGCTGATAATTTATTATCCTTCTTAGCTTGCTTGAGGGACATTTTCTTGTATGGTTGTAGCCTTAAAAATACCCAATCTCCTACATCAAAACTTCTCTCGCTGCGATGTTGATCTGCCTGTTGTTTCATTCGATTTTTTGTGAAATTCAGGTTATCCTTTAAGAGTTGGAGAACTTCTTGCTGATGCTTGATGTGATATTCCACTGCTTGAACCTTCGAATTTTCTCTTAAAGATGATGTGATGGATGGTGGATGATATCCATAAAGTGCCATAAATGGGGTCATTTTTGCTGCAGTATGGAAGGAAGTGTTATACCACCATTCAAAAAGAGGTAACCACTTGACCCATTGTGTTTGTTTATCAGATACAAAACAATGAAGATATCCTTCCAAACATTTATTTACTATCTCAGTTTGACCATCAGATTGAGGATGATAAGATGAGCTATGAGCTAATCGAGTACCCAAACAAGAAAATAAATCCGTCCAAAAATTTCGAGTAAAAATGGGATCTCTGTCGCTCACAATAACCCTCGGGCTTCCATGTAGCTTTTGAATTTTGTCCATAAATGTAGTAGCAACTGTACTTGCTTTAAATGGATGAGATAATGCACAAAAGTGTGCATACTTGGTAAGTCTATCAACTACCACCATGATGACACACTTTCCTTCGGACTTAGGTAAACCTGTGATAAAATCCATTGAAATCTCCTCCCAACGTTGACTTGGAATGGATAAAGGTTGTAGAAGTCCCGGGGTATTAATTGTTTCCACTTTATTCTACTGGAAAACCAAACATTCCGCCACAAATTTTTTAATATCAGATTTAAGGCCATCCCAAAAAAATTCTTTCTTCACCCCGTGGTAAGTTTTTAAAAATCCTGAGTGTCCTCCTAAAGGAGAAGTGTGCAATTCCAGAAGAATCTTTGTTTTAGTTGGGAATTCTTGCAAAGATATAAGCAATCTTTGTACCATAAGGAATCATTTTTCCAACTAAATGTATCAGATGTACTAGGATCTTGCTGCAACTTTTGAATGAGTGTCCATACATCTTTGTCCTTCTTCCATTCATCTCTTGTTTCGGTTATCCAATCTGGTTGGATAATAGAAATGGCACAAAGCAATGCTTCCACCTCTTCATTATTTCTTGAGAGTGCATCCGCAACAACATTAAGCTTTCCTTTTTTGTAGATTATTTCAAAGTCATAACCCAACATCTTTGTGACCCATTTTTGCTGCTCTTCTGAAGATAGTCTTTGTTCCAAAAAGTGTTTAAGACTATCATGATCAGTTTTTACGTTGAAGTGTCTTCCCATTAGGTAAGTTCGCCATTTCTTTAGTGCATGCAGTATTGCTAACATTTCCTTCTCATAAATAGGTTTTTGTAAATACTTTCCTTCGATTGGACAACTTTCAAAAGCAATGGGTCTTCCTTCCTGCATTAAAACAACACCAATTCCATTTCCTGAGGCATCATATTCCACAATAAAGGTTTTTGTGAAGTCTGGTGTAGCTAAGACCGGTGCTAGGCACATTGCCTCTTTAAGATGTTCAAAGGCCTTAGTTGCTTCAGGAGTCCATGAAAATGCATCTTTCTTCAATAATGTTGTTAGAGGTGCTGCTATTCTCCCATAATTCTTAACAAACTTGCGATAATACCCCGTTAACCCGAGAAATCCTCGCAACTGCTTTATGGTTGTGGGGACTTTCCATTCCTTAATGGCTTTAATTTTGTTAGGGTCTACTTTAACACCCCCGTGAGATACAATATGACCCAGATATTCCACCTCTTGTACTCCAAAGAAACATTTGGATATTTTTGCATATAATTGTTTCTCCTGCAATAGTTTGAGCACCCTGTCAACATGTACAACATGATCCTTCCAAGACCTGCTGTAGATTAGTATATCATCAAAAAATACTAGCACAAATTTTCTAAGGAAGGGTTTGAAAATGGAATTCATCAACCCTTGAAATGTAGAAGGTGCATTGATAAGACCAAAAGGCATGACCAAAAATTCATAATGACCCTCATGAGTTCGAAATGTTGTTTTTGGAATATCTTCAGTCTTCATTCTAATTTGATGATATCCCGAACGAAGATCCAACTTGGTAAAATAAATTGCTCCATGTAATTCATCCAATAATTCATCAATCACAGGAATGGGAAATTTGTCTTTAATGGTGAGCTTATTGAGCTCCCTATAATCCGGACACATTTTCCATGATCCATCCTTCTTGTGTACCAATACTACAGGAGCAGAGAAAGAACTTTGACTAGGTTGAATTATACCCGCCTCTAACATTTCTGCAATCATACGTTCACTTTCGCTCTTTTGGAAGTAAGGATATCTATAAGGCTTGATGTTTGGAGGAACACTTCCTGGAATCAAATGAATAGCATGATCATGATCATGAATAGGTGGGAGTCCTTTGGGAGTTTCAAACACCTTGGAATGATTGTCCAAGACTTGTTGGAGATCTGCAGAAATAGATGATTTTGATGTCGGAACTTCTAGTGAGCATAATTGTGCAATTACGCCTCGTTGTTCTTTATTTAGAAGCTTTCTCATGACATTAGAGCTTATTATCCTTCCCGGATTCCCTTCAATACCCCGTAATTCGACTTCCTTTCCTTCTAAAAAAAATTTCAAGAAAAGTTCTTGAAAATTAAAAGCTACCGTCCCCAAAGATTGTAACCATTGTACTCCTAGTACAACATCAGCACCTCCTATAGGAATGGAAAGCATTGGACTAGTCAATACATATTCCCCCATGGTTAGCTTGATATTATGGCATTTTCCAGAGCAATTTATAGTTCCTCCATTTGCAACCATCACTTGACATTCTGGTGCTGGGTATAGGAAACAATTTAATTCCTTGGCTACCTTACAATGAATAAAATTATGGGTGCCACCTGAATCAATCAACACTATTACCTTTTTCTTCTTGATTTGTCCTTGTATCTTGAGAGTTTGAGGAGTGGTAATTCCTGCCAGTGCATTACACGATATGGTCGGATTCATTTCTTCCTCTTCTAGGGTTGGTTCCCGGTGTATATCCTCTTCTTGTTCATTTTCTTCTTCCTCTTCACAATCTATGTAAAATAATTTCTTCTCAGCACACTTATGACCTTTAGTGTATTTGCTATCACAACTGTAGCAAAGCCCTTTTGCTCTTTTTTCTTCCAATTCTTGTGGTGTCAACCTTGTAGGTTGTGGAAATCTAGACGTAGCAACACTTCCTTCTTTATAGAATTGAGTGGTAGGCTTCCTTGTCGCCATTATTTTACATTCAACTTTTCTTGCCAACCTAAATGCCTTCTCCAATGAAGCCGGTTCCAAAACATGAACTTCATGTTGGAGGTTATCCTTTAAAGTGCCTATGAAGAGATCGATCCTATGTTCCTCTGGAATATCAGTTACCCTTATATTCAATTTTTGGAAGTCCTCAATGTGCTGCCCCACTAAACCATTTTTTTTGAGATTTATCAATTGGCTAAAGAAGGTGTTGCTCTTTGTATCCTCATAATGTGCTATCATTTCCTCCGTAAAAATTGACCAAGTGACAATTTTTTTCCGGGAGCAAAGCCATCGATACCATACAAATGTATTTTGTTCTAAATGTAAAGTTGCAATGCGTACCTTTTGTGTGTTTTGCACATTATGGAGATCAAAATATTGCTCCATCTGTAGTATCCATGTTACAGGATCCTTTCCATCAAACTTCCTCATATCCATTTTTGGAATATGGTAGTTCTTCCCGCCAACATTAGAGGTTATGAAATCACGATTAACATTTATTTTGTTCTCATCATGAGTTTCCTCTACTATCTTTTCACCATTAGGAAACATTTCTTGTATCAACTTTCCGAAACCTTCGATGTCTACTTTTAGATCTTTCTTCATGTTTTCCATGTTGTCTTTCATTTTTTCATTGATCTTAGCTTCCATGTCATCCATCTTAGCTTCCATGCCCACTTCCATGCCATCCATCTTAGCTTCCAAACCATTCATCTTAGCTTCCACGCCTTTCTTCAAACCATCCATCTTAGTTTCCACGCCTTTCTTCAAAACTTCCATTTCATTTTTGTTGTTCTTTGCGAGAGCGAAATTTGTTGCACTTGCTCTTGTAATTTTGATATGTCATGTTGCCATTCTTCATCTTCATGAGTCATAGTAGAGCCTTCTAAAGGCTTAATGGGTGTTGAATTATTTTTAGGGGCCATTTTAGACTCCAATATTGATATATATTCTACAATAGGCCCTTGCAATCAATTCAACTTGATTCTTCAAACAAGACTTATGCAATTCGGAAAAAAAATACACACCTTTTACTAGCTTTGAGGAGCTCGATATTGAAATTGTATTATCTCTGTGATTGAAAATATTCGATATCTGAAATTCAGCCTTGTAGTATCCCTCTGAAGCTTCTTTCAAATGCCACAGTTCTGACCTAATTTGGATTCTCCAAGAAAAAGTTGTGTCCAATCTCCCACAATGACCTAAGTATGGACTGGTTCAGTAGAGAAAATTTGTACGACTTGCGACGTGTCACTGTTTCGTCCTTTGTCTCTGAAATTGATAGCTAAGAAACTACAATCTGTGTACTTGTGACCACTTTTTACGACACTCAAATCCGATTCCCAGAGAGAGAGTTATTGAACTTTTCCCACGATCACCTCTTTGATATGAAATTCAGGAGCCTAAAAAAGCACTACCTTCCACAAATAATATCTCCAAAAATATTGTGAACCAAGCTCTAAAATGTTTTGAAGAATTTCCTTAGGATTTCAGCTTCGCACCATATGAATTTCAGATTCTGAACCTTCCTAGAAAAAATTTATAGCACAAATTCCACGATGAACTATTTAGGAGCCTGAAACAAGACCTAACTTCCACCGATCTCTGAAAATATTGCGAACCAGGCTCTGAAATTTTTAGAAACTATTCCTCGGGATTTTGGCTTCGCACCCTAAAAATTTCAGCTTCTGAAACTTCGTAGAAAAAAATTTATAGCGCAAATGCCACGATGACCTGTTTGGATCAGCGAAACCCTAGAATCCAAAGCTCTGATACCAAATGTTGTGTAACCAGCTCGAAAAAGAGAAGAAAAGGAGATATCAGCATGGCAAAAATAGACCCTTAGAGCACTTCAATACATTACATAAGCGAACAGATTCTTGGATGATGCAATTTACAAAGAAATCTCCTTTCTATATATAGGAGTCCATGGGGCCATAATGTAATCCTAGTGGGCCACAATGTAATCACATAGCCGACCTAACAATAATAATTTAAGGGCACAATAATAACAAAATGGGGGTTACAAGGGTTCAATAATAACAATAAGGGGTTACACTAACAATAATAAGGGACTATACTAGTGATATGGGGACCTAACATCTCTTCAATATGTTGATGTGATGTATGGTGGATGATATCCATAAAGTTTCATAAATGGGGTCATTTTTACTGCAGTATGGAAGGAGGTGTTATACCACCATTCAGCGAGAGGTAACCACTTGACCCATTGTATTTGTTTATCAGATACAAAACAACGAAGATATCCTTCCAAACATTTATTTACTATCTCAGTTTCACCATCGGATTGAGGATGATAAGATGAGCTATGAGCTAATTGAGTACCCAAACAAGAAAATAACTCCATCCAAAAATTTCCAGTAAAAATGGGATCTCTGTCGCTCACAATAACCCTTGGGTTTCCATGTAGCTTTTGAATTGTGTCCATAAATGTAGTAGCAACTGTACTTGCTTTAAATGGATGAGATAATGTACAAAAGTGTGCATACTTGGTAATTCTATCAACTACCACCATGATGACACTCTTTCCTTCGGACTTAGGTAAACCTGTGATAAAATCCATTGAAATCTCCTCCCAACGTTGACTTGGAATGGATAAAGGTTGTAGAAGTCCTGGGGTCTTAATTGTTTCCACTTTATTCTGCTGGCAAACCAAACATTCCGCCACCAAATTTTGAATATCAGATTTAAGGCCATCCCAAAAAAATTCTTTCTTCACCCTGTGGTAAGTTTTTAAAAATCCTGAGTGTCCTCCTAAAGGAGAAGTGTGCAATTCCAGAAGAATCTTTTGTTTTAGTTGGGAATTCTTACAAAGATATAAGCGATCTTTGTACCATAAGGAATCATTTTTCCAACTAAATGTGTCAGATGTACTAGGATCTTGCTGCAACTTTTGAATGAGTGTCCATACATCTTTGTCCTTCTTCCATTCATCTCTTGCTTCGGTTATCCAATCTGGTTGGATAATAGAAATGGCACAAAGCAATGCTTCCACCTCTTCATTCTTTCTTGAGAGTGCATCTGCAACAACATTAAGCTTTCCTTTTTTGTAGATTATTTCAAAGTCATAACCCAAGATATTTGTGACCCATTTTTCTTTGCTCTTCGGAAGATAGTTTTGTTCCAAAAATTGACCCATTTTTGCTACTCTTCTGAAGATAGTCTTTGTTCCAAAAAGTATATAAGATTATCATGATCAATTTTTACCTTGAAGTGTCTTCCCATTAGGTAAGGTCGCCATTTCTTTAGTGCATATAATATTGCCAACATTTCATTCTCATAAATAGCTTTCTGTAAATACTTTCCTTTGATTGGACGACTTTCAAAAGAAATGGTCTTGTTTCTTTCATTAAAACAACACCAATTCCACTTCCTGAGGCATCATATTCCACAATAAAGGTTTTTGTGAAGTACGGCGTAGCTAAGACTGGTGCTAGGCACATTGCCTCTTTAATATGTTAAAAGGCCTTAGTTGCTTCAGGAGTCCATGAAAATGCATCTTTCTTCAATAATGTTGTTAGAGGTGCTGCTATTCTCCCATAATTCTTAACAAACTTGCGATAATACCCTGTTAACCCGAGAAATCCTCGCAACTACTTTATGGTTGTGGGGACTTTCCATTCCTTAATGGCTTTAATTTTGTTAGGGTCTACCTTAACACCCTCGTGAGATACAATATGACCCAGATATTCCACCTCTTGTACTCCAAAGAAACATTTGGATGTTTTTTCATATAATTGTTTCTCCTGTAATATTTTGAGCACCATGTCGACATGTTGAACATGATCCTTCCAAGACCTACTGTAGATTAGTATATCATCAAAAAATACTAGCACAAATTTTCTAAGGAAGGGTTTGAAAATGGAATTCATCAACCCTTGAAATGTAGAAGGTGCATTGGTAAGGCCAAAAAGCATGACCAAAAATTCATAATGACCCTCATGAGTTCGAAATGCTGTTTTTGGAATATCTTCAGTCTTCATTCTAATTTGATGATATCCTGAATGAAGATCCAACTTGGTAAAACAAATTTCTCCATGTAATTCATCCAATAATTCATCAATCACAGGAATGGGAAATTTATCTTTAATGGTGAGCTTATTGAGCTCCCTATAATCCGGACACATTCGCCATGATCCGTCCTTCTTGTGTACCAATACTACAGGAGCAGAGAAAGAACTTTGACTAAGTTGAATTATACCCGCCTCTAACATTTCTGCAATCATACGTTCAATTTCTCTCTTTTGGAAGTAAGGATATCTATAAGGCCTGATGTTTGGAGGAACACTTCCTGGAATCAAATTAATAGCATGATCATGATCACGAATAGGTGGGAATCCTTTGGGAGTTTCAAACACCTTGGAATGATTGTCCAAGACTTGTTGGAGATCTGCAGAAATAGATGATTTTGATGTTGGAACTTCTAGTGAGCATAATTGTGCAATTACGCCTCGCTGTTCTTTCTTTAGAAGCTTTGTCATGACATTATAGCTTATTATCCTTCCTGGCTTCCCCGCAATACCCCGTAATTCAACTTCCTTTCCTTCTGAAAAAAATTTCAAGAAAAGTTCTTGAAAATTAAAAGCTACCGTCCCCAAAGATTGTAACCATTGTACTCCTAGTACAACATCAATACCTCCCATAGGAATGGAAAACATTGGACTAGTCAATACATATTCCCCCATGGTTAGCTTGATATTATGGCATTTTCCAGAGCAATTTATAGTTCCTCCATTTGCAACCATCACTTGACATTCTGGTGCTGGGTATAGGAAACAATTCAATTCCTTGGCTACCTTACAATGAATAAAATTATGCATACTACCCGAATAAATCAGCACTATGAAATTTTTCTTCTTGATATGTCCTTCTATATTGAGATTTTGAGGAGTGGTAATTCTTGCCAATGCATTAGACGATATGGTCGGACTCCTTTCTTCTTCTTCTAGGGTTAGTTCTTGGTGTATATCCTCTTCTTTTAAAGTTTCTTTGTTGTGAAACCAGCTCCAAAAAGAGAGGAAAAGAGATATCAACGCCTTATAAATATGCCACTTCAAGGGGGAAACCTCCAATACATTACATGAATGAACAATTCTTGGATGATACAAATGACAAAAACCTCCTTCTATATATATAGGAGTCCATGGGGCCACAATATAATCCTAGTGGGGCCACAATGTAATCCTAGCCGACCTAATTTGGATTCTCCAAGAAAAAGTTGTGTCCAATCTCCCACAATGACCTAAGTATGGACTGGTTTAGTAGAGAAAATTTGTACGACTTGCGACGTGTCACTGTTTCTTCCTTTGTCTCTGAAATTGATAGCTAAGAAACTACAGTCTGTGTACTTGTGACCACTTTTTATGACACTCCAATCCGATTCCCAGAGAGAGAGTTATTGAACTTTTCCCACGATCACCTCTTTGATATGAAATTCAGGAGCCTGAAAAAGCACTACCTTCCACAGATCATATCTCCTAAAATATTGCGAACCAAGCTCTGAAATGTTTTGAAGAATTTCCTTAGGATTTCAGCTTCGCACCATATGAATTTCAGATTCTGAACCTTCGTAGAAAAAAATTTATAGTGCAAATTCCACGATGAACTATTTAGGAGCCTGAAACAAGACCTAACTTCCACCGATCTCCAAAAATATTGCGAACCAGGCTCTGAAATTTTTAGAAACTATTCCTCAGGATTTTGGCTTCGCGCCCTAAAAATTTCAGCTTCTGAAACTTCGTAGAAAAAAATTTATAGCGCAAATGCCACGATGACCTGTTTGGATCAGCGAAACCCTAGAATCCAAAGCTCTGATACCAAATTTTGTGTAACCAACTCGAAAAAGAGAAGAAAAGAGATATCAACGCCTTAGAAATGAGCCACTTCGAGGGGGCAACCTCCAATACATTACATAAATGAACAATTCTTGGATGATACAATTTACAAAATCTCCTTTCTATATATAGGAGTCCATGGGGCCATAATGTAATCCTAGTGGGCCACAATGTAATCCTAGCCGACCTAACAATACTAATTTAAGGGCACAATAATAACAAAATGGGGGTTACAAGGGTTCAATAATAACAATAAGGGGGTTACACTAACAATAATAAGGGACTATACTAGTGATATAGGGACCTAACATCTCTTCAATATGATGTGATGGACGGTGGATGATATCCATAAAGTTTCATAAATGGGGTAATTTTTGCTACAGTGTGGAAGTAAGTGTTATACCACCATTCAACGAGAGGTAACCACTTTACCCATTATTTTCTCTTATCAGATACAAAAAAATGAATATATCCTTCAAAACATTTATTAACTATCTCAGTTTCACCATCGTATTGAGGATGAAAAAATGAGCTATGAGCTAGCTGATACCCAAACAAGAAAATAATTTCGTCCAAAATTTTCCAGTAAAAATGGGATCTTTGTCACTTACAATAATCTTTGTGTTTCCATGTACCTTTTGAATTGCTTCCATAAGTGCAGTAGCAATTGTACTTGCTTTAAATGGATGAGATAATGTACAAAAGTATGCATACCTGGTAAGTCTATCAACTATCACCATGATGACACTCTTTCCTTTGGACTTGGGTAAACTTGTGATAAAATCCATTGAAATATCCTCCCAACATTGACTTGGAATGGACAAAGTTTGTTGAAGATCCGAGGTCTTAATTGTCTCAACTTTATATTGTTGGAAAACCAAACATTCCGCCACAAAATTTTGAATATCATATTTAAGGCCATCCCAAAAAAAATCTTTCTTCACCCTATGGTAAGTTCTTAAAAATCTTGAGTGTCGTCCTAAAGGAAAAGTGTCAATTTCCAAAACAAAATTTTGTTTTGGATGGGAATTCTTACAAATATATAAGCGATATTTGTACCATAAGGAATCATTTTTCAAAAAAAATGTATCAGATGTACTAGGATCTTGCTGCAAATTTTGAATGACTGTCCACACTCCTTCATCCTTCTTCCATTTATCCCTTACTTCGGTTATCCAATCTGGTTGGATAATAGAAATGACACAAAGCAATGCTTCCACCTCTTCATCCTTTCTTGAGAGTGCATCTGCAACAACTTAGCTTCCCTTTTTTGTAGATGATTTCAAAGTCATAACCCAAGATATTTGTGACCCATTTTTGCTGCTCTTCGGAAGATAGTTTTTGTTCCAAAAATTGACCCATTTTTGCTGCTCTTCTGAAGATACTCTTTGTTCCAAAAATTGTTTAAGACTATCATGATCAATTTTTTCCTTGAAGTTTCTTCCCATTAGGTAAGGTAACCATTTATTTAGTACATGTAGTATTGCCAACATTTCCTTCTCACAAATAGCTTTCTGTAAATACTTTCCTTTGATTGGACAACTTTCAAAAGCAATGGGTCTTCGTTTTGGCATTCAAACAACACCAATTCCACTTCCTGAGGCATCAGTTTCCACAATAAAGGTTTTTGTGAAGTCTGGCATAGCTAAGACCGATGCTAGGCACATTGCCTCTTTAATATGTTAAAAGGCCTTAGTTTCTTCAGGAGTTCATGAAAATGAATCTTTCTTCAATAATGTCGTTAGAGGTGATGCTATTCTCCCATAATTCTTAACAAACTTGCGACAAATCCCTGTTAACCTGAGAAATCCTTGCAACTACTTGAAGGTTGCGGGGACTTTCCATTCCTTAATGGCTTTAATTTTGTTAGGATCTACCTTAACACCCTCATGAGATACAATATCACCCAGATATTCCACCTCTTGTCCTCCAAATAAATATTTTGATGTTTTTTCATATAATTACTTCTCCTCCAATAGTTTGAGCACCCTGTCAGCATGTTGAACATGATCCTTCCAAGACCTATTGTAGATTAGTATATCATCAAAAAATACTAGTACAAATTTTCTAAAGAAGGTTTTGAAAATGGAATTCATCAACCCTTGAATGTAGAAGGTGCATTGGTAAGGCCAAATGGCATGACCAAAAAATTCATAATGGCCCTCCTGAGTTCAAAATGTTTTTTTTGGAATGTCTTCATCCTTCATTCGAATTTGATGATATCATGAACGAAGATCCAGTTTGGTGAAATAAATTGCTCCATGTAATTCATCCAATAATTCGTCAATCACAGGAATGGGAAATTTATCTTTAATAGTGCACTTATTGAGCTCCCTATAATCTAGACACATGTGGCATGATTCATCCTTCTTTTGCACGAATACTACTAAAGCACAAAAGGAAATTTTACTAGGTTGAATTATACCAGCCTCTAACATTTCAGCAATCATATGTTCATTTTTGCTCTTTTCGACATAAGGAAATTTGTAAGGCTTGATGTTTGGAGGAACACTTCTTGAAATCAAATGAATAAAATGATCATGACCACGAATAGGTGGGAGTCCTTCGGGAGTTTCAAACACCTTGGAATGATTGTCCAAGGATTTTTAGATATTTGGAGAGATAGATGATTTTGATGTTGGAAGCTCTAGTGAGCATAATTTTGCAAGTATGCCTCGTTGTTATTTCTTCAACTTTGTCAGCAACATTGCATAGCTCGTTATCTTTCCCAGTTCTTTTTGAAACCCCGCCTTGAACCGACTTCATTTCCTTACGAAAAAAATTGAAAAAAAATCTGTAAAGAATTAAAAGCTACTGTCCCCAAATATTGTAACCATTATACGCCTAGTACAACATCAATACCTCCCATTGGAATGGAAAGCATTGGACTATTCAATATAGATTCCCCCATGGTGAAATTGATATTATGTCATTTTCTAGATAAATTTGTAGTTCCTCCATTTGCAACCATCACTTGACATTTGGGTGCTGGGTATAGGAAACAATTCAATTCCTTGGCTACCTTACAATAAATAAAATTATGCATACTACCCGAATAAATCAGCACTATGAAATTTTTCTTCTTGATATGTCCTTCTATATTGAGATTTTGAGGAGTGGTAATTCTTGCCAATGCATTAGACGATATGGTCGGACTCCTTTCTTCTTCTTCTAGGGTTAGTTCTTGGTGTATATCCTCTTCTTTTAAAGTTTCTTTGTTGTGAAACCAGCTCCAAAAAGAGAGGAAAAGAGATATCAACGCCTTATAAATATGCCACTTCAAGGGGGAAACCTCCAATACATTACATGAATGAACAATTCTTGGATGATACAAATGACAAAAACCTCCTTCTATATATATAGGAGTCCATGGGGCCACAATATAATCCTAGTGGGGCCACAATGTAATCCTAGCCGACCTAATTTGGATTCTCCAAGAAAAAGTTGTGTCCAATCTCCCACAATGACCTAAGTATGGACTGGTTTAGTAGAGAAAATTTGTACGACTTGCGACGTGTCACTGTTTCTTCCTTTGTCTCTGAAATTGATAGCTAAGAAACTACAGTCTGTGTACTTGTGACCACTTTTTATGACACTCCAATCCGATTCCCAGAGAGAGAGTTATTGAACTTTTCCCACGATCACCTCTTTGATATGAACCTCGGGAGCCTTTGAAGAAACACCTTCACGGATCATGTCTCACAAAATATTGCGAACCAAGCCTTCCGAAATGTTTTGAAGAATTTCCTTAAGTTTCGACACGCTCATATGAATTTGATTCGAACCTTTCGTAGAAAAAAATTTATAGTGCAAATTCCACGATGAACTATTTAGGAGCACCGAGCAAGACCTAACTTCCACAGATCATATCTCCGAAAATATTGTGAATCAAGCTCTGAAATTTTTAGAAACTATTCCTCAGGATTTCGGCTTCGCACCCTAAAAATTTGAACTTCTGAAACTTCGTAGAAAAAAAGTTATAGCGAAAATTCCACGATGACCTGTTTGGAGCAGCGAAACCCTAGAATCCAAAGCTCTGATACCAAATGTTGTGTAACCAGCTCCAAAAATAGAAGAAAAGAGATATCAACGCCTTAGAAATGAGCCACTTCGAGGGGAAACCTCCAATACATTACATAAATGAATAATTCTTGGATGATACAATTTACAAAACCTCCTTTCTATATATAGGAGTCCATGGGGCCATAATGTAATCCTAGTGGGCCACAATGTAATCCTAGCCGACCTAACAATAATAATTTAAGGGCACAATAATAACAAAATGGGGGTTACAAGGGTTCGATAATAACAATAAGGGGGTTACACTAACAATAATAAGGGACTATACTAGTGATATAGGGACCTAACATCTGTCTTCAATATGATGTGATGGACGGTGGATGATATCCATAAAGTTTCATAAATGGGGTAATTTTTTGCTCGATATGGAAATAAGTGTTATACCACCATTCAGCGAGAGGTAACCACTTGACCCATTGTGTTTTCTTATCAAATACAAAACAACGAAGATATCCTTCCAAAAATTTATTCACTATCTCAGTTTGACCATCAGATTGAGGATGATAAGATGAGATACGAGCTAGTTGAGTACCCAAACAAGAAAGTAATTTCATCCAAAATTTTCTAGTAAAAATGTTATCTCTATCACTTACAATAATATTTCAGTTTCCATGTAGCTTTTGAATTGTTTCCATAAATGCAGTAGCAACTGTACTTGCTTTAAATGGATGAGATAATGTACAAAAGTGTGCATACTTGGTAAGTCTATCAACTACCACCATGATGACATTCTTTCCTTCGGACTTAGGTAAACCTGTGATAAAATCCATTGAAATTTCCTCCCAACGTTGACTTGGAATTGATCAAGGTTGTAGAAGTCCCGAGGTCTTAATTGTCTCCACTTTATTCTGCTGGCAAACCAAACATTCCGCCACAAACTTTTGAATATCAGATTTAAGGCCATCCCCAAAAAAATCTTTCTTCACCCTGTGGTAAGTTTTTAAAAATCCTGAGTGTCCTCCTAAAGGAGAAGTGTGCAATTCCAGAAGAATCTTTTGTTTTAGTTGGGAATTCTTACAAAGATATAAGCGATATTTATACCATAAGGAATCATTTTTCCAACTAAATGTATCAGATGTACTAGGATCTTGCTGCAACTTTTGAATGAGTGTCCATACATCTTTGTCCTTCTTCCATTCATCTCTTACTTCGGTTATCCAATCTGGTTGGATAATAGAAATGGCACAAAGCAATGCTTCCACCTCTTCATTCTTTCTTGAGAGCGCATCTGCAACAACATTCAACTTTCCTTTTTTGTAGATTATTTCAAAGTCATAACCCAAGATCTTTGTGACCCATTTTTTTTGCTGCTCTTCGGAAGATAGTTTTTGTTCCAAAAATTGACCCATTTTTGCTGCTCTTCTGAAGATACTCTTTGTTCCAAAAATTGTTTAAGACTATCATGATCAATTTTTGCCTTGAAGTTTCTTCCCATTAGGTAAGGTAACCATTTATTTAGTACATGTAGTATTGCCAACATTTCCTTCTCACAAATAGCTTTCTGTAAATACTTTCCTTTGATTGGACAAATTTCAAAAGCAATGGGTCTTCGTTTTGGCATTCAAACAACACCAATTCCACTTCCTGAGGCATCAGTTTCCACAATAAAGGTTTTTGTGAAGTCTAGCATAGCTAAGACCGATGCTAGGCACATTGCCTCTTTAATATGTTAAAAGGCCTTAGTTTCTTCAATAGTTCATGAAAATGAATCTTTCTTCAATAATGTCGTTAGAGGTGATGCTATTCTCCCATAATTCTTAACAAACTTGCGACAAATCCCTGTTAACCTGAGAAATCCTTGCAACTACTTAAAGGTTGCGGGGACTTTCCATTCCTTAATGGCTTTAATTTTGTTAGGATCTACCTTAACACCCTCATGAGATACAATATCACCCAGATATTCCACCTCTTGTCCTCCAAAGAAATATTTTGATGTTTTTTCATATAATTACTTATCCTCCAAGAGTTTGAGCACCCTGTCAGCATGTTGAACATGATCCTTCCAAGACCTATTGTAGATTAGTATATCATCAAAAAATACTAGTACAAATTTTCTAAGGAAGGGTTTGAAATTGGAATTCATCAACCCTTGAAATGTGGAAGGTGCATTGGTAAGGCCAAAAGGCATGACCAAAAACTCATAATGACCCTCATGAGTTTGAAATGTTGTTTTCGGAGTATCTTCTCTCTTCATTCTAATTTGAGGATGTCCTGAACTAATATCTAACTTGGTAAAACAAATTTCTCCATGTAATTCATCCAATAATTCATCAATCATAGGAATGGGAAATTTATATTTAATAGTGAGCTTATTGAGCTCCCTATAATCTGGACACATCCGCCATGATCCGTCCTTCTTGTGCACCAATGCTACTAGAGCAGAGAAAGAACTTTGACTAAGTTGAATTATACCAGCCTCTAACATTTCAGCAATCATATGTTCAATTTCACTCTTTTTGACATAAGGATATATGTAAGAGTTGATATTTGGAGGAAAAATTCCCGGAATCAAATGAATAAAATGATCATGATCACGAATAGGTGGGGGTCCTTTGGGAGTTTCAAACACCTTGGAATGATTTTCCAAGACTTTTTAGATATTTGGAGAGATAGATGATTTTGATGTTGGAACCTCTAGTGAGCATAATTTTGCAAGTATGCCTCATTGTTATTTCTTCAAAAGCTTTGTCATGACATTATAGCTCATTATCTTTCCCAGATTCTTTTTGAAACCCCATAGTTCGACTTCATTTCCTTCTGAAAAAAATTGAAAAACAATCCTTGAAAATTAAAAGCTACTGTCCCCAAATATTGTAACCATTATACGCCTAGTACAACATCAATACCTCCCATTGGAATGGAAAGCATTGGACTATTCAATATAGATTCCCCCATGGTGAAATTGATATTATGTCATTTTCTAGATAAATTTGTAGTTCCTCCATTTGCAACCATCACTTGACATTTCGGTGCTGGGTATAGGAAACAATTCAATTCCTTGGCTACCTTACAATGAATAAAATTATGCATACTACCCGAATAAATCAGCACTATGAAATTTTTCTTCTTGATATGTCCTTCTATATTGAGATTTTGGGGAGTGGTAATTCTTGCCAATGCATTAGACGATATGGTCGGACTCCTTTCTTCTTCTTCTAGGGTTAGTTCTTGGTGTATATCCTCTTCTTTTAAAGTTTCTTTGTTGTGAAACCAGCTCCAAAAAGAGAGGAAAAGAGATATCAACGCCTTATAAATATGCCACTTCAAGGGGGAAACCTCCAATACATTACATGAATGAACAATTCTTGGATGATACAAATGACAAAAACCTCCTTCTATATATATAG
>CM076577.1:1203364582-1203438873 GCA_034641835.2 Pinus albicaulis
CATGGGGCCACAATATAATCCTAGTGGGGCCATAATGTAATCCTAGCTGACCTAACAATAATAATGTAAGGACACAATAACAACAATATGGGGGTTACAGGGGTACAAAAATAACAATAAGGGGGGTTACATTAACATAATAAGAGACTACACCATTAATATAGGAACTTAACATGCCCCTCTCCTTCAAACAAGTGTTGTCCTCAACGCTTGATTATTTCTTGATGCTTCTGTATAAAGTTATCATCCTCCCATGTGGAATCTTCTACAAGAAAGTTCTTCCACTTGCTGAGATACTATGAAATTGATCAGACTTTTCGAGTTCTTCTTTCTGTGATTGCTTCAGAACTTCTTTCAATGTGATGTTGAGATTCCTGTTGTTTCACTAGATTCTGCACCAAAGTTAGGTTATCCTTTGAGAGTTGGAGAACTTTTTGTTGATGCTGGATGTGATATTCCACTAATTTATCATCCATATTAGCTATTATTTTATCCTTCAAACCATCAAAATTAGCCTTCATTTCTGATTTTAAGCCATCTATTTCATCTTCAGTTTCTCTTCGTAATATCAAAATTTGTTGCACTTGGTACCATAACTTTGATATCTCATACTACAATTCTTCCTCTTCATGCATCATAGTATAGATTTTTGAGGGCTTAATGGGTATGGAATTTTTTTTTTGGAGGCATTATCGAACCCAATATGATAAAAATTCTAAAATATGCCCTTGGAATCACTTCAAACTGCTTTCTCAAACAAACGTTATGCAATTTTAAAAACCAAATACACACCTTTTTCTTGATTTTAAGGAGATAGATATTGAAATTGAATTATCTCTATAATTATGGATCCTCAATATCTGAAATTCAGCCCTCTAGTAGTCCTATGAAGCTTCTTTCAAATTCCACAGGTCTGATCTGATTTGGATTCTTCAAGGCAAAGTTATTTCCAATCTCCCACAATCACCCAATTTTGGACTGGTTCAGTAGAGCCAGCTTGTATGACTTGCCACATGTCACTGTTTCCTCCTTTGGCTCTAAAATTGATAAACCAAAAACTATAGTCTGTGTACTTGCAGCCACTTTTTACAACATTCCAATCTGATGCTCAAAGAGAGATCTATGAATATTTTCCCATGATAACCTTTTTGAGATGAAATTCAGAAGCCTCAAAAAGCCCTAACTTCCTCAGATCATATCTCTGAAAATATTGCGAACCAATATTTGAAAATTTGCGACGATGTTCCTCAATATTGCAGCTTCGTACTCTAAAAATTTCAGATTTTGAACCTTCGTAGAAACAAAGTTATTACAAAAATACCACGATGGCCTATTTAGGTTAAATTCAGGAGCCTACAAAATGACCTAATTTTCACAGATCATATCTCAGAAAATGTTGTGAACCAAGCTCTGAAATTTTGTGACGAAGTTCCTCCAGATTTTGGCTTCGCACTCTAAAAATTTTAGATTTTGAACCTTTGTAGAACAAAATTTATAGCGAAAATTCCACAATGACCTGCTTGGAGCAGCGGAACCCTAGAATCTCAAACCTCTGATACGAAATGTTGTGAAACCAACTCCAAAAAGAGAAGAAAAGAGATATCAACGCCTTATAAATAAGCCACTTTGAGGCGAAAACCTCCAATACATTACATGAATGAAAAATTCTTGGATGATACAAATGACCAAAACCTCCTTCTATATATATAGGATTCCATGGGGCCACAATATAATCCTAGTGGGGCCACAATGTAATCCTAGCTGACCTAACAATAATAATGTAAGGGAACAATAATAAAAATATGGGGGTTACATTAACAATAACAATAAGGGGGGATACATTAACATAATAAGAGACTACACTATTAATATAGGGACTTAACATTCTTGTTCATTTTCTTCCTCCTCTTCACAACCTATGTAAAATAATTTCTTCTCGGCACACTTAGGACCTTTAGTGTTTTTTCTATTAGAAATGTAGCAAAGCCATTTTTCTCTTTTTTCTTCCAATTTTTGTGGTGTCAACCTTGTAGGTTGTGGAAGTCTAGGAGTAGCAACACTTCAATCTTTATAAATGTGAGTGGTAGGCTTCCTTGTCACCATAATTTTACATTCAATTTTTCTTGCCAACCTGAATGCCTTCTCTAATGAATCAGGTTCCCAAAGGTGAACCTCATGTTCGAAATTATCCTTTAAATTCCCTATGAAGCATCAATCATGTGTTGCTTGTTGAAAATGGCAACAAGAAACAGTGAAGGAGGCCTCTTGAAACATCTTTCCTGATCCTAGTTGGAAAGTGATCACCTAAACTAGGTGGGGACCACACATGTGATTTTTGTCGAAAAGTCTATTTTAGACTATGTCTATTTTTAGACATATGGATCATGGACCGGGAGCTGCAGTATGCTATTCTTGGAGGATTGGTCATGTTGGTAAAAATATATGGATCTCTATTTTTATCATTTAGGTCGAAGTCTATTTTTAGACTGGCGGGCTAAAAATAGAACAGTCAAATATTATTTACCCTTAATAATATTGGGACTCTAAACTTCAGTTTACTCTCTTGGAGCACTTCAGTTTGACCCCCAGATGTGGGGCATGCAGCTTCCAGAAGGAAATACTCTTTTCCTATGGGTTAGTTGAGCTAATGCATGGTTGACTTCAGTTAGAGCTCAAGTGGCGGAGTTCGGTGGAGTTGATGCGACAGTTAATGGAGATGGTGTTCTGGTTAACTAGTTGAACTAGTTGTGTTTAGTTTAACTGGCTAATACACTAGAGATGAGTTGTGTGAATTAAATATTATTTAATTCACAAATTATTAACTCATTATTCAAATAAAGAACACATCAGTTTAACTCAGTGCATGGACAGTTCAGTGGAGACAAGTGAAAGAGGTAGATGAAAGGGTTGAGTTAGCTATCAATTGTGACATTAGTTGTGCATGAGATTTGCACCACACTTGGAGGAAATTACCAATGAAAATTGCGCAGTTGGAGCTAGTGAGATTCAAACTTGGATCTCTATTTAGACCAGCCTTGATTGCGCAATAGAGGTAGGGTAATTAGTGGGTGTGTTTTGAACCTGTGACTTGTTCAAAACCAAGCTAGTTTTTGTGTAGCTTTGGGAGATAGTACTGAGTACTTGTGAGGAGTTTGTACTATGTATTTGCTGCATGTTCTCTCCATATAATATACATAATAGCTGAGGGGTTTTCAGCTATAAGCTTTCCCCATACATACTGTGTTAATGTGTGTGATGATTTGATGTACTATCGCTTCTATTCTTTCCGCATGTAACAATTAATTGTAGAAGAGATTATGTGTTATGCATGCAATTCAAAATTGATGTGTGATCAGGTTAATCTCCATTGAATAAGTTATTTATTCATCAAATTTCTACATGGTATCGGAGCAATATTAATTGTCGAGATCTATTACGGTGATTGCAAACTTATTTCCTCGGACAGAGCCTTCATACGGGCTAGGTAGCCTCCGGATTCATCTTTCTTCGGAAAGTGAAAGGTCTGGTAAACGCCCCTTGCATTCAATCTCTGATTTGGAAATATTTTGTTCTCAAGTGTAGATCGGAAGCGATTGAGTTATCAGCTGGTGGTGAAATTCGAATTTGCAGATTTGTGTTCTTGGTGTCGCAGCGAAAATGTCTTTCAACAATTTGCGACTCGAATATGCCTTGGAAGGAAGTTCAAATTATGTTGCATGGAAGGACCACATGGAGGCTGTATTAGATGATAATGGGCTGTTGGAATTCGTGGAGAAAGATATTCCAAAGCCTACTTCTAATGATGCTGCTGTTGTGGAGGCCTGGCGAAAGAAACAAGCAAAATGTCGAAGGACCCTGTTGGAGGGTGTAAAGGATCACATTGTATCCAACTTGCATGGAAAGGCTTCTCCATATTTAATGTGGAAATCTTTGATGGATATGTACCAAAGCAAGAGTGACCAAAGGAAGCTGGCACTCAAAGATAGACTCAGGAACATCAAGATGGAGAAAGGCGACAACATCGCAAAATACCTCACGAAGTTCACTCAGTGCAGAGATGAGCTGGGAAGTGTGGGGGTGACTGTCAAAGATGAGGATATGGTGGACCTGGCTCTCCTTGGTCTTCCGAAGGCTTGGCATTCCTATCAGGATAGTGTCAATGGTCGGGAGAAGTTGCCGGGATGGGAGCGACTGTGGTCGGATCTCATGCAAGAGGAGATCAGGAGGACTACCAGGGACAGATCTTCATCAAAGGTAACTGATGAAGAAGACTGCGCTTTGGCTGCCAAAGCAAGGAAGGGGAAGGGAAAGGAGAAGGCTTCTCAATCCGGTGCGGATGGTAAAGAGCGTGACATGTCCAAAGTGAAGTGTTTTCACTGTCACGATCATGGACATTACGCCACGAATTTCTAATGATAGCAATATGTTATTTCTGATGCATAATGTGTAACCACTCATCAACAATTAATGGTTCTTCATTAAATTTAACTTCAACAATTTCAATTGTTGGATCTACCAAACCACTTTCTACTCTATTGATAGCTTTATAATAGAAAAAATCAGCTGCTGCTATTCACACACTTCTTCATGAAAATTTCTAATTTCTTCATAGCTTGCTAATACAGTGGTGTCTTCAACCTTTAATTATTCATCAAACATGGCGCTTACCGTATTACCACAATAAATTCATGTTTCAAAAAAGAAACCACACATAACATCAACATAATGTTCATCCACAGTATGGTGGGATATCTAGGCATGAATCTTCTCATTTCCAATTTCATTTTCAATTTTAACTTCACCAAATTCATCAGTTGTGGTTGGATTCACCAATGCATAGCTCACTTTGCAGTCATCATCCACATGTGTTTCATCATAGTGGGATTCACCATCATCTTCTCCATATACATCGTTGTGGATTCCTTGATCATTTATATGTTCTTTATCTACTTCACGTATAGAGCTTGATGCTTCTCTCTCTACAATATTTTTTTCATCTTCTTCATCCATATGCATGCTTTCATAATGGGTTTTAACTTTATAGTCTTCACGACCATAATCCAATTTTGAGTGGAATTATCCAAGCTTTTTTGTCCTCTCGATGTCTTGCTTTTCTACTCTTAGATCTGCATGTCACTCCACCTTGCACCAAATTCTTTTTCCAAGATCTTCCATGCTTCCTTGGAAGTTTTAGTTTTTTCTACATTTCACATAAAAATTTCACCCATTGCTTACTGAATAAAACCCAAAGCTACGGCATCAGTAAACAAAGGAGGTGGTAGAAGATCCACGTTACACCAATCAACCTCAATTTCTTCTTTGTCTTTTTCTAGAATTCTTTGTTCATCAGTTGTGGCCTGAACCTCTTTAAAAACAACAAAAATATTTTCCTCTTCTTTTTTATCCCTTTTCTTAGTTTTCTTCAATCGTATTTTGTGACCCATGATTGATGTCATTCCATTGTCTTATAACTTTTTACATGATTGCATGAGGATATCCTGAAAAAATAGAATTTTTAATATGCATTCCCATAAGGTACAATCTTCACCCAAAAAAAAATCATAATTCATAAAACACAACTTTTTTTAATAAACTCACACACTTTAAAAAGCCCTAAATTCATTTTTTGAAAAAATATATTTATTTTTTTTAATTCTCTTTTATCAACTATGAATTTTCAGAAAATGTAACTTGTTCAAATAAAAAAAAATTCAAATAATTTTTTTTTTCAAAAATCCTTTAGGTTCAAAGACATATTTTATAAACCTTTTAATTTATTTATTTTTCAAATTACCCTTAATAATCCTTTATTTTATTTTATATCGTACACGTAAAAAAAAAAAGTGCCTGAATAAAAATCTTTAAAAATAAACTTTTATAACAAAAATCATTTATATAAACAACCTTTCATAACACATCATTTATATCCTTTTACATCCCACGTACATCATAATATAAAACTCCCTTTAAAACATATGGATTAGGATGTCTTTTATTTTTGGCACTCCTTTCAACTTTATGAATCCTTTTTTTTTCATAACCCTTTTATATACCAAATAAACCAACTACTTTGAACCTTTTGAAAAATCTTCTTCGCTCTATTAATGCGGCCATACCTACTTGCAGCCTGCGTTCGAACGGTGACCATGATAATAGGATTCCTATTAGTGTTTTAAAGCTTCCAATTCTTTTCATATATTCTAAATTTGACTATGGCTTTACTCGATTTTACTAACTTTTTAAATTTAGCCAACAGTGACATGTGAGAGTAATTACAATTTCTAACATGATTTAATTCCATCTAATTTTTATGTAGATTTCTGCAAAAAAATAATAGATAGTAAACATAAATGTAAGATAAAACTATCCTTAATAAAAAAACATCTATACATCACACAAACCTAATAATAAAATATGACTATGTATTAATCAATTACTCAGTTTTCCATCCAATAGACCTAGTAGCCCATCGCAACATAACATGTGGTTGATGAAATTCGATAAACGATAACAGGAAAATAATCTGATTAAAGGACATAGTTTGAACTCCCACTAATCATTATGATTACTACCCACTGTCTATATATGCATGACTCTCATTTCTCTAATCCATGTGCGATACACATTAATAAAGAAGTGTCCTCAGACACATAATTTTATTGATAATGGAAAATAAATTGCATAAATAATTACAAGAGTTTACAAAATTAATCTTCCACTAACTTGCAATTAGGAAACTAACCTATTTATAAGCTAAATTTCCTAACTAAATTTAGTTATGGAACACTTGATAAACAACAAGTGTACATTTAAAATAAATGATCTTCTATATTCTAACTTTATTCCTATTTTAGAGCCTAAGATACGACTCTATTCTAGAGTCCTATCTTTTCTAACAATATTCTATTTCTAAGAGTCTCTAATATTTATTAAATATTCTAATTTAATAAATATTTTATCCCAACTTTACATTATGATATTTGGATCATCTAACATTCCCCCCTATGATCCAAAGATAAATTACAACATATACCAAGTTCATCCTTGAACTTAGTAAATTTTATTCTGCCAAGAGGTTTGGTGAAGATATCGGATGTCTGATCTTTTGAAGGACAATAAATCAGCTTGATGACATCCTTTGCAATGAGTGATCTGATATGATGATTCTTGGTGTCCACAAGCTTTGTCTTTTAATGAAAAAATGGATTCTTGGCAAGATTTATTGCTGACTGGTTGTCAATGAATAATGAAGTAGCTTCTGTTGGAGGAATTCCCAAGTCGTGTAAAACTCTACGCAACAAAACAATCTCACGTGTTGCTTCCCATGATGATATGTACTATGCTTCTGTTGAAGAAGTGGGCACTGTAGCTTTCTTCTTGCAACTCCAGGACACTTCAGCTGACCCCATGTTCATTAAATAACCTAAGGTTGATGCCCTATCATCAATACTGCTAGCAAAGTCAGCATCTGAAAATACACCAAGTATAAATTTTTTAGTCTTTTTGTAAAAAATACCAAAATATTTTTTTCCTTGGATATAACGAAGAACTCTTTTGGATGCATTCCAGTGGTCGTCTCGTGGTTCTTGCATAAAGCAGGAAAGAATAATGATATCATAAGAAAGATCTGGTCAAGTAGTTGTCAGATAAATCAGGCTACCAATCAAATGTCGATAAATAGTGCTATCCATCATTTCCCCCCCTTCAAATTTTGAAAATTTCAAGTTTTGTTCCATGGGGGTAAGAACAGGCTTGCAATCCTACATACGAAATCGCTAAAGAATTTTTGCTGCATACTTACTCTGAGAAATGAAGATATGATGTGGACATTGGAATACTTCAACTCTGAGATAGTAGTGAAGTAATCCCAAATCTTTCATCTTAAAACCTACATGTAACTCCTTTTTCACCTTTGCAATGTGATAATCATTATTTCCAGTGATAATCAAATCATCTACATACATAACTAGAATCACCAGATTTTTATCTTGTTGTCATACATACAAGGTATCACCAGATTCACTTCATTGAAAACCAACTTTCCGAAGGTATTCATCCATTTTGGAATACCACGCTCGGGGAGCTTGTTTTAACCCATATAATGCCTTTATCAGTTTGCAGACTTTATGTTCCTATCCTTCAATTTCAAAACCTAGTGGTTGTGTCATATACACTTCTTCTTGTAAATCTCCATTGAGAAAAGCAATTTTTATATCCATCTGATGAACTTTTCATCCTTGTTGAGCTGCTAAGACAAGTGTGAGTCAAATTTTGTTCCATTTGGTTGTAGGAGCAAACGTTTCTTCATAATCAATCCCTTCCTGTTGCACAAATCCCTTAGCAACAAGTCTTGCTTTGTACTTGTCAATATCGCCATTTTTCTTGGACTTAATTTGGTAAACCCATTTACATCCAATGGGTTTAACATTTCGAGGACAATCAACAAGTTTCCAAGTTTTATTGTCTAGAACTGCCTTATATTCATCAACCATAGCCTATTTCCATTATTTATGTTTTACTGCATCTTGATAAGTAGAAGGTTTAGTAAAATCATTTTCTATCAAGGAAAAATTTCCTTCATTTCTTTGTGATTCCCTTGTTCCTATTTTATTTTGTTCATTAGGCCTTACATCTTTCAAAATTTGAACTACCCATTTTGGCAATTGATGTTCACTAGTTTGAGATTGTGAAAAATCACCATCATTGTAAAAAGGGTTGATCTAAACTGATGTTTTTTGATCAACCATGGGTTCTGGGGGCAGAGAGTCATTGTCAGAAGAATTTTTGCTACTAGGAGAGTTGGATGAACTGCCAAAAGACGCAAACGGCACTGGTGAAGAAGACAGACTGGATGAATCATTTTCAGATGAAGAAAAATCAAGTTCATACTAATTTTGTGAATTTGGTTGACTTTGTAGATTTATATTTCTTTTATCACATTTTGTTTCTAACTCTTGAAAATGCTTTCTACTTCTTCAACACTTTTACTCTCATTTTCATCGAAAATCACATCTCTGCTTTTAATAAATTTCCGATTCGACAAAAGTCAGTACCCTTTCTTCTCATCAGAATACCCAATCATTCTGCACTTCGAGCTTCGCGATTCAAGCTTTTTTTTTTCCTTCGGAAATAAGGCATAACATACTGGTCCAAAAATTCTGAGATGTTTAACGTGAGGTTTGAATCCAAACCATGCTTCATAAGGTGTGAATTTGTCTAAATAAACAGTGGGAGATCTGTTCCTTAAGTAGACAACGATATGAATTGCTTCAGCCCAATATATAAGAGTTAACATTTTGAAATTTAACATATATCTCGCCATTCCTAACAAGGTACGGTTCATTCTTTCTACTACTCCATTTTGCTGTGGAATGTAGACATTAGTAAGATGTCTTTTTATTCCATTATCCATGCAATACATTTTGAATTCATTTGAAGTGAATTCTCTGCCATTGTCGTTTCTAAGAGTGCTAATATTCTCATTTACTTCATTTTCAATAATTTAACGAAAATTTTTGAACTTTTCAAATGCTTCTGACTTTTGCTTCAAAAAATATACCCAAGTCATCCTGCTAAAATCATCAACAAAGAGTAAGAAATATCTGCATCCTCTTAGAAAAGTTTGTAAGAGTCCAAAAATATCATTGTGAACCGATTGCAAACGCCTATTTGATCGCCATGAACTTGTGGGAAAAGTCTCTCGATGTTGTTTTCTGTAAATGAAAGCTTCACATTTTTCATTTTCCCTTTTGAAAGTTGGAAGTCCCTTAACCATTCCCTGTTTTTGTAACTGAGAGAGATTGTCAAAGTTGAGATGGCCATATCTTACATGCCACAATCTGATCGGTGAAAGGTCTATACTTGCTGCTCCTGCAAAGTCAGAATGTCTTGGAATAACTGTCCCTTTCATCCTTAATAGTTTTCCATCTTCATAACTTGTCATCATTTTTTTCATGTTCTGTTTGACTGAGTTAATTGTAACTAACCCATCTTCCATAATCACCGCATGTCCTGCTTGTTGAATCGTGACTAAAGATAGCAAATTTTTATTTAAGGTTGGGACATACCATACATTTGAAATCATTCTTTCTGTAATGCCTAGTAGAAAAAATTTAACTACACCTTTGACAGAAGGAGTATGTTTTGTTTTATCAACTAGATAAATTGAATTGAGATGGCATTGTTGGAAGCTACAAAAGAAGTCACATCGAAAATTCATGTGTTGAGTTGCGCTTGTATCCATAATCCATGCATATTCATAATCACTTATAAGAAAGGTTGAAACCTGTAAAGCTATTGATTCTGTGTTGGTGAAGACACATTTTGAACCATTAGGATCATCTTCATCATTTGCAAAATGTGTAGAGTTTGGATGAAACTTGGGAATTTTACCAATAGAAATTCTACAATCTTCAGCATAATGTTCAACTTTGATACATCTCCTGCAAACAATTTGACTAAAATCTCTACCTCTACCTTGATACTGTCCTCTACCCCTGCTTTGACCTCTTTTCTGATTTTTTCCTCTTCCTGGACTTTGCCTTCTTCCTTGATTATATCCTCTGCCTTGAAAATTTCTTATGCCTGAACTGTAGCCTTCGTTGAAATTGTTTCCTCTGCTTTGACTGTGACCATGACCTTGGGCTACTTGACATTGATTGAAATGTACTCTTCCTCAGTTTCTTGAACTGTCAGCTGAGGAGTTACCTGAGCTGGCTTCGGTGAAGAAGACAACTTCTCCAATCTATTTCTTCTTCCAAAATTTTTTGTCATGTTTGGCTAACATATCATTCAATTCGTCAAACTTTATCTTCTCTAACTTTCCGATTACTTGCAAAGTTTCCAAAAAATGTGTGTAAGATGATGGTAATCCAGCAATTAAAATTGTAGTCAATAAACTTTTATCGACAACTTGAAAACCAGGATTTATTATTTCTTGATTAATTTTTTTAAGCCCTAAAATATATTTAAGAACATCACCACCTTCAGTTAATTTTTTTTGAAGCAATTTTAATTGAAGATCAACCTTCTTTTATTCAGGTTGTGTATCAAAGAGATCTTTGAATGTATGCAAAGTAGTCCATGCATCTAAGGCATTTTCAATATGAATGTACATTTCATTATTAACTGAAGAATTTATAAGATCTAATGCATTTCCCATTTTGCAAGTGAAGTTGCATCTATGGTTTATTAGGCTTAATGTTGCCATCACATATTTCATGCAACAATTCATTATATATGAGAGTGCTTTCAATTATACATTTCCATCTCTTATAATATTTCACCCCTTCTTCCCAGATGCGGGTGGTCGGAATGTCGAATAGATTGCAAAGGCGGTGGGATGGCGCGTGGGACTCCATCACCGCCACCCTCCTTTGTGTCCTGTATGCAATTAATTGCATTAACGATTCACTGTCCGGGGCATTTAAGATGCACAATTGTCCATACACCAGTTCGATTAACTACGCCATGGCTTCTCCGGCAAGCTTCAATTCGGCTCTGATACCCTTTCGTTCCTGCTGCTCCTTGGTGGAGTCTGAGACCAGCACCAGGATTATCAAGGGTCGAAGATGCTCACTCTCCTGCTACATTAACCTCGCTCCTGGGCTGCATATCACGCACTCCCCCCTTTTCTCTCAGAATTTGGGCTTTAGCGTTGAAGAGATTCATCCTTATCAGCATTGGGTCTTCAGTTTGGGCTCGCCTGACCTGAATTACTCTGCCATCCCCAGCACCTTCGAGTTCAACTCTAATCACCAGGACATTATGCCTCATTTGCGACATAGATTGAGGAGCAGGCGTGGCTCGAGCCGAGGTGGCCTCTCTCGGCGCTCTCCTTCTTTTTCGCCCAACTCCTCTTCTCCGCAGTCTGACTCTTGGAGGGGGCGGTATCCAGAGACTCGCAGTGGAAGGGGTGCTCCGGCTAGCCGTTGGGCTACTTTGCCCACTCGTCGTCTATCCAATCTCCTCCCTAGTCAGCAGCACAGGGCGTAATTTCGATTCCCCTGTCTTCTCAACATGCCAACGGTCATTGCCACTATAATGATTGACTTCAAAGAAGTGCCTCCAAATGTGAATTCAGAGCTCCAAGACTCTCCTCTGGGGCATTTGGAAACTGACAGGCCCCATTCTCCTTCAACTGCTGGCCAGAAGCGGATGCCGGATGTTGGCTGCTCCTCGTTTCTTCCCAATTCGAATTCTACGGAGGATGGCTTCAAGAATGATGGTACTCAGGCCACGTCTGACGAGAAGATGAAGAACACTATCTTACAGGAAAATCCAGATGCTATTGATGCTGTGCTGAACGAGGATGCTCCCGATGATTATGCTTGCCGCGTGGTCAAGTCTCCTCCGCCCACTCCCGGTGATTAATGGTTTCTCATCTTACAGAATTGGTTTTGGTTGTTCGTGGTGCCAGGTTCAGTACTGAAAATTACATGCTTTTCCAGTCTAGTTGGTTCTCCTTTCACTGTTTTTTTCAAAGCCGGTTTCCCCTATATGGGCGGCAGTATGTCATATATAAGCTCGTTCAGGTCTACAGAGCTGTATCTTACTGTGGTGGTTTGATATGTTGTGTGAAAAGTGTTTTTGTGCTTAGATGTCAGTCCATGTTCCATTGTTGTATCTTCCTCCTGGCACTGTATGTTGATATTTTGAATTGGTTGTACTAGAATGCTCATCTTACGAGCTAGAACTATGAGGTTTTTGCCTCCACGTAACTGTAACTTTTTTTGTATATTAATAGATTAAGGGTATTCAAAGAGAAAAAAAAAATATTTCACCCCTTCTAGCTTATCAGAATCAGAGAACATATTAATTAACTTTGATATTGTAGTGTTCAAGCAGCGCACCAAAGGAATCAAGTACAAGAAAAAAATGAACAACTCGTCACACAAAACATGCCATGCAAAAAAACGACACACGCCACGCAAAAAGAATGATCTATCGGGGCTTGGCCTTGACCCTTGAATAGTCATTGAAAAAGGAGAAAAATGATTGAGCTTTGCACTTGGCTCTAGTCAATTTCGCGTTGAGTGTTTACAGTGAAACCTTTGCAAAATTTGACCACTTGAAAATGCCCTTACAAATTTCTTCTTAAAAAAATCTGCCCCCCCTCAACGTAAAAGGTACTTTGAGTTACAAATAACAACCCTTATTTCTCCAAAATAAAAATTAGAACTAATAACCTTTGTTTCTCCAGAAAAAAAAAAATCTACTTATTCATCCAAAAACAATTACAACATTTTCACTTCACCTTATTGCTCCAAATAAAAAATAAATAAATTTCAATTGTCTCCCTTATAACTTCAATTACAAAACTTATAGCTCCAATTACGAAACCAATTATCACTCCACAAAAAAAAAAGATCCCACTTACATTACAAACATATTTTTATTTTTTTTGAAAGGCCAAAGTTGTTGTCCCAATCATTTACAAAATAAGCCAATGATCCTTGGATTTCTGCGCACTGCCTTTTGACCTGCGTTCTTCTATATTTTCCTCTGCATTGGGAGCTACAGAATCAGTTCCAACACTCTTTGTATTTGTTGATTCGAGATTTGGGGATTCGGCTGTGGACGCTGGCACCAACAACTATGGTTTAGTCAATTGATTTTTCACCTCTAAATTTCGATTTCTTTGCACAATCTTAGCTTAGTAGAACAAGTACGACTCCGTCTATATACAAAACGCATGCAGATATGTAGCGCACATATACCAAAACCATGCTAAAACGTGACTAGGCAAAAATAAAGGCATTCCATTGGCGAAAGAATACAATTTACAGGCCCCCAAAAATTCAATTCCATCTTCAACAAGAAGATTATAACCACATCAAGATGATTTGGAATATCCTCTCTCTGCTTCTGATACCTCACGCTATGCTCTGCCTCTGGCACTGCGTCTCAACACTACCTTCCTCACATCGCAGCTCTGAGTTCCTCTTTTTCTTAATGTGTTGACAATGCTACCTCCGGCTCACGCTCTTGTTCCTCCGGCCTTTTCCTTTTGTGTGCTCCTCCACAACAATCATATGGCCCCATTAGCCAAGGGAAGTGAATAGCCTCAACATGACGTTAACATTAACAAAAAACAATGGCCCTCGTATGTCAGAAAGAAGAAAATTCCCCTGAATATGCTTATAGCTCAATGAATACGGCAAAGGCACAAAGAAGTTAGTCAAATAAACCAACACACAACACCATTTAAGATAGAATAAGGGACTTTGGCCTTGTGAAAATGGTTGAGTTCACCATCCGCGACTCAAAGAAGAGCTAGTTTCTTCTTCAAAACATCCATAACAGAAGGAAAATCTGCTTTTACTGAAAAGGAGGGTTTGAAGAAATTGCGTCCGCGAATGAATTTTTTAACTATGGGATGGGACATGCCAACAAATGGTTGATGTTCCAAGGAGATAGAGAACGTTGGCAGTGTAGGAAAAGGTGCAGGGTGTATGCAGGATGAATTTACGCAGGGTTGGATAAAAAAATGACTCTTAAAAAATTGATATTTAGATTATAATCAGTAAATTTCTTTTTCCTAAAGCAAATTGACAAAATTGCATACCCATTCAATTGATCAACTATTTTCGGGAGTTTTCCATAGGCTCGTAAAGCTGGAATCTCCTTCTCTTTAGTTGTATTAATGAAGCTCTGATACCACATTAATATAGAAGTGTCCTCAGACACATAATTTTATTGATAATGGAAAAAAAATTACATAAAAAAATTGCAAGAGTTTACAAACTTTCTTCCTATTTTAAAGCCTAAAATACGTCCTATTCTAAAGTCCTATCTTTTCAAACCATATTCTATTTCTAAAAATCTCAAATATTTACTGAATATTCTAATTTAATAAATATTTATGGTAACCTTACTTTATGCCATTTGGATCATCTAACACATATAACTAACCTTCTCTGGAAACTCTGCCCATGTGAGCATCTCAGCTTACGTGAAATTGACTCTTCTTAATACCTGCAGAATCCTTGGTTTAAGGGCTTACTTTTAACTACTCTTTCGCCATTCTGATAAGTATCCACTCTCTTCCACATGCACGCGGTTTCAGCTCGGTGTTATTTGTTTAATATTTAGACGCTGTCCATAACCAATATCAATACCGAACAAAGGAGACGAATAATGCTAACCACGAAACAAAGGAGTCCAATGGCAATGTGAATCCATGGTAGTTGCACAGATATAGGTAGCTGACTAATTTATTCTTATATTGTGATCTTTAATATCTAACTAGCATTCTCTTAATCATAATAATTAAATCATTTTTTTATTAATAACAGTAAAAGTTATAACCGTTTAGCTTGCAGTTGATACTTCTCTCTCTCTTTTAAAATTGAGTAGAATATTCACTTAATAAAAAAATATAACATTATAGAAATATCATAAAATAAATATTATTAATAGATCCCGTCCATAAACAATATCAATACTGAACATAGGAGACGAATAATGCTAACCACGAAGCAAAGGAGTCCAATGGCAGTGTGAATCCATGGTAGTTGCACAGATATAGATAGCTGACTAATTTATGCTTATATTTTGATCTTTAATATATAACTAACATTCTCTTAATCATAATAATTAAATCATTTTTTTATAAATAACAGTATAAGTTATAAACGGCTTAACTTGAGTTGATACTGGTCTACTTTAAAATTAAGTAAAATATTCACTTAATAAAAAAAATGGTTATAAATGGCTTAACCTGGAGTTGATAGTGCTCTCTTTTAAAATTAAGTAAAATATTCGCTTAATAAAAAATATAACATTATAAATATATCATAAGATAAATATTATTAATATCAGGTAATTTTTTAATTAATATTATAATCTAACTATAAAAATATCTATATTAATTAATATATTTGGTACCAAAAAATGATATCCAATATTCAGTACCAATCAAGATAAATATTATTAATATCAGGTAGTTTTTTAATTAATATTATGATCTAAATATAAAATATGTATATTAATTAATTTTTTCGGTACCAAAATAATATCAAATATTCAGTAACAATTTTATATATATTTACATAAATATCTATAAAGAAAAGGCTATCCATTTTTATATAAATAAAATATTTTAATTTGCAACTTAAAAAATTAATTTATATTAGTTTTATTTTATATTTATAATAAAAAATATGAAGTTATTCAACTATTAATATGAAGTTGGTAGGTGATTGTTTAAAAAATATTAATAACAAAATGATTATTGGAATTCCAAGGCATTAATTTTGATTCATTAAAATATTATAAATCATAGATGTTATTGAATATTCTTCAGCTTATATATAATCCAATGGATGAGATTAAGGATTTCTAAAGTGTTTTTGACTTTCAAATCTCCATTTGTGTCTTGTCTTTGAAAATTCTTATGCTTACAAATGAAAAATAATTATTTAGAGAGCTACAATTTCATTGATTTATAAATTCTTATCCATTGGAACTGTTTTACAAAAATATGTAAAATATTTCCATTGCTAGATGTTGCAATTCTCTCTCACATAGTGGGAACTTGTGAGATATCGTTAGGGAAATATAGTTTTATAGTGACAGTAAGATGTTTAAATGTTGGAGCCTATAGAATTCCCAATTTATTTAGGTAAATCATTATTGCCTTAGCTTCAATGTAAAGTGTACTTCGTAGAGGATCATGTTGCGAGGAGAAATGGAAATGATGGGTGCAGACCATCCTCACTGAACATTTTGAAGGTGAATTAATAGATAATATATGTTATTTCCATCCAGCAAGTTAAGTTGCATGACAATCTATATGGTATTATATATTTTATTAGTCCCTGTTAGGCTAGGCTATGCTAGAGTAGGCTAGGCCTAGCATAGCCTAACCTAGAGTAGACTACGTTAGGCTAGAGTATGCTATGGTAGGCCAGGCTAGGATAGAGTAGGCTAGGCTAGGCTAGGCTAAATTTGGCTAGCCTAGCCAACTCTAGCCTAGCCTAGCCTATCTTACCTAGCCTAGACTACTTTTTCCTAGCCTAGCCTACTCTAGCCTAGTCTACTTTAACTTCACCTAGCATAACCTAACCCACCCTAGCTTACACCAACATAATTTAACCTAGCCTAAACTATAACAAAGTCTCTCCTATTGTAACCTAGCCTAGCACGAGAGGCCATAAGCATATATTATGTTTTACTTTTTCTCCTTAGTATTTGGAAATGTAAACTAATGCTAGTATTAGTTTTTATTATTAAATGCTATGGAATTCTATCTTAATATAAGAAATCTAAAGCTAAAGTCATTTAACCTTGTTGAAATTTCCTAGTGGTGAATTCTCCACATGGTGGTGAATGTTTGTTTTTCACATTGACAAGTGGTTCTTTGGTGGTTCTCAGATTGTAACCTCACCTTACCCTCGATTCATGCACAAAAGCCACAACAAATTCCTTCATGCTGCTTCAACATCATCTCCAACTTCGAACAGGGTGGGAACGCTGGGCCTCAACACTTTCCAAATATTTTCTTAGTAGTGGGCATGACTTAGTTAGAGATGGAGCTCGAGGAACGAAGTATCACGTAATTCATCAAATATTTCTCGGTGGAGAAACCGAAAATTAGATAAGAAACCTTTTCTCTTTTGGTGCAACTTTCCCTATGAATCTACCACCTACTGGAGACATAACAAGTGTGGTGCCCCCCCTCAGTCAATATCCATTTCCTGTGCATGCCCGTTGATTTTTGTTGAAATTCAATAGAAAAAATGTGTGTGTCTAATTTATTTTTCCCTTCAATAAACTGGACAATAAATTGTAATTTCATCTCATAACAACGTGTATTAGTAAACTAGGTCAAAAAGACTGAATTAGCTCAAGAATTTGAGTTTAGGGTCAAAGGTGATGCATGTAGAGTGATTCTATTATTTTTGGGGTCCATTTATGGTTAAAGCACTAGTGTGGTATCAGTGTAATGAGTTAACTCAAATTAATTGAGTTAAAATCGGACTAACTAGTTCTAACTAGGTGATGAGCTAGTGAGAGGTCCATTGAATTAAATTGGATTTAATTCACAAGTAGTGATCAATTAGATAACTCATGATTCACTGTTATTTGTTGCATGCATGTGAGTTCTGATGAATACCCAATTGAGACAGAGGTTAAACGGAAGATAACTATCAGTTGTATTATTAGAAAATTTTCCAGGTGCAGTTATAAAGTCAGAGGAATGCCATGGTGTATTGCATAATCAAGGAAGGTTGGAATTCCTATTTAATAGGGATTTATTTCTCTACGAATTGCGTGAGTAAGGCAAGCTGGAGGAAGGCAAGGAATTGGCTAAGTGTTTGTCCAATTTTTCCTAGATTGGTGTGAGATGATTGGCAGAGTGCAGAAGATTCTTGTGAGAAAGAATGCATTGTATTGTTTCACGATTCCTTGACTTATTATACAATATCTAGATAGAGTGGTTTTGAGCACTTGATTTCCGCAGGAAATCTTGTGTTGTGGGATTTATTTACTTCTTTCTCTTACTTTCATGTGATTGAGCGATCGTGTTTTATATTCCACAAATATTGTAGAAGGATTCAATATCTTTTTTTAGTACATTACATGATTGGATTGAATCCATTGGTATATTTTCTACACGTTATAAGAGTGCAAGAATCACAATAGAAGAGAATAAATTGAGTTTTTGTTGAACAATATTCAAATTTGCAGATTCATTCTTTGGAGGTAGCAGCCCACGAGGATATCTTTCACTGGCTTGAGATTAGAATATGCACTTGAGGGAAATTCAAACTATATTGCATGGAAGTATAGGATGGAGGCAGTATTGGAGTATAACGGGTTGAAGGAGTTCATTGACACTAATATTCCTAAACCTAATCAAGTAGATTCTTTGCAGCATGAAGCATGGAGGAATAATGTTGCAAAGGCAAGGAGAATATTATTCGAGGGAGTAAGAGATAATATAGTTTCAAGTCTCCATGGAAAGGAAACTCCATATGATGTGTGGAAGGCCTTGATAGATATATTTCAAAGCAACAATGACCACAGGAAATTGGCACTCAAGGAAAAGCACAGGAAAATCAAAATGGAGAAGGGCGACACAATGTAGAAATACTTGACCAAATTCACTCAGTGTCGAGATGATCTTGGAAGTTTTAGGATTACTATGGGCAACAATGACTTGGTGAGCCTAGAACTTCTCAGTGTTCCCAAGAGCTGGCATAGTTACCAGGACTTTGTGAATGGGACGGAGCAGTTACCAAAGTGGGAGCGACTATGGTCAGATTTGGTACAAGAAGAGTTTTTACGGAATACCAGGGATGGATCCTCATCCAAGACTAATTATGAGGAAAGTTATGCCTTGGAGGGTAAGGAAAATAAGGGGAAAGGGAAGAAGTTCCATTTCAAATCCAAAACTAGCAAAGAAGGCAAGAAATGAGACATCTCAAAGGTGAAATGTTTCAACTCACATGATCATGTACACTATGCCACAAATTGTCCACAAAATAAGAACAACAACATGAAAGCTCAGGGAGCTGCAACGTTTGAATATTTGGCCTCATAGTTTGCGTTGGACTTCTCTATCATCGCATGCATGGTGTCAATTGTGATGGGATCTATGTGGTACTTGGATATTGGAGCATATTTCCACATGACTGGAAATAAAAAACTCTTTAGCAGCGTGGAGGAGAAGGATTCTCAAATGCACATCTATATGGGTGATGACAGGAGGCATAACACTACTAGGATTGGTACAGTTATATTCTAGAGAGAGTCAAGTAAACCTTTCAGATTAAACTATGTCATGCGTGTACCAGGTTTGAAAAAGAATTTAGTTTCAGTTTCTCTTTTGAAGAATCCTAAATATGATGTGGTTTTAAGTAAAGGAAAGGCATTCTTTCGTTAGAAAACCACAAAACAAATAAATAATATCAGGGCCCGTGTGAAGAACCTCTACAAAATTTATGTAGGTGGTTGTGCAACATTGAGTAGTAAAGCAAACAAGGTGGTGGGTCGGGATACAAGTGAGTTATGGCATGGGAGGTTGGGTCATATACACCACAGTGATTTGAGGATCATGCAGTAGATTTCTACAAGGCTTCCAAATGGTACACTTGCGTAGAGAGACATAATCAAGGGTTGTACTTTGGGGAAGTATACAAAGGCCACATTTCATGAGAAGGAGAACTAATCAATGGCAATCCTTGGAGAGCTTACTGAAACATGTGTGGACCAATCTCTACAACTTCCACAACAAAGCACAAGTATTATGTGATTTTTGTTGATGAATTTTCTAGAGAGTGTCATGCAAAAGAAATATCAGACATTCTCTAAGTTTTGGGAGTTCAAAAAACTGGTAGAGAAATATACAGGGAAGAAGGTGAAGGCTTTAAGGGGAGACAATGGTGGTGAGTATATCTCTAATGAATCCAGGAACTTCCATGCCAAAGAAGGAATTCAGAGAGAATTGATTTCACCTCATAACCCACAACATAATAGGGTTGCATAAAGAAATAACAGAACAATTGTGGGAGAAGCATAAGGTATGTTACATGACCAGGGCCTACCATTGCATTTGTGGGTAGAGGCATGTAACACAACAGTGCAGAACCATATTCCTCATTGGATACCTGCCATGTGTACACAAGAGAAAGCTTTTTTAGGTAAGAAACTAGATGTTTCATATTTTAAAATTTTTGGCTTATATTTCTATTGCCATGTGACAAAATATTCCAGGAAGAAGCTATAACTAACAGTAGAGGTTGGGATATTTGTAGGGTACACAAATACTCTCGATAACTATCAGGTGTATTTGACAACACACAGGATCCGAGTTCTCAGGGGAGATGTGAAATTTTATGAGGAGAAAGCCATATGATTGTCCCTTGAGAGGGAGCTTGAATTGCATGCAAAACAGAAACTCTTAGTTCCAAAGGATGAAGCTTAGGTTGTGGAGCAGCCATAAGAATAGAAACAAAGAGTGGCAAAGACCACTAATGCAGAGCCATCCACTAGAAATGGTAGGAAGTGCATCAGATAAGCTGACACATTGATGATAGATGCGATATAGAATGCAGGCACACCTACATCACAACGCAGGTAGTGAAGGTTCCCAGAAAGGTGTACTAGATAAATGGATCTTATGAGCAAGTGTATTGTGACATAACCATCCTCTTTTGAGGAAGTAGTGTAGTAGCCGGTATGGGTCAATTCCATGGTTGAGGAGTATGAATCATTTTCATAAACAATGCATGGGAAGTGGTCCCAAGACCACTGTGGACATTAGTGGTGGGATCTAGGTGGATCTATAAGGTGAATAAAGTAGCAAATGGGCGTGTGGAGAAATACAAGGCTAGACGTGTGGCCAGAGGATTCTCATGGGTAGATGGGATTGACTATGAGGAGAATTTTGCACCAGTTGCAAGGTACTCATTGATTACATCCATCCTCGCACTCTAAGCGTAAATGGGATGGCAAATACATCATATGGATATAAAGACAACCTTTATGATTGGATTTATTGAGGAAGAAGTGTACATTGAGGTGCCATAAGGTTTTTAGATCTTTCACACGGATTCACATGTGTGCAGACTCAAGAGAGCATTGTATGGTCTGAAGTAAGAACATCGTGCTTGGTACACCAGGATTGGAAACTATTCCATCGAGTTAGGCTTCACAAAGAGTGAAGCGGATGCTAACCTATATCATATTGTGGTTGATGGTAATATTTTTATTATTTTACTTTATGTAGATTATTTGATACTGACAGGTGATGAGCAGCTCATAACTTCTTGCAAGGAGGATCTTAAAAAGGATTTGAGATGAAGGACATGGGGCTCTTGAACTATTTCCTCGGTTTGTAAATATGGAAACGAGATGGGGAGCTATTTGTATCTCATGGTAAGTATCCCAAGGAGATTCACAGGAAGTTCCACATAGAGGGCAACAAACCCATGGAGACTCCTCTTGCAAGAAACTAGAGGAAGGAGGATGCTACTTCAGGTGATGCAGTGGATGCTATTATTTACAGGTAGCTTATGGGTTCACTTATGTATTTGATCTAGGCGGATATCGGTGGCCACCCACCTATTCCATTTGGACCCACACCATCAATTCTTGCAGCTTTTCACTTTCAGTACAACTTACAATTTTTAGAAAGTTTTTGGGTCCTGCACTCCCAAAGCCGTTTTGGGGCCTTAATGATCTAGGTGGACATTGGTGATCACCCACCTATTCCATTTTAATCCCCACCCTCAGTTCTTTTAGTTTTTAAGTTGCAGCACAACTTACTATTTTTAGCAGTTTTACGGGTCCTAAACTTCTAGAGCGATTTTGAGGCCCAAAATGACGTTTTTTGGGAATTTGGCAAGTATGATCTCATTCCAAAATTGATATTTGTAGAAATAGTTTTATTCCTCGGATAGATATTTCTAAATATGTATCATACATGTCAAACGGAGATCATATGCTGAAGTTACGCCCTTGGTAAGTTGAAACACCAATTTACCCAAACGGGGCCCATAGTTTTGGCGCTTCATCTCCTAGGGTCAGGTTTTTCGATGTTTAGAGTTCTCCATTGTTTCTCAATAATAAATAGGTCCTCAAGCCTCATTGTAACACAGTTCAGAGGTCTGTAGCCACCACATCGCTTCTCAGAGATTCACTACCAGCACCCTAGCTATTTTATTTCCATTATGTTTCTAAGCATATTTCTATTATTTGATATTAATGAAATGAAGCATTATTTCTATTGCATCTCTATGTTTATGGTTATTTCTGTATTCTGTTGCATTCCTACATAAATCTGGATCAGTGGTATCAGAGTGGTCTGCTCTTTCTTTGTTTTTCTTTGCATGTCCCCAACGCGGTCAGGGTATAAGTGGTTAGGGCTTGATCTAGTTGAACCCTTGCAAGATCAGCCTCGCAAGCCCCGACGACCTTCCATGGCAGAAGAAAAGAAAGACGAGGGAGTAGGAGATCCTATCAAAATACTTCGCAAGGAGGCCCTTGAGAAACAAAGTAATGTGATGATGGATAAATTTGCTCAGAACCTTCAACAACTGCCCACCTACAGAACATCTACATCCAACAACCACTCTGGAGGCACCACTCCCTTCAAGGTATAGGTAAACTTTGACATTATTGTATTTGAAGGTCAAATAGATGCAGACATCGTAGATAGATGGTTGAATTTGCTAGAAGGGTATTTCTCGGTCCATGATTATTCTAACCGAGAAAATATTATTTTTGCACTCCTGAAAGCCATCCCCCATGTCAAAGACTAGTGGGAAACCTACTGTGAGAAAGAGGACGAAGGGGAACCCTCTCTATTCTCAGCCACACCCACTTGGAATTCTTTCCGAGATGGCATCAAGGAACAATATTACCCTTTGGGGAGCAATGAGGAAAAATACATCCAATGGACCACGCTGCGGCAACAAAGGCATCAAGATGTGCATGAACTGACGAATTTGTTCCATACCCTGCGCACAAAGTTGGGTATTAAAGATTTAGAGAGACATTTTGTGATCAAGTACCGTGGCTATATACATAAACATATTCAGGAGGAAATGGATTTCCTCAACATTACATCGCTTGGCACGACATATCTCTATGCCACCAAGGTCGAGTAGAAATTTAAGAAGAAAAAGTGAGACTTTGGATCTGCCAATCCGAAAGGTGCCCTATAACTGAAGAATAAGGGGCAAGGCCCAAGCAGTTGACTTAGAACAACACCAAAAATCTAAAGAACAACACAGAGAAGTGGTGTGAATTTCAGAACAACACCACTCATAGCACAAATGAGTGTCGGGCCAAATAGTCATTGGTGGCAGAACTAAAGGCACCCGAATCAGATGCATTTTCTGATCCTGAGTCAGAACTAGAAAAAGGCAATGAAAAAGGGAAGAATATCATTGATGTGAATCCTAGTGCCATTTTTTCCACCACCAAGATCTACAGGGATGATCCAAAGGATTCAAAGGAGGGGGAGCGTCTCTTCCATTCACAAATGTGGGTGAAGGATTCTCCACTGCAATTTCTTATCGATAGCAGAAACCAAAAGAACCTTATTTTAGTAGAGATCATGAAGTGGCTCGCCCTACCGACCATAGCACACCCACAGTCATATACCATCAGGTGGCTCCACCCAGGGAGAGATCTCCGCATCCACCAGCAGTGCCTCCTTCCATACAGTATCAAGCCATTCACCTATGAGGTATTGTGTGGTGTTGCTCCTCTTGATGTAGCCAATGTATTATTGGGCCAATCATACTTGTGGAGGCAACATGATGTGTATGACTATAGGCCTCATGCTATTGTTATTACTTTGAGAAATAACTTGTATAGGATACCAGAGGTAGTACCGCCTCCTGTCATCTCCTTGACTGCTACAAAACAACGTAGTAAGATTGTTTCCCCATCCAGGAAACTTATTTTCCTTACAACTCACTCACAGGGAAAGAATAATACTGTGGCCACAACCTCGAAACAAGGCTCCCCTACACAGCTGCAACAAATGGACAATGTCATGGAGGAATAAGAGGAAACTTTCTCCTCACACATAGAGGTTCCTCTACACTGTTAGGGCAAGCACTCCATTGATCTGACCCTCGACGCACCATTGACTGATGTTGCCATACCTCATGCAACTATACATACAGAATCCACACATGTATTGTTTGAGGCTGATAAAGAAACCAAATTACTAATTACATCTAGGATGTCCGCCTGCAAGTCCATGACATCTTCGACAACAGAACGTGCCTCATCTCATGGAGGATCTCAATGCAATGGGGACCATTGATTCTGAAGGAGGGAGGAATGATCCAGGTGTACATCGGTGGCCACCCAACTATTCCATTTGGACCCGCACCATTAATTCTTGCAGCTTTTCACTTTCAACACAACTTACTATTTTTAGCAGGTTTTCGAGTCTTGCACTCTCGAAGCAAGTTTTGGGCATTAATGATCCAAGTGGACACTGGTGGCAACCCACCTATTCCATTTGAAACCCCACCATCAGTTCTTTCAGTTTTTAAGTTGCAGCACAACTTACTATTTTTAGCATTTTTTCGGGTCCTGAACTTTTGGAGCCATTTTGTGGCCCTAAACCACGTTTTTTGGGCATTGTTTGTTCGGTGAATATGATTTTGCTCCATAATAAATATTCAGAGCAAAATTTTTAGTCCTCGGATAGATTTTTCTAACAATGTATCATACAGGTCAAACGGAGATCGTATGCCTAAGTTACGTCCCCGGGAAGTTGAAACACCAATTTACCTAAACGAGGTCCATAGTTTTGGCACTTCATCTCCTAGGGTTAGGTTTTTGGACGTTTATATTTCTCCATTGTTTATCAATAACAAATAGGTACTTGAGCTTCATTGTAACACAGATCAGAGGTCTGTAGCCGCCACATCTCTTCTCAGAGATTTGCTACCAGCACCCTAGCTAGTTTATTTCCATTATGTTTGTAAGCATATTTCTGTTATTTGATATTAATGAAATGAAGCATTATTTTCATTGCATCTATATGTTTATGGTTATTTATGTATTATGTTGCGTTCTTTCATAAATCTGGATTAGTGGTATCAGAGCGGTCTATTATTTCTTTCTTTTTCTTTGCATGTCCCCAACACGGTCAGGGTATAAGCAGTTAGGGCTCAATCTAGTTGAACCCCTACAAGATCAGCCTTGCAAGCCCCAATGACCTCCCATGGCAGAAGAAAATAAAAATGAGGGAGCAGGAGATCCTATCAAAATACTGCTCGAGGAGGCCATCGAGAAATGAAGGAATGTGATGATGGATAACTTTGCTCAGACCCTTCAACGACTGCCCACCTATGACGCATCTGCATCCAACGGCCACTCTGGAGGCACCACTCCCTTCAAGGTACAGGTAAACTTTGACATTCCTGTATTTGAAGGCCAAATATATGCGGATGTTGTAAATAGATGGTTGAATTTGATGGAAGGGTATTTCTCGGTCCATGATTTCTCTGACTGAGAAAATATTATTTTTTCACTCCTCAAAGCCGCCCCTCATGCCAAAGACTGGTGGAAAACCTACTGTGAGCAAGAGGACGAAGGGAAACCCTCTCTATTCTTGGCCACACCCACATGGAATTCGTTCTGAGATGGCATCAAGGAACAATATTACCCCATGGGGAGCTATGAGGAAAAATACGTCCAATGGACCACGCTGTGGAAACAAAGGGATCAAGATGTGCACGAACTGACGAATCTATTCCATACCCTGTGCACAAAGTTGGGTATTAAAGATTCAGAGAGACATTTGGTGCTCAAGTACCTCGGCTATCTACATAAACACATTCAGGAGGAAATGGAGTTCCTCGACATTACACTGCTTGGCACAGCATATCACTATGCCGCTAAGATCGAGCAGAAATTTAAGCAGAAGAAGTGAGACTTTGGACCTGCAAATCTGAAAGGTGCCCCAGAACTGAAGAACAAGGGGCAAGGCCAAAGCAGTGTGACTCAAAACAATACCAAAAATCCAAAGAAGGACACAAAGAAGTGGTGTGAATTTCATAACAACCCCACTCATAGCACAAATGATTGTCGGGCCAAACAGTGATTGGTGGCCAAACTAAAGGCACCCGAATAAGATGCATTTTCTGATCCTCAGTCAAAACCAAACAAAGGTAATGACAAAGGGAAGAAGATCATTGATGTGCATCCTAGTGCCATTGTTGCCACCAACAAGATCCAAAGCGACGATCCAGAGGATCCAGAGGAGGGGGAGCACCTCTTACATTCGTAGATGTGGGTGAAGGGTTCTCTGCTGCAATTTATTGTCGATAGCAAAAGCCAAAATAACATCATTTCAGTAGAGTTCGTGAAGCGACTCGACCTACTGACCATAATACACCCGCAGCCGTATACCATCGGGTGGCTCCACCTAGGGAGAGATCTCCGCATCCACCAGCAGCACCACCTTCCGTACAGTATCAAGCCATCCACATATGAGGTATTGTGTGATGTTGCTCCTCTTGATGTAGCCAATGTATTATTGGGCCAATATACTTATGGAGGCGACATGATGTGTATGAGTCTAGGCTTCGTACTATTGTTATTACTTTGGGAAATAACTTGTACATGATACCGGAGGTGTTACTGCCTCCTATCATATCTTTTACTGCTACAAAACAATGTAGTAAGATCATTTCCCAATCCAGGAAATTTATTTTCCTTACAACTCGCTCACAGTGAAAGAATAATATTATCGCCACAACCTCGAAATAGGGCTCCCTTGCACGGCTGCAGCAAATGGAAAATTCCATGGAAGAATATGAGGAAACTTTCTCCTCACTCACGAAGGTTCCTCTACACTATCAGGACAAGCACTCCATTGATTTGACCCCCGATGCACTGCTGCCTGATGCTGCCATACCTCATGCAACTACACAGACAAAATCCACACATGTATTGTTTGAGGCTGATAATGAAACCAAATTTACTAATTACATCCATCATGTCCGCTCGCAGGTCCATGACATCTTCGACAATAGAACGTGCCTCATATCATGGAGGATATCAACACAATGGGGACCATTGCTTCTAAAGGAGGGAGGAATGATCCAGGTGGATATCAGTGGCCACCTAGCTATTCCATTTGGACCCGCACCATCAATTCTTGCAGCTTTTCACTTTCAACACAGCTTACTATTTTTAGCAGGTTCTCGGGTCCTGCACTCTCGAAGCCATTTTGGGGCCTTAATGATCTATATGGACATTGGTTACCACCCACGTGTTCCATTTGAACCCCCACCATCAGTTCTTTCAATTTTTAAGTTCTAGCACAACTTACTATTTTTAGCAGTTTTTTGGGTCCTGAACTTTTGGAGCCATTTTGAGGCCCGAAACGACGTTTTTTGGGCATCATTTTTTCGTTGAATGTGATTATGTTGTAGAATCAATATCTGTAGCAACATTTTTATTCCTTAGATACATATTTATAACGATGTATCATGCACGTCAAACAGAGATGGTATGACAAACTTACGTCCTCGGGAAGTTGAAACATCAATTTACCCAAACGAGGTCCATAATTTTGGCGCTTCAGCTCCTAGGGTTAGTTTTTTGGACGTTTAGAGTTCTCCATTCTTTCTCAATAATAAATAGGTCCTAGAGCTTCATTGTAACACTGTTCAGAGGTCTATAGCCACCACATCTCTTCTCAAAGATTCGCTACTAGCACCCTAGCTAGTTTATTTCCATTATGTTTTTAAGCATATTTCTGTTATTTGATATTAATGAAATGAAACATTATTTCCATTGAATCTCTATGTTTATGGCTATTTTTGTATTCTGTTTCATTTCCTGCATAAATATGGATCAGTGGTATCAGAGCGGTCTACTCTTTGTTTTTTTTCTTTGCATGTCTCCAACGTGGTCATGGTATAAGGAGTTAGGGCTCGATCTAGTTGACCCCTTGCAAGATCAGCCTCGCAAGCCCCGAAAACCTCCCATGGCGGAAGAAAATAAAGACAAGCAAGGAGGAGATCCTATAAAAATACTGCTTGAGGAGGCCCTCGAGAAACAAAGGAACGTGATGATGGATAACTTTTCTCAGACCCTTCAACAACTCCCCACCTACAGCGCATCTGCATCCAACAACAACTCTAGAGGCACCACTCCCTTCAAGGTACAGGTAAACTTTGATATTCCTATATTTGAAGGCCAAATCGATGCAGACACCATATATTGATGGTTGAATTTGCTGGAAGGGTATTTCTCTATCCATGGTTTCTCTTATGGAGAAAATATTATTTTTTCACTCCTCAAAGCCGCCCCCATGTCAAAGACTAGTGGGAAACCTACTATGAGCAAGAGGACGAAGTGGAACCCTCTCTATTCTCAGCCACACCCACTTGGAATTTGTTTCGAGATGGCATCAAGGAACAATATTACCCCGTGGGGAGCTATGAGGACAAATACATCCAATGGACCACGCTGCGGCAACAAAGGGATCAAGTTGTGCGTGAACTAATGAATCTATTCCATACCCTGCGCACAAAGTTGGGTATTAAAGGTTCAGAGATACATTTGGTGCTCAAGTACCATGGCTGTCTACATAAACACATTCAGGAGGAAATGGAATTCCTTGACATTACATCGCTTGGCACAGCATATCACTATGCCACCAAGATCGAGTAGAAATTTAAGAAGACGAAGCGAGACTTTGGATCTGTAAATCTGAAAGGTACCCCAGAACAGAAGAACAAGGACCAAGGCCAAAGCAATGTGACTTAGAACAACACCACAAATCCAAAGAAGGACACAAAGAAGTGGTGTGAATTTCACAACAACCCCACTCATAGCAGAAACGAGTGTCAGGCCAAAGGAAATGATAAAGGGAAGAATATCATTGATAAAGGCAACTGAATCAGATGCATTTTCTGATCCTGAGTTGAAACCAGACAAAGGAAATGATAAAGGGAAGAAGATCATTGATGCGCATCCTAGTGCCATTTTTGCCACCCCCAAGATCCAGAGGGACGATCTAGAGGATCTAGATGAGTGGAGCGCCTCTTCCATTCGCAGATGTGGGTGAAGGGTTCTCCGTTGCAATTTGTTGTCAATAGCAGAAGCCAAAAGAACCTCATTTCAGCATACTTCGTGAAGTAGCTCGGCCTATCGACCATAGCACACCTGCAATCGTATACCATCGGGTGGCTCCACCCAAGGAGAGATCTTTGCATCCACCAGCAGTGCCACCTTCTGTACAATATCAAGCCATCCACGTATGAGGTATTTTGTGATGTTGTGCCTATTGATGTAGCCGATGTATTATTGGGTGAATCATACTTGTGGAGGCGAAACGATGTGTATGAGTCTAGGCCTCGTGTTGTTGTTATTACTTTGGGAAATAACTTGTACATGATACCAAAGGTAGTACCGCCTCCTGTCATCTCTTTCACTACTACAAAACAACGTAGTGAGATTGTTTCCCAATCCAAGAAATTGATTTTCCTTACAACTCGCTCAAAGGGAAAGAAGAATATTGTGGCCACAACCTCAAAACAAGGCTCCCCTACACAGCTGCAGCGAATGGACAATGTCATGGAGGAATAAGAGGAAACTTTCTCCTCACTCACAGAGGTTAATCTACACTGTTAGGACAAGCACTCCATTTATCTGACCCCCGATGCACCGCTGCCTGATGCTACCATACCTCATGCGACTACACAGACAGAATCCACACATGTATTGTTTGAGGCTGATAAAGAAACCAAATTTACTAATTACATCCAGCATGTCTGCCCACAGGTCCATGACATCTTTGACAACAAAACTTTCCTCATCTGATGGAGGATCTCAATGCAATGGGGACCATTGCTTCTTAAGGAGGGAGGAATGATCTAGGTGGATATCAGTGGCCACCCACCTATTCCATTTGGACCCTCACTATCAATTCTTGCATCTTTTCACTTTCAATACAGCTTACTATTTTTTGTAGGTTTTTGGGTCCTACACTCCTGAAGCCATTTTGGGGCTTTAATGATCCAGGTGGACATTGGTGGCCACCCACCTATTCCATTTGAACCCCCACCATCAGTTCTTTCAATTTTTAAGTTGCAACACAACTTACTATTTCTAGAATTTTTTCGGGTCTTGAACTTCTGGAGCCGTTTTGAGGCCCTAAACGATGTTTTTTGGGCATCATTTGTCTAGAAAATATGATTTTGTTTCGGAATCAATATTTGCTTCAAAATTTTTATTCCTTAGATATATCTTTCTAACAATGTATCATATGCGTCAAACGAAAATCGTATGCCAAAGTTACGTTCCCGGGAAGTTGAAACACCAATTTACCCAAACAGGACCCATAGTTTTGGTGCTTTGTCTCCTAGTGTTATGTTTCTGGACGTTTAGAGTTCTCCATTATTTCTGAACAATAAATAGGCCCTCGAGCTTCATTGTAACACAATTCAGAGATCTGTAGCCGCCACATCTCTTCTCATATATTCGCTACCAGCACCCTAGCTAGTTTATTTTCATTATGTTTGTAAGCATATTTATATTATTTTATATTAATGAAATGAAGCACTATTTCCGCTGCATATATATGTTTATGTCTATTTCTCTATTCTGTTGAATTCCTACCTAAATCTGGATCAGTATTTGGCGAACACATAGCCAGACATATGCTACGTAGTTAACCAGCGTAGTGAAGTTGTGGTTAAGCCTACCAATCTCTTTTTGAAGGTAGGGAAGCATGCTTTGAGATATCTCTGGGGCATTACAGAGTATGGATTATGGTACAGATGGAAAAAGGGAGTGAAGCTTCAAGGCTTCACCGATGTAGATTGGGCAGGTAGTCCATCACACAGGAAGAGCACATCAGGGGGCATCTTCAACATAGTATCAACAACAATTTATTGGTACAATAGGAAACATAGATCATTTGCACTCATTTCAGCCGAGGCAGAGTACATGGAAGCTATTCAAGTTGAATGAAAGGCCATATGGAAGAGGAATATACTTGTTGGTTTGTTTGGTCATCAGATGGATTTGAAGGTGATGTATTGCGATAACCATAGTTGCATAAAACTCTCAGTTAATCTGGTATTCCATGATAGTTCCAACCATATTGATATCTGGTACCACCATCTCAGAGATTGTGATCAAAGATTCATTATGTTGTTGCATTAAATTCCCACGAAGGATCATGATGCATATACCTTGACGAAGGCACTATCAAAGAGAAAATTTGAATACCACTGAGGAAAGATTGGGGTAGCTCATAATCCGTTTCTATTTTAGAGGGAGTGTTGAAATGCGACAAGAAAATGTGTGTGTCTAATTAAATTTTCCATTAAATAAATTGGACAATAAATTGTAATTTCATGTCATAACAACTTGTATCAGTTAACAAAGTCAGAATTATTGATTTAGATCAATAATTTCGATTTGATGGTAAAATTTGAGGAATGTAGAGTGATTCTATTATTTTTGGGGTCCATTTCCGGTTAATTCACTAGTGTGGTGTGAGTGTAATGAGTTAACTCAAATTAATTGAGTTAAAATCAGTTTAACTATTCTAATTGAGCGATGAGCTAGTGAGAGGTCCAATAACTAAATTAGATTTAATTCACAAGTAGTCATCAATAACATAACTGGTTATTGTCAATTATTAATTACATGCATGTCAATTCTAATGAAGACCCAATTGAGACAGAGGTTGAAGATAACTATCAGTTGTATTACTAGAAAATTGCTCGCATGCAGTTCTAAATTCAGAGGACGACCAATATGGATTGCACAATCAAGGAAGGTTGGAATTCCTATTTAATAGGGATTTATTTCTCTAGGAATTGTGTGAGCAAGGTAGGCTGGAGGAAGGCAAGGAATTTGCTAAGTGTTTGTCCAATTTTTTCCTAGATCAGTGTGAGATGATTGGAAGAGTGCAACAGATTCTTCTGAGCAAGAATGAATTGTATTTTTTAATGATTCCTTGAATTATTATCCAATAGAGATATAGGGGTTTTGAGAAGTTGCTTTCCCCATGAAAATATTGTGTTGTGCGATTGATTTACTTGTTTCTCTTACTTGCGATTGAGCGATCGTGTTTTATATTCCGCAAATATTTTAGAAGGATTTAGTATCATGTTTTAATATATTGCATGATCGGATTGAATCCAGTGGTATAAATTCCATACTTTTGTATAGTTTGAATTCCTAGAATAATGAGGTAAAGTATTACCTCTTATCTAGAGCTCAACTAAGTAAGTAAGGCCTTTTCTCTTTCTTTTTTATTTCAATGGACAAAACTGGAAGTCTTTAGTGCTAATTAGTACGACTTTCACAACTCTAGTTTTGTGAATCTGCTTCTTTTTTGCAGCTTGGAACAATAACATCTATCGTCCTAATGGAGCACAATCCTAGTTAGAAAGCAAGAAAGACAGGTTGTCACTCTAAGGTTCAGTGTTACGTATATTTTATTAATTATTAGTTAGCTATAGTTATCTTAGGTTTATTAATGTGGAAGGCTAGGATCAAAAGATCATGCCTCTTCACCAAGGGACACCATAAGGCTGTATTTAAAGCCTTGGTGATCTTCACTTGTAATCATCTCATATTTTATCAATAATAATATATACTTATAAATTTTACTAGATTTTTTACACTCCATTGATATCGAAGCAGTTGCTCTTCAGGATCTGTGTGATCACCAAGAATTAAGGAATTACAAGGAAATTCCAGAATTGCAGATTTTTTTAAAACCAAATGCTTGTGAGCAGCAACATTTGTTTTTAAAGAAAAAAGGAAGAAATTTATAAAAGAGAGAAGGAAAGTTAACATAAAGGGGGAAATAAATTAAAAGGAAAAAAAAATATTTAAAAGAAAATAGTTCCAAAAGAAAAAAAATAAAAAGAAAAAAGTGATATATATAAAGAAGTACATATACGTACATACCAAGACAAATTAAAATTAAAAATGAAAAATAAATAAGGAAGAGTAATTGTTCATGGTTTACAAGCTCGTGGTTTTGGAAGCCCATGGTAATTGCCCATGGTATTAAAACCCATTCCCCCTTTTCAAAATAACGTGACTTTTCAAAGTTAACAAAAAAAATTTCCCCGTAATTATATATATTTAATAATAATAATAATACTAATAAGTATTATTATTATTATTATTAAAAAAAGAGAGAAAAAAAAAACTGGTAGAAAAATATTCACCACCGCATACGCGTTCAATGTCTTCATCAATGTCAATGGCCGAATTCCAGAAGAAATTGTTGGATCTCGATAAATAGATCAATAAGGATTCCGAAGACTTTAGTAAAAGATTATTCGATCTTGAAGGAATAGTTGCAGGGCACTCCGAAGACATTAAAAGGCTTCAAGATATGACAAATCGGATCGAAAGACAAATTTGGCTAAATCATCATGAGGCCACCGAAAATATTAATCAAAAGATGGCAGAACTCTATGATAAGATAAGTCAAACACAACGACCAATATCCCCTAATATGGAACAAAATCAACAGAACAATTCAGCAGATTCAAGGAATTCAGAAGAGCATCACAAAAAAATTGATTCCCCACATCATCACGAAGATAGTAATGTTGATTCTCAAAATAAGAAACTCTGGGATGCATTTTCTAAACAATATCCCCTTCTCGTTCCACCGTTAGCATATCATCGAAAAGAAAAAATCCAGCTACCCAAGTTTGACGGTAATGAAAAAAATGGCGTTGCATGGTTTAATAAAGCCAAAGAATATTTTGAGAATTATGACATTGATAGTGATGAAAAAAAAATTAAGCACGCTTCCATGGAAATTGAAGGAGAAGCATATAATTGGTATATATGGTGGAAAAAGACGACACCTGCTATCAATTGGAGTAAATTTAAGGATGCATTCTTTAAAAGATTCCAAGGTATAAAAGAGGAAAAAAAAATTTCAAAATTCATCAAATTATGCCAAAAAGGAGATGTGGATGAGTACACTCGAGAATGGGAGACCTTGGCAACACTAGTATCAGGATTGTCAGAATCTCGTCTAATATAGTCTTTCGTCTCAAGAATTAAAATCCATATAGAAGAAGAGCTCGAACTGCATGACATTACATCAGTAGAACTAGCAAGGCAAAAAGCAAAGGCTGCTGAAAAGAAATTTAAAAGGTTATCTTGGTCAAAATCAGACAGAGTATATTCGAGACAAATATTTCCTCAATCTGAAAATATAGATGACACAAAATATGTCCCACCCCATCCTCGTGAAGAAGAAAAGTCTGACGTGGAAATACAAAGGATGAGAGAGGGCAAGTGCAAACGTTGCAGTGAAAAGTGGGACCCTAAGAATAGGTGCGTGAAAATAAACGAGACAAAGAATCTATATAACTGTGAAGCAACTAATCACTCTAACAATGATGAATCATATGCAGCCACTCCAGAACTAGATGACGGAAGAATTATGAAAATGTCCTTATTAGCTATGACAGGTATATCACAACCTCACACACTAAAAATAAAATGACATATTAAGAAGAACAATGTAATGGTTCTCCTTGACACTGGCAGTACCCACAATTTTCTAGATTCGACAATGGCCAAAAGACTCAACATATTTACATTTCACATGCCCAATATGAAGGTAATGGTGGCCAATGGTAAGAAAATTGAGAAGGTAGGGAAATGCCATAAAGTCACATTGCAGATTCAAAATTTTAATTTCGAATCTCCATTATACACCGTGCCATTACAAGGAGTAGATGTGGTCTTAGGTATTCAATGGCTACAAACCTTAGGTACCTATTCTGCCAACCATCAGAAGAAATTTATAATCTTTAAATGGAAAGGGAAAAATCACAAGTTGTATGGATTCCAAGCCCCAGGAAATCACATTGGATCGTCAACTCAGATGACGAAGACGATTCGAAAAGGAGCACCACCCACTATAGTACAATGTCATCAGTTAGAAATGTTATCTATAAAAGGAACCATGAAGAATCACCAGAAGAACAAGGAATAGTTCAGAAACACGAAAAATTCTTCCAAGACCTGCCAATAAAAATACCTCCTAATAGGGAACACAAACATCCAATAGAAGTCAAGAAATGACCCGACCCTGTCAATATCAAATCTTGTCGCTATCCACATCACCAACAGATTGAGCTCGGGAAGATGGTCCATGATCTTTTAAAAATGTGGGAAGCAAGGGCCCACCTCAAGAGAAACCCAGGCGTTCGTCAACAATGTCCTTCATTATGTATGCTTTGAGGACAAATCATCTTTAAGAGAGGGGCAATGTTATGTATATTTTATTAATTATTAGTTAGATATAGTTATCTTAGGTTTATTAATGTGGAAGGGCATGATCAACAATCATGCCTCTTCACCAAGGGACACCATAAGGTTGTATTTAAAGCCTTGGTGATCCTCGCTTGTAATCATCTCATCTTTTATCAATAATAATATATACTTATAAATTTTACCAGAGTTTTTACACTCCATTCAGGAAGTTATGTTGGACCTGGGTAAGATGTTAATATCCTACCAAATTTCTAATTAGAGAAAACAACCCTTTTTTGAATACTTGTTTCGAGAATTGCATATTTTTTTGCTCATTTCTCTACTTGGATTGAAGGAAGAGTCTAGATTAGTTCCCTGTCGTTGATTTCTTCCTCTCACATAGCTCAGGTAAGATAATTTTCCTTATCTTTGGGTAAGTTCCAGAGGAAAGCCAGCATTGGAAGGAAAGACACATACACTCGTTGATCTAGAACCGGTGAATGATCGAGTAGTCGTTCAGGGGCCATCACTTTGCTAATGCAACGCTAGTATCTATAAGCTATAAGATGTTTGAATGTACAATTATTGATGTTTTAATGTACAAAAGAGCGAATAAAGCAAGAAAAATAACATAATAATCCCTACCAAGACTCCTGAATTGTCCTTCTAACGACTCTCTCTAACACGCATCCACCACTTTCGTGCATTGCCTTAGTTTGGTTTCCATGACTTTCAATGACAGTGGCTCTAGCATGGAATGACAAGAGACACCTCCTAACATATTACCTCTCACCTTCATACCACTAAAACACCAGAAACCATGTAGATAGTAGAATATAGACAAGGCTTATTATAGTATCTGAAGTTGAAGGATCATCTATCATTAGGAGTAATCCTCATTCTTTACTGCGAAGGAAAGCCTGCGAGTCACATAATAGTGCACACATAGGCTCCCTCAAAAACATCACTGACTTGAAATTGGGAATGAAATGCAAAATGAGCGATATAGATTTTTTATTTTTCCTTTCCTTTAGGGGGCATTCTCACTGTATAACGAAGACACTCTGCCTTTGCTTAAGATTAAAAAATTCATTCAGCTTCCATCCAAGTATTCCTATGTTAGATACTTTTTCCGGAATGATTATCGAAACTGCTCCAACAACACTATGAAGGAAGAATACCCAAATTGTGGTTCTAAGTTCCTCCACCAGAGTAAAGTAGTGTCCTTAAGCCTAAAATGGCCAATGAGGCCTTTCTAAAGGCCTTGCTAGCTCTTGTTTCGCCATAAAATATCACTCTCTTCTCTCTTTCCTACTTGCTAGACATATTTACTTATACAACCTATGTTGAATATTTTCGTTCATTTCCATATTTTGAATCAGCATTGCAATATGAGACTCATCACTACCATGATACCACTTTCATATTCCTGATCAGTGCCTTAGTGTGTATTATTATGTGAAATTTCCATCCACTTTTAGTATATAGCACTAATATCAACTTGTAGCCAGACTCCTCCTCATGGCAGGGACTAGCTGCCATACAACCATTTTTAATATAGAATTTGAGAAATCCAGTTGTGTCATGTATCAAAGTTGGATGATAAAGGCTATGGATGAATTCAATACATGTAACAAAGTGAATTCAAGGTAGTTCTTTTATTAGCCAACTTGAATTCAGGGTGAAGAGTTGTAGAAACATTTTCAATTTTTTTTTTAAATTTATTTGTGAATAAGGTTTTATAATTATATTATATTATATTTTTTGTTTTGTAATATGGTGGGTACATTATATAAGTAATGTATTATATATTTTATTTGTATATTTTTATAAATTTTGAGAAGTTGGATGATACAAGGTTATGGTTAAATTCAAAACCGCTGTATAAAAATCTGTAAAACAACACATAAAACTGGTATATATAAGTCTATCAGATTTATATAAAGAATATTGATTAATGTAGTTTGGTTGTGTTAGCATAAATAATAAAATGTTTTTCAAAATATAGTCATAACATTTTATTACTGTATTACTCAAAATTAAAATGAAAAAGTGTAATGTGCAGAAACACATATAAAAAAAAATAATATAAATCCAATTTGGTCATAAATCTATAAGTTATTTGAGAAATATCAAATTTCTTGAATTACAAATAGAATGCGAATAGAGTGCTGAAGATCTTTGCACCGCAATAATTTTCATTTCTCTGAAAGTAATAAAAAAAAAAAATATTTTAAATTACTGAAAGGGAATTCATTTCTCTAAAATCCTATCAACTAGATAATAAACGAAGTAGGTAATGATGACAATTCGCAAAAGCCAGAGCAGGCGGACAAGTCGATGCCACGATATGGCTAGGTGGGCCGAGCTGACGGTGCAAACATCGAATTGGCGTTGATGGTAGGGTGATAGGAGCTGCTCAACTGTCTGTGGAGATCATTTCGTTAATTAAGTCTAAAAACCTCAGCAACAATTCCTTTTTTGACCTAAATCAAACAGGTCAATCATATTAACAACAGGATTTCGGCACGGTTCGAGCACTATCTGAATTCAATTGAATTCTAAATGAGGCATGATTCAAATTATTGGACTCAGAGGTTAATAAATTAGTTATGAAAAATCTTAAATTGAGATCAGATATACCTACAATAATAGATCTCATTCCATGTGAACATCCGGTCTTCGATTAAGTACAATTTGCAGCGAATAATCACTTATTTAAAACCATAATCTTTTAGTTATATCCTCTGCCAGTTCCGATGACTTGTCACAGTCATCAGTGAACAGTTTCAACATTACAGAGTGGGGGTTAGCTGGAAGAGCATGACTTGTCACTGTCATCAGTGAACAGTTCAACATTACAGAGTGGGAATTAGGCTCCGTCTACCGAGGCGACCATTTTGCAAGGAAAATATATTTTCACGGTAATCTGATTGTTGTTGGGTTCTAAAAACTGAAGTTTATAGTGTTTTAATTGAAATTTTTTATCACTAACAAAACTCCGAACCCCAAATTCCATAGGTGTAACCCGGATTTACCGAATTTCCTGCGAAATTTATTAAAATGGTAAAAGAGAAACGCCAACCCCAAATTCCATAGTTGTAATTTCCGAAAATTTCCTGCGAAATGTATTCAAAACGGTAAAAGGAGAAACGCGAAACAGTAGACTAATTAGACTACGTGGTGGGAAATTCTGGAAGAGAAATTCTTTGGGGACAAGTTGGGCATACGCGTCTAAAACTCCACGAAGTTTGAGATAAATAAAATAAATAAATTAACGGACTTCAATGAAAGCTCGAAATCATTAAAATATTAAACGAGTTCCACGAAGATCCGATAATTAAAATAAAAAAAATAAAGGGACGGCACTCTTCACATTACGAACGGCTGTGGCTCAGGAGAGCATGTTCTGTCCTGCAAGAATTTACAAGGAAAAAAACACATGTAGTGTTTTTCGGCGGAGACGACGGGTATATACAGTGACGAAAATGGGAAATGTCAATGCCAATATTAATATTCGACACGTGAATATTGGATTAAACAACATTATGATATTTATAGTATTTAAAGAGATAGTTCAGCATGCTAGCTTACTTGGCAATAAAATAATCATTAAAGTATAAATAAACAGTAATTCAAATAATTCTTTTTTGCAAATCACATCATAAAATAACATAGAGTCTAGGAGTTTTCATTAATGAATTACACTGAAGGTTTAGACTTCATAATATTTTATGATGTGATTTTTTAAAAGAATTTATTTGAATTATGAATTTAGATCAAGAATATATATTTATAGAATAAACCATAAATATAAGAAATTGTTCTCATATTAAAATCATAAAAAAAAAAATAATAATAAAATTGTTTCTAATTTGTTTTAATATTGAAATATCAAATTTTGTTTAAGACTATGAAATCATTAAATTAAAAAATTTCAAAAATGACAGATGTATAACCAGATAGTTCTAATGTAGCTGCATCTACTTTTATTGTTAATTAATTGATTAAATATTTGTATTTCCTTTCTCCACATCCACTTCTGCATATTCCTGTTCAACTAGTTTTCCAATTCACGTTTCACCTTAAGACACTCCCTTATGTTTGTGCTTTCTCCATTTTTCGTTGTGTCTCATAAAGATTTAACTTGAATACTTTTGTTTTTCTTGTGTACAAGTGTGAACATTTATTTTAACAATAATATTTGTGTTTTACAATAATGTTTGTGTTTTTCTCGAGTGTAAATATCGTTTTGTTGAACATTAATATTTTTGTTTTCATTGTGTAGAAGTTTGAACATAGTGTCAACATTTTTTTATTTTTAACAATAATATTTTTCATTTAGTTGGGTGGAATTGTAAGCATTTTTATTTAACAATAATATTTGTGTTTTTTGTTGTATATAAGTATCAACAATTTATTTAATAATAATAATATACCCAATTATTAATAATAGATCTAAACCAAATGTAAAGTCAATATCCAAACTTGTTCAATGAAAAAAATACTTAAACAATTACATTTTATATTTACTATATTTTATAAGAAATAATTAAATAAATGTTTGCATTGTTTAAGTCCAATTGCATTATATTGGTTCTTATATTTTATATTAAAATAAAAATATATATGCTCGTTAAGTTTATTACATAGAAATTGTGTGCATTTGGTTATTCATATACTCTGAAAATAATAATTAAATGCACAATAGTCTATTAATAGTCAAGTTAATAATACTTAAATGTAATAGTCATGGTAGTGCTCAGTTTAATTCATTAAGTAATTATTAACTATTAATAAAAAAAATTAATATCTATAGTATTATAATAGTTGTCATTTAAATAACTATCAAAATAAAACATTAATATGAGAGATCAAATAGTTATAATTAAATGCACAATAGTGTAATAAATTTGAAATCATTAATTATTAACTATTAATAAAAATAGTTAATTTCTAAAGTATTATACGTTAATAAGATTTTTTGTAATAGTTATAGTATTATAAAAATGTAATAGTTTTAGAAACGTATTTTTGTTATTTAATTATTAATAGTTATAGTTTATTATTTGTTATTATTATTATGCTATAATTTCTATATTTATAATTAACTCTAGACAGCTAATTCATTAATATGAATAAGCTATTAAAAATAATATTTTTTATATCTTTATTTATATTTTTTCATAATTAATGGTTCGGGTCAAGATTTCGGCTTTCGTTTTTATTGTGCAAAGGAACTGATTTTGCTTTTTCATTGTGCATAGCCACTGCTAAAACGATTAAAATCAAAATAACTTGAAATCATAATAACTAATTTATAAAGTCCGATGGCTAAAAACGTAGTTAGTACATTCTGCAGAGATTTCCTCTTGCATAATGAATCAAAATAACTTGAAATCATACTAACTAATTTATAAAGTCTGATGGCTAAAAACGTAGTAAAACGTAGTTAGTACATTGTGCAGAGATTTCCTCTTTCATTTTCATTATGCAAAGGCACTACTTAAATGGTTGTAATCAAAATAACCAATTGAAAGAGTACTCTTAGGACTCTTCAGTCCAATGACTGAAGAGTACGTGTAGGCATTGAGAATGGGCGTAGAGTTAGGAGTGTGCAAAACTTTCCTTGTGAAGCACTTACCTTACATGGAAAGCTCCGAACAAGCAATTAGGAGTGTGCAAAACTTTCCTTGTGGAGCGCTTACCGCACATGAAAGCTCGGAACAAGAAAAACATCACGCAAGAGAGAGTTCGTGACAACTTAGTTTCGGAAAGCTATGCATAAGAGGTAGTTTCCAACACTTAGTTTCTTGCTCAAGAAGCTAAGGGTGATAGTAACTATTTTTTTTTCAATCAGTTTTGATATTTTTCGTCTGAATCGGTAGTAGTGATTTGCAAATTTTTTTAAGAGGGACAATGTAGTAGAAATATGGTTACTTCAAGTGTGAATAAAGTTATAGTGTCACTAACAACCAAACATTATTTACCATTAATCAAAAAAAAATCTATTCCCGTATCATATGATAGTAATATTAAACCATACGAAGATTCTGCTTGATATTGAACATCATTGCAGACCTTAGCAATCACTGGAATTATAATTAAAATCTCTTTATTATATGTCTTTTAATTCGGAACATTTATAAACTTGGAGACTTTGCTTTGGTATGAATTACTACCCAATCCATACACAGATTAGATGGCTATATATATTTATTTTAAAAACATTTATCCGTCCACTCATTAAAAAAAATTAATACATATCCAGACATTGGATTCTTTGAATTTCGCATTGGGCCACTTGGCCTTACCATTTGCTGGTCGTGATATGGTTTGTCAATTCTCATTAATTTTGGCAGTACTGGCTAGTTAATAGCCAGGACAGCTGTTAGCTTGGCCTCGGATTCCACGCGATTTTTCGAGGGAAAATACACAGTAGAGGCTCTGCAACTAACAGAGAGTATAGGGTTTACTCTGATGGAGAAAACTCGGTGTTTTCAGAGCTTGGCTCCTCCTGAGAGAGCTCCCCTCAAACACCCTTATGTGTAAGTTTTCTTCGTGCATTTTACTCCATTAATTTTCTATTCCACTTTGCTATTCATTTTTTAGTTTTACTTTCTATAACATCGATGTCGTCAACATTTCCAGCTGAGTTTGTTATATTGACTATCTTCTACAGAGATGTATTACTCTGCAAGACCAGCCAGCTACAACAGATGCAAAGGAAATGATCCTTTTTGCGAGTTTTCACAGGTATAAAGAAATAGCTTTCTCCATAGTTATACAGAGTTTAACTTAGATCTATTTATTCATTCTAGAATTTAGAAGTTAATTTACATGGTTCAATATTCTTGCAAAGCAGCCCCAAAGGAGTTCTCACCCCTCTTCAAGTAACGTTTTCTCCCATGATTTACAGGGTTTATTTGCTGAACTTACCTATGATTTTTTCTAAGCTTTCATAACCACTAGCTGCCGTTTTTACTGGCACAGGTATATGGTCCTCACCTACTTTACTCCCGGCAGGGTCTCCTTCCTAGGATTCATGATGCAGATGCTTCGATTCCCAGCTGATATTTCCTCCTGTGCATTTCTCAGGTACCCTTCAGTCTTCAAGGAAGATCAAACCCTAGGTTTTCAATATGTCGCTCTGGTTCTAGCTAATAGAACTCGACTTATTAGAAATGTGTAATTTCTTAGTTGAGGGTTTGAAACCCCAACCTAGGTTTTCGAATGATATTTGTAATAATTTTGTAAAGGATTATACTAGGTTTTAATCCCAAATTTAAGGGAGTTTCCGTGAGCATAATAACTTTGTTTCATGGCTAAGTTTTATAGTAGTTTGACTATGCTCTACAATGCACATTGTATTTGTTCTACTATAATCTTTTACTTTTGAATGAAATCTTTCTGTTTTCCATTTTCGCGATGAACTCATTCTATGATGTTTCCAGTTTAGAAGGGTTTTCTTGCCTAGAACTCTTAGTCTTTACTTGCATGCAAATACTCTCGCAGTTAGCGGATGAAAGTTTCTGGGTTCTTTGTCTTTTATTAGTTAAAAAGAGACATGGTGCCTGAATCACGAAAATACAAAGTTCATTTATTTTTAACAGTTATCTCTTTTATACCGTTAAGAAATGGTTGATAAGTTTACTAGCACTGAGAACTTCGCATTCTTTCTATCTGCTCGTTTTTCACTGAGTTATGTGACTTTGATATTATAATACTTCTTGATTATATATTAGATACTCCTTGTGGTGTCTGGGCCACCGATTCATAACGCATGTGTATAGAAATGGGGTTAACAGCCACGGACGATGCACCCTTGATTTGGGTTTTTGCCCAGAGCTAGGGTCGACAGTCCGTCGGCTCTAATCCCCTGGTTCTGGTTAACTTATGACTTATACATGCAAAGTTTCTTCTGCGGTTTCTTTCTTAATAGAATCACTCCTATATATCATTTTCATCAGTATACTCCACAGTAACAGAAAAGAAAAACAATATATGGTCTTTGTTCTTCTCATACAAGGTTTTAAACGGCATATTCTATTTTTTATAGTAAACTATGCTACTTCTTATATATATATTATTTGCAATGCATAGCTATCAGTTCTATGTATTTTCTCACAACATACAGGGATTTAAACTGTAACTTTATCATATTATGAAAATAAAGAAATAAACTAGGTTTTATTACCAGTAATTTCCATAGTATATTTCCATAAATCTAGAGAACAAATTGTCTACAACTTTATTTCTGTCTCTCGCATTTGTAAATAACATACACATAATTTACAGGTTTTCATAATAAGACAGTAACCCAACAACAGTAATATTGTAAAGCAATCTTTTCAACTTTTGAATAACCTGCTTATAATTACACAGTAATACTTATCTAGATTAAGTAGTTTAAGCTGCGGTCCTCCTAACCATTCAAGGGAGGCTATTATGTCCTCCACTTGCCCCCTAGCTCCAGAATCTAGACGGTGTAACGGGTTAACAGTGGAATAGATACCTCTTTCTACTATGACTTCTGGATGGCCACTCCAGTCAATCTCAGAAAGTTTTGGCTTCACAAGGGTTGCTGTGAGTTATCTTCAATTGGTCACCACCAGCTCTAGAAAATACTCCTCTATACCAAATGTGCACCAAACCGCTACTCCTCTCCTGGGATTCAACTTTATCCTCAGAGGAGTAGGTAACTGTTTTCCAACTATCCCCAACCACCTTCTATTCTTGGAAACTTTTTACCACCAGCTTAAAAGATTTTCTTTTTACTCATTATCTCCTCCAATTAACTCAATAAAAAAACAAAATAATAATTTTTTTCATAAACATAACAATTAAGTCTTTCTTGCCAGAAAATAAAAATAAGAAAATTGTGTTTAACTAGTTAATACTAGTTAACTCTTAATGAGGCTGTCACATATAGGAGATAATGATCTAAGAAGGTGTTCATGTAAAATAATTATAAAAAACATAAAATATTTATTAAAAAAAATTATAGTTATAATTAAATGTAAAACAATATATTAAATTCAATTTAATTCAATAGTGTGATGTAAGAGGTATTGTAGTGAAATGCTTAATTCATTAATTATTAATAAAAAATTTAATAGTGAAATTACTATAATAGCTATCTATGTAAAATAATGGAGTGGTGGCAATCTAGGCAAATTATTTTAAGAAATCCACCATCAAAAACCTCTAAAGCACCCAAAATATTGAAGTTTGATAGCCATAACTTGGATTTACAAAAAGCTGGGGGATTTTCTTTAAATCTTATAGAAATTTCAATGATTTTCAGAAGAAAAAAAAGAAAAAGAAAAAGCAAAATAAAAAAGCAGACTACCACTAGAATAATAAAAAAAAGCCAATAATGTGAGAAAATTAATAAATATAATTAAATTCACAATAATCTTTTAGCAATCAAGTTAATTATAATATATTGCAGTGCAGAGTTTAACTTGTTAATTATTAATCAAACCAGTTAATCACTATAGCATTATAACTTAGTAGGTTTCTTTGTAGGTTTCATGAAACTATTGCTAATTATTACAATTATTAACTAGTTTCATAATAATATTTGTGTTTTAAAATTGTGAACACTTTTGTTTAGTAATAATATATATATATATATATTTTGTTGTAGTGAAGGGTGAATATTTTTTTTTTCTCGTTTAAACTAATCCTAATTTTTTTCCATTTTTTCTCCTCCCATGCCACCCACGGGTTTCGAACCGGTGACCTTACAGAACGGAGTGCCTTAACAGTGCACCCCATCACCGACTGTTCTACACCACGTGGGCGAAGGGTGAATATTTTTGTTTAATAATAATATTTGTATTAATTATTAACTATTAATTAATATAGCTAATCAATATATTATCATATGTTAGTAGGTTTCTTTATAATACTTATAGTGGGCCTTTCAAAGTGAATACATATGATTCCATAAACTCTAATAATTCTTTTGTTTTCATTCTGCAGAAATGTGAACATTTTTTCTAATAATAATATTTTTGTTGAGAAAGTCTCAAAATATATGTATGGGGTGAAGTACATTTCTATCACAATATCTCTGTGACTATGGAAACATACATGCCTTAATAATATTTGTGTTTTCATTGTGTGGAAGTTTCGACATTATTGTTTAATAATAATATATGTTTTAGTTGGGAGAAAATGTAAACATTATTGTTTAATAATAGTGAAATTGTAAACATTTTTGTTCAACAATAATATGTGTTTTTTCATTCTGCCAAATTTGATTAATAATAATATTTGTGTTTAGGTTTAAAACTGTAAGTAATTTTGTTTAACCATAAAATTATTGTTTTATTATAAATAAATGTGAACGTTTTTGTTTAATAATAATATACATTAGTAAAATATTAATAATAAATGTAAACAAAATATAAAGTCAATATGCAAAAATATATGCACCATATTTTATAGGAAATACTTAAAATAAATATTTGCAATGTTTTTCAAGAATAACTTGTAGGACATTGGTTACTGTATCTCATGTGAAAATAATTAACAAATGTATTTGCTATGTGTTCTATATACCAATTGAAATGTTTGCATTCTTTTGTAAGTATAACTTGCGGGACAATGGTAACTATATTAAAATAATAAAAAATGGGATATTGGTTATTATATTTTATATGAAAATAATAATAAAAATGGATTTGTTAGTTTTTTTTAAATATAGAAATTGTTTTTTTTTTATGTTTTTTTATATAGTTATTTTTATATTCTATATAAAAAAAAGGTAATATCTATCTTACATAATAGTTATTTATGTAAAGTAATTATAAAAAGAAAAACATTAATGTGCTAGAATTAATAGCGGTAATTAAATTCATAATAATTTATTAATTATTAGTTATTAAAAAAAAAAATTAATAGCTATATTATCATAATCGTTATATTAATTATTAAAAAAAACATTAATGTATATGAATTAATAGCTATAATTAAATTCATAATTTACGAGTAAATTTAATAGATATAATATATTAATATTCAAGTTAATTATAATAAAATGTAATAGTTATTGGAGTGCTAAATTTAACTCATTAATTATTAACTATCAATGAAAATAGTTAATCACTGTAATATTATAGGTTAGTAAGGTTTATTTGTAATAACTGTAATATTACAAATATGTAATAATTTCAAGACACTATTATTGTTGTTTAATTATTATAGATATTAATTTTTTTAATAACAATATTTGGTTTTCTTTGTGTGTGGAAGTATAAACATTTTTGTTTAATAATAATATTTCTATTTTATGGTAATAGAATATTTTTGTTTAACAAGAATATTGGTGTTTTCTTCGTGCTTAGTGTGATTATTTTTGTTTAATAATAATAATAGTAACATATATTATTAAAGTAATAATAATAGATGTAAACCATATGTAAAGTCCACATTTTTGTTTAATAATAATATATGTGTTTTATGTAGAAGTGTGACAAATTTTGTTTAACTATAATATTGGTGTTTTCTTTGTAGGTAAGTGTGAACATTTTTGTTTAATAATAATAATAGTAATATACATTAAAAAAACAATTATAATAATAGATGTAAAAAATATGTAAAGTCCATATCCAAACTATATTTACTATATTTTATAAAAAATAATTAAAATAAATATTGTCATATAGTAATACAAATTAGAAAAAACAATTATAATAATAAATATTAAAAATATGTAAAGTCTATATCCAAACTATATTTATTATATTTTATAAAAAATAATTAAAATAAATGTTTGCATTATTTTTTAATGAACATTTTTGTTTAATAATAATAAGAGTAATATACATTAGAAAAAACAATTATAATAATAGATGCAAAAAATATGTAAATTCCATATCCAAACTATATTTACTATATTTTTATGCCGTAATTATGCCGTAAGGCATTATTATTTGAAAACAACTTCCCTAGCTACCACTGTGTCCATCTCTGAGGCATTGGATCAAATGTTAGATGATTGAAATGTTTTAGGCCATTAGATCCACAAGTAAATAGTTTTATATCATTTTTATAATGTTATTTTTTTTTTAAATAAATTAGATTGAATTTAGGTTTTTGTGGCTTTTAAGTTAAAATGTTGTTATTATTTTTTTTTATATTTTGATATGTAAATGTAAATAGTTTTATATATGTTTTTTTATAGTATTTTTTTTTCTTTTTAATAAGTTAAATTGAATTTAGGTAATAAAATAAAATAACAATAAACTATAAAAACAACCCATGGTATTGACCCATGGTATTCATGTGGAATATAATTTATTTAAAGAGGGAAATTAAGATGGCCTAGATCAATCTTAACTCTAGAGTATTTGTTTCTTCTTTTTAATAAGTTAAATTGAATTTAGGTAATAAAATAAAATAACAATAAACTATAAAAACAAACCATCGTATTGACCCATGGTATTCATGTGTAATATAGTTTATTTAAAGGGGGGAATTAAGATGGCCTAGATCAATCTTAACTCTGGATCTACCAAGAGCTAAGAGGCATCAAATGTCTTGATATGAAAACCTCTTTTAGAGTGAAAATATCTAAACTAACTATTTAATAAAATTATTTTTAATTGTTTATAACCATTATTATTTTAAAATTTTACTTAATAAAATGTATCTAAATTTTCATACATCTAAATATACATAGTTTTTCTTGTTCTATATTATTTTTGTTACAACTATTTTACTATTCCAAAAATACATATGCATATCTTTAATTACCTAATTGTGGCTAAAAAACTTACATGTTTTTTACTTTATAATCATAAACTAATTTCACATTATATGATGTCAAACTTACTCAAGTTTTTATTCTAAAATTTTAAACAAAGTTTTTCACTACATAATTTAGCTTTTATAATTTTTTTGTTTTTCAATTCCAAACAAAACTTACAAAATGAAAAATCCTGCCAGTCCTTACTGTAGATTATAGTTTTAAAAAATTGACACTGTGTGATTAACAATAGAGTAATTTGAGACAACCCTAAAGAGTTTTTTGTACATGTTTTATCATAACATTTCCCTCCAATCAATATATATTGGAGAGTCTTCTGAAGAGGGAGTCTATCTAGTTTATAACCTAATCCACAATCAAAGAAAATGGCTAGGGATTTCACAAGTTATTAGTTTGTAACCTAATCCACAATCAAAGGAAATTTAGATCGAATTTAGGTTTTGGTGACTTTTCAGTTAAAATGTTGTTATTAAAAATTTGTTATATGTTTATATGTAAATGTAAATAGTTTTATAACCTATACGGTGACTAAGTGATGATGGATTCTTTAGACACAGTGATGATGGATTCTTTACACACTTTATTAGTATTGTGGAAGGACTTGGAGTATATCATTAAGGATTGTGAGTAATTCATGTAGTAGTTGCATTTCTTATGAAATATTTTTATATAATTTTGATAAGTTGTTGTATATACAGTTATAATATGATATGGATACACATTCCCCCATGTGTTACCATATTTTGATTGAATAACATGGGTGGGTATCATAATTACGATGGTAAAATTTAAATCATTGTGCGATTAGATTCTCACTTTAATATTATGATTTATTTTGATTACTATCAAGCATTATACGTGGTTTTAAGAAACATTGATAGAGAAATAATTATTAATTGTGGTAGTTATTTTGCAACGAGATCAATATTCCCCTACAAGGATTTTTCAAATGAAACTTTGATGGGGCTTCCAAAGGCAATCAAACCTAGAAAGAATTTGGTGTTATGCTTAGGATGGCTAGAGTAAATATTTTTTTTAATTTACACCGACCATCATGGGTTCACTACCAAAACCATGGCTCAATTAACTGCATTCGAGAAAGGGTTTCTATTTTAAAAAATAATGGGTGTATCCACAATCTAGATCATATGAGACTCACAACTGGTGAGCAATGTAGGTCAGAAGGTTATCTAGATATTTTACTTCATGGATGCATACATAATTTCATATAAAATAGCATGTAACCAAGTAACTTAAACACAAGAGAAGTGGAAATCATAAGAAAACATGAGATCAAAGACACAAGACGATTTGATTACGAATTTCAGCTAGTGTGGGCTATGTCTTTGGGACATTCTCAATGTGGGGAGGCATCTTTCATTAAATGGCAGAAAAAATGAAATACAGGAATTTGTACAAAAATGACACCTTATTCCTCCACTTTTGGTGATGTCCCAAAAATGGATACCCCAACTAGAGAAATAGGTTGCACGGTTGGATTCCTAGAAATAAATCAAGAAAAAATGACTCTAAACTTGTCATGTTCTAACTCTAGCACTTCTAGACCATAAAGGAATATTTTTAGCATCCAAAAATTCCCTCTTCATGCTTCCACCCCCTGGTCCACTCAATGTCCCATTGGTATGACCCCATTCCTCTCTCCGTCGGTGGGTAGATGGCATTAGATTGAGGTTTAAATAAAATAACATGGGTGCAGTCACCAACATGAGCCATTGGCTCGTTGGAGGCATTCCAAATTTGGCGCGTGGGGCCAGGGTTCAAACCCCACCTGGGAAAAATTTTGGTTTCCGAACTTGCTAGGTTATAATCGTTAGCATTTTTAGGTAACATTATATGTTAAAAGGGCCACCTATTTGCGGGTCAGGCAGTTAGGCCGAGCGAGTTTGAATCCCGTTGGCCCTCTATAATATATAACGTCAAATATGTTGGTGGCCTCCCAGGTCCAAGCCACTAGCCCATCCCACTTTTAATTATCTTCTATTATAATAGTTGGGGTGGCGGGGTTGGTGGCCCACCACCTTTATTTATTTTCTTTATTATTTTTATATCCAATATGATTAAAAATTTGGATCAATTTTTTAAAGGTCACTGGGAAAACTAATTAGGTTACAAATTTTCTCATTCGAGTGGTCGGATTCCATACTCTTAGACTTCCAAATTTTTGCCTCGTTAGTGACTGCCACTTGGCCTAGTTTGACCACAATTTTGACCGGCTATAACTTGAGAATACGAACTCGGATTTGAGTACGGTTTGCACCATTGGAATTAGGGAGACGACCAATATGATATAGTCTTGGTTTCACTTAAATCTGATGAATTTTATTTTTTGAGTTATTTCAAGGGAATTTTATTTCTTGAGGCACCTGGATCATTCCTCTCCATTAATGAGCTTTTGGGCCTCAAAATACTTTATAAATAAATTGACAAGTGATGGAATTCCTCCCTCGCGTTCTTCTTTTCAATCCATCGATCTCTACTCGGATGGATTCCCTTGAAACCAATAGGAAGGTACTCCACGTCTCCCGTCGTGAAGTCCTAGTCTTCTTGTCAAGAATGATATCCTGAGGTAACTTTTCAACATATTCAGGTGCAAAGTCATCCACTATAGGAACTTGTCTAACCTCTTCGGTGCCCACGATCAAAGGAGGCTCATAAAGCTTCAAGTTTTCAATGTTTATGAATGAGTATATTTTCATGTATGCTAGAAAATCAAGATGAAAAGAATTATCTCCCATCTTATCTAATATGATGAAAGGGACATATCACATTGGTCTCATCTTCTTTCCTTCACTCTTCATCCCATCCTTTCTTATGTGGAGCCAAAATTTTCCTCCAACCTAGAATCACTTGTTGACTCCATGCTTGTCATGTCAAGATTTGTATCAAGCTTGACTTTTCTCCAACTACTCCTGCACTGCCTGGTGAATCATCTAAATACATTGAATGTGATTTTGTGCCTTCTCCCTATCATCTTTCCCACTGGAATCTTCATCTCCCCTAAATACCTTGTCCAAGGTATTCTTTGTAAAATATCTAAATCATGTCCCAAATTGTGAGCTCTGAGTGGATGAATGCACTTCCCGATTGTAATAATTTTGTAAATAAAGAATCCCCTCATCCCACAACTTTGGATGCTTGCCACAATAGTCTCGGAGTAAGTATAACACTATGTAGTTAACAACCTTGGTTTTCTCGTCAATCTTCCAATGAAATTGTGTGCTCCTCTTTAACTTGGTGTCCATCATTATCCACAAACTTGTCCAAAAATGTCTAAGAAAACGAGAGTCTTGATCAGGCACAGTCAGTGTGGGAAACCAAAAATGGACCCATACAAATTGTAAGAAGAGATGAGAAATATTTTCTATAGTGACTTTCTTCTTACAAGAGGTTAAGACACACTTTTTTCTAAATTGATCCTAAAAAACATAAAAATAGTCATCACCTCTCCTAGAAAAAGGAAAACTTCCTACAAAATCCATTGTCACACATTCCCATGGACGACTCAGAACATGGAGTTGTGTGTAGAGCCCTGATTTTCTATTAGATAGCTTGCCAACTGAGCACAACACAAATCCATTTATATATGTAATCACAATATTTTTCATGTAAGGCCATTAAAAAAACCTCTGTAAATGACACACAGTTTTTTATACACTAAAACGACCTTACACAAGAGAGGTATGTGCCTCTCTGATTACAGGTATGCTTTCATTGGCAGGAATACAAAATTTGCAAGGATGGTACGATAATTTTGTGTAAGTGATAATTATCCGCCTGTGATCCATGTGTCAGTTTTGCATAAATCTCTTTAAAATCATCATCATCAAAATATTGTTCAGCATAACTTTCAAAATATGAAGAAGAATTTTGGAAAACTATATACGTATAAATAGGAGGCCGAGAAAGCACATATACTACTTTGTTTTTGGTGCCCTTCATGAATTTTATTGCCAAATGAACTTGCTAGAGGAATCCCATCCATCTCAAATGATGTGCTTGTTGAAGCTTGGTTTGTGGCTGGAGGTACTGCAAGGGCTAGTTATCTCTGTGAATGATGGTCTCCTTGCTAACCAAATAGTGCTTCCACTTCTTCACACTTTGAACCAAGACATACAAATCCTTTTCATATGTGCAATAATTCACAACAACTTGGGAGAATGTCTTTCAATGGTAACATACAAGTTTCCTTTGCTGCATCAAGACTGCTCCCATGACCTACCTAGTGGAATCTATCTCGATCTGTAAAGACTGATGGAGGTCGGGTGAGGCCAAAACTGATGTGGTATTAATATTCTCTTTCAGTGTATCAAAGGATTTTTTTTTCTTTCCTTCCCATTGAAAGGTTTTCTTCCCACTCGTGAATGGGGGGATGCATTGAATGAGAAGTTTGAATTGAACCTTCTCTATTATTTTATTGCACCCAAAAAGCTACAAACCTTTGTAAAATTGGTGGGTTTAGGCCACTTTACATTCACATTAACTTTATAAGGATCAATTTTTAATTTTCCCCCTCCGACAATGTGACCTAAGTAAATGAAATAGGTATTACCAAATTTTCTGTAATCTTGTGTTGAATCTCATACTTTGGAGGCAAACCACTTGGTTCCTGGAAAATTCCATCACAACTAGAAATAATTTCATACAATTCCTTTTTATAATTTGGATCAAAACCTTGGAAAGCTTCAGATCTATCCGCATCTTTTTCTCTCAGAACCATATGCATGCACCCATTGTTGGAATTCACCAACCTCTTCATATTACATGCACTTAGAATACTATCAATGATTTTGGCACAATGAGATCTAACAATGTATTCCACCTCATCCTTCATGAGATGATACTTGTTTTCATGGAGAAATAAAAAAAGTTCCTCTCATACAAATATGGAATCCCCAATACCATGCCACATATTTCCAAAGGTACCACATTAAGATAAAGCTCATCTAATAGTTTAGATGAAATCACAAATATACCCTTACAATGTTTGGTTACATGTAATTTGGCTTTATCACGCACCTAACCAAGAGGGTAAGGTTTTAGATGAGGCATGATTTCCAATCCCAGTTTCTTATCCAAGGATTCTAAAATCAGTTTTACTTCTGAGCCTAGATCAAAAAAATTTCCACTTTAATATGTTTCATTAGGACTCTAATGTGGAACAATTTGGTCCTCCTTCATTGATTAAAAAGATACTCATTTGAATAACTTTTACTAGCATGAAATTCACAATTTTCAATAATATGAAGAAAATGTTACCTTGTATTCTCAATATTGTGATATGTGTCTCGTCACCATAATTGAATCCAACGTCTTGTTGTATGGTTTCCACTAACTTCTTCTTGTTCTTCCCAAAAAATCTCTTTTATTGCAACTCCAGATGTAACTTCCAACAATGTTCATCATCATCATTTCCTTTCCTTCTTCAAATCTCTACAAGATGGCTTTTCTCCTTCCTCCTCCTTGGTTTTAGTTTCTTTCTTGTCCTTTCCCTTTACTTTTCCTTTGAACTTTCCATTCTGAAGTTTAAAATATGATTTTCTTGGTTGATCTTCTTTGTCATTCTTGCCCCTCCTTTCAAGGTGCATGGCCTTCACACTACCCACATGAGCAGTAGTAGGCTCAAATAATAGCAAATAGTTCCTGATGTAACTATGTAAACCACCAATATAGTTTCTTATAGTTTCTCGTGAATCAAGTGGAATTTTCAAATTCAAATCTTATTTCCTAAGCTCTTCTGTAAATCTTTGTACATTTTGACCCTTTCCTTGTTTCAAATATTTCCATTCCATTAAATCCTTTTTTCGACAACCCAAAGGAGAAAATTGATATTTTAATGCAACAACAAAATTGGACCAATAAGAAATGAGATTACCCAAGTCTTTACTACCTTTCTATAACTTGTTATCGCACCAAACAAGAATGGTGCCACTCAACCGAAGGGATACTAATTGGGTCTTGGCCTCATCCTCCTCAATATGTTGAATCCAGAAATAAAACTCAATCTGTCAAATCCAATTGTCTAGTTTCTCTTCATTGCATTTTTCATTATATGTGGGCAAATCAAACTTTACATCTAGATTTAAAAATGGCTTCTTAGATTATTTTTTATGGTTCCTATTAGAATGATTAGAAGAGGAAGAAGAATAAATTTCACTGGTGATGGAGAGGGAGGAGGCTCTTCTCCTCCACCTCCATGTTTTACCGATGCATAATCATTGATCTCTTTCTTCTCATGCTTGATTGTCTTCTCATATCATGCAAAAAAATTGTCATCTTTCTCTCACATGGTGAATAATATCTTGCGATAATTTTTCTCTTCTTCCGCTCGTCCATCCTCATCTGCCACGTTCTGTATTTGTGGTGCACGCCCTACTTCGGGATTAAAGGATTTGATTTTTCCTTCTCTTGTTCGGAGTTTGTTCTTGGTTAGAATTCACTCATGAAACTTGCATCAAAAAGACCTTCTCTAATACAAAACTTTATCCAAATATCTTACTCCATATATTAAAAAAAAAATCATATAAAAGAGCATGTAACCAAGTAAGTTAAACACATGAAAAGAAGCATAAATCTTAAGAGAAAACGATATCAAAGACATAAGATGATTTGATTATGGAGTTCACCCAGTGTGGGCTACATCTATGGGTCATGGTCAATGTTGGGAGACCTCTTTCATTAAATGGCAGAAAAAATGAATTATAAGAACTTTTACAAAAATGACACCTTATACCTCCACTTCTGTTGATGGCATGAAAATGGAGACCTCGACTGGAGAAACAGGTTGCAGGGTTGAATTCCTGGTGAAACATCGTGCAAAATTGACTATAAACTTTTCACGTGAAAACAATGGCACTTCTAGACCCCAAAGGAAGCTTTTCAGCATCCCAATATTCTCTTCATGGTTCTATCCTAGTGGTTTGCTCATGGTTCCGCTGATCTGACCCTGCTCTGATCTCTGCCAATGGCCAAGTGGCATTCAAATAAGGTTTAAATAAAATAAAATGGTAGGAGTCACCAACATGAGTCGCTGACTCGTTGATGGTGTGCCGAAATTTGGTGAGTGAGGCCCGAGTTCAAACCCGACCTATGCAATATTTTTCTTGGCGGGTGCGTTAAGTTATAATTGTTAATTTTTTTAGGCAACGTTAAATGTTAGAAGGCCCGCTCATTGGTGGGCCAGTGGTTTCTTCTAGGTGGGTTCAAACCCCACCAGACCTATATAATATATAACATTGAATATGTAGTGTCATGGGTTAAAGATACATGCTCCATCCCACTTTTAATTATATTCTAGATTATAATAGTTAGGGTGGTGGGGTTGGTGGCCACACCACCCCTATTTATTTATTTTATTTTTATAACCAATATGGTTAAAATTTCATATTCATTTTTTTTAAGGGTCACTCGGAAAATTAACGAGGATTTTATACGTCAAGATTGTTGTTTTTCGAGACTCTGCAAAATCGTTGCCTCGTTACTAACTGTCGCTTGGCCTAGTTTGACTAGAAGTTTGACCGTATTTGAGTGTTGTTCACACCTTTGGAATTACGACGATGAGCACTGTGATCTGGTAATGGTTTCACCTCAATATGATGAATTTTATTTTTGAGTTATTTCAAGGCCACTTCTATTTTTCGAGCCACCTCGATCATAAGATTATTAATGGGTCCCCTCTTTCATGTCTAGTTAACAATTGGTGTCTAGAAATTTTGGTGCCACACATTGAAGACTTGATTCTCTTCTTCTATTATGAAATTACTTCACACAATTGTGGGTCACGGAGCAAAGTAGTGGATTGGCTAGGTAATTATGGAAATCATGATTCCAATTTGAAACTAACTTCTTTGTGGACTTCACTACTAAACCATAGTGACCTTGATAACCTATCAAGTATTCTAAAATAGGACAAGGCTTCCCTAATGAGGGTGAGTATCAATGTTGAAGGGTGATAATTGGCGTTTCCACCATAATCCACATGTCATAGAGTTCTTCGATGCATGTCAAGCATGATTTTGTCTTTGAGTATGAATAGATATCTCTACAGAAGGAGGGGTATATATTTGGTAAGATTGGTCCTATAAAATGATGTTGGAAGAGTGAGGGGATGGGAATAAAGGTGGCATGAAAAACTGGATTTGTGGGTGAGGAGGATGGAATTTTAGCTATGTCATTCTCATTCCATCATAAAACAACAATTTGGAAAGGGGCTAAGGCTAATTTTGGCAGTGTTGCCAAATTTTTTGCTTTGGTTCGAAGTAGATTTGGACTCGAGCTCAAGATGCCCCACTCAAGAAATAATATATTTCCTCATGGTTTTGTTCTGGAGATAAAGGTGGGGCTCACGCATAGTAATGGTATTTTTGGATAACTTATTGGTCCTCAATCTCCTAGTAAATTTTTTAGGCCTTTTACTAAGGTCAATTTTTTTCCTCTAACATGTGTTAATTTTTTTTCTGTTCATTTTATTGTTCAATTCTTGGACATTAGAATTAAGGCATTTTTTATAATATGGAAATGATTGGTGTTGGGGGAAAATAACCTTCTATGCATTAGAATCTTATGTTATGGAAATTGAAATAGGGTCCGTCGATGGGCCTCTCAGGATTTCCTCCAAGTTGGTTGTTTGTGTTTTCGTGCGAAGAATAGATCTAGACAGTTACGAGCCCTATTTGACTAATAATCCACTCTTATTTTTGTTTGGAGATTTGACGACATTTTTCATTGTTGCAGATGCTATTGTGAATTTTTGGTTTTTTTTTGTGGTTCATTGCATGGATTTCACTGGCATGTGCTATTCGCATTTGGGGTTGCGGTTCATTGAGGCCTTCAGAGGCATAAAAGGGTTTTTGGCTTCGTTTATTTGTTCCGTGCAACCTTAGAGCCACATAATTCAAGGGTGGTTGGTGAATATTCCTTACCTTCTTTAGAAAAAGAAGACCCTAGACTGACATAGATATTCAGCAATTTGAGACCAACTGGTATGCCCAGATATTTTATTGGATACTTGGAACATTTGAATGATTTGATTCCAAGTAGCAGATTCAAATATATTCCCGCAAATTGCAAAAATCCATCGGTCCCTGAAATGCATAAGTTTTTCTCAGTCATGGATGGGTGCCCAAAACATAAGATAGATACCCATTGGATGAAATCCATGCTAAATTGGGATCTAGTAACACACCGTGAGGCTGATGCTTTTGACAATAACACTAGCGAAGAAGAAAGAATAAGGCTTTCTATAGAATGGAAGGAATACATGGACTATAATAATGAATGGATATCTTTCTACTCTTAGACTGATAAATAATAAGCCAAGGACTGTACAAGGGAATAATTCATGGTCGACAACAACACCATTTACAAAGCCATGGTTAAACAATAGACCCACAATGCTCATAGTCTCTCCCCTCTATGGAAATCTCTCCCACGAGGAAAGACTTTTGTAGTGAAATTCAACAATTGAGTGGTTTTATGAACCAGTTCAGTAAGGATTGGAAAGATGAACAAAATTACACTATGGATTTTATGCATCACATCTAACACAACTTGTGGGATATACATAATATATTGGGCAACCTTTGGAGAGGGTATGAATGCATCAAGGAATAGGTTGAACATTTGGAAAATTGTTAATCTCATATGGAGGGACATGTGCAGTTTGGGTTCAATCCTCCACCACCCCCTTGATCAGGTCTTAATGATGAATGACGGTTATTGATTCTTTGTTTGTTTTATTGGTTTTTTAGGGACTTTTTTTATTACAAACATATGTAAAACATTGTTATTTTAGAAATTTGTCATATGTATAGGTATGCATGGGTTGGTCAATATATATAGAAAGAGTTAGGATGAAATAATATTGAGGAGGCCCACATCAAGATGTAATATTTTAAATTAATATAACTCATTCATTCATAAAATAAAAATATTGTAAATAGTATAAATCAATATGGTTGAATGGCTTTTGTTCAACCATTTTTATACTATCCACTACAATATTAAATTATGCAGAAAAATGCATATTTAGCACTTATGTTATATGGTTTTTGTAGTTATATATAATTATCTTTAGTTATATTAATTATGTAGATATGTAAATTTATGTTTCCATGCTTATTATGGTTTTTATTATTTTATTTTAACTATTTATAATTAACAATAAATAGAGGGTTGAGATATATTTTTCTCAATGGTAGTTATCATTTTTTTCTTACTTTAATTAATAAAATTTTATTATATATAGAAATAAGTAAAACCAGTTATGTGTTTTTAAATATTTGGCATTTAAAAGCAACCATATTCTAAAAATGGCTATTTTACAAGTTAAGAATCTCCATAATAAAGTGGGATAAAGCTTGATGGTTAAAGATATTGTTACATATTTTTTAAAATGCATATATATTTAAATTATTTAATATTTAAAACTAATAATAATCTAAAATAAATTGATAGATAGATATGTGTGTGTGTGTGTGTGTGTGTGTTATGAAGTTCCATATTAATTTCGGATTGTTCTTAAAATATTTGCATCTGAAGAGATTTTATCCCTCTAATAACAATAACTTATGTTTTTTTTAAGATAGAGTTGATTTTTTTCTTCCAATTTACCTTAACTACATTACAAAAATTTATTAAAAAATATAATATGGTAGAATTTTTATTTTAACAATAGGGTTATTTTTATTTTATTTTATTTTGAATCAATGAAAATGTTTACATAACATAATAGACAACATCTCTTACATATTGCAGAGCACCTCTCAACTTAAATTAATGAAATGATTTGAAAATTTACCAAACATTTAACTTATATCATTATTTTAATTGCACCATAGGCATTATTATTTGAAAACAACTTTCCTAGCTGCCACTCTGTCTTCTTTTGTACCATTAGATGAAATGTTAGACGATTGAAATATTTTAAGCCATCAGATTAATAGTTAATAAAAAAATTAATAATTAAGAAATTTAATGAACATGTTTAAAATTAATCAAAACTGTTTAGTGAACCGTTTCTTTATGGATTAACTGCTTATTCTCCTTTAACCTTTGCTTGTCCATCTAGATGCAAGGATTTACACTCTGGAAAATTAATTCGATAGTGATTGTGATTAGTTGAATTGAAAGAGCCGGTATAAGCAGGTATGAATTGTTATCTCATTTTTATGTTTCTTTTCGTACGATGCAATGATTTAGATTTTTGGAAGTTATTTCCATTGTAATACAACAAATTGAAGGAGCAACTATTAACTTATCTAAATTGTTTGAACTGTTGCTTAAAAAAACAGTTTTGAATAAAACTTGGCCAACAAGTTCAGATGGGTTGCTATTGTTAAACTGGTAATGTTTCTTGGCTTACAGAGAGCCTGATGATAGCTGACAAAAAAGTAAGGCCTTCGCTAGCGGCACTCGGAAATAGAGTTAACGTAGTAATTACGAACATTTATTTTAAACAGTTTGAAGATATGTCTAAAGATTTTTATAATATCATGTTGAACAGTTTGAGGCATTGCCCTGTAATAAATAGGAAACAGGGATCTGGGGGCAGGAAATGGGAGCCGTAAAAGAGAGCCCTGGGAGATTTGATGAAGTTGTTTTCATATTGATTAAAATTCTGAAACTCCCATTTCAATTTTTTCCCTTCCACTTTTTAGTGGTCTTTCAGAAAGGAAATTATTCTATTCTCTCGATTTCTTCCTGGGAGGGCGACTGCAGACCAATTCTATAAATACCTTTCAACATTTCATTTTGCTGCATTGTTGGTCTATGGGCTTGATAGTTAAGAGCATGTGTTTCCTCCTAAAAAGTTATAAAATCAAAGCAAGAAGAGATAGAATATGTATGCCTTTATAAACTTAACATTCAAAACTTAATCTTAAAATAAATTTATCAATAATAATAATATAATTAATTAAAAATAAATTATAATAATAATTAAATATTTAGCAATTTAAATAATAATTTAATCAATAACATTTTATATAATTTATTTATATAATTGCATTTATATGAGAAAAAAAAGCCTGGCCAAATGGCATGGTTGTATTGATGTTAGTATTTATATAGTTCAAACAAATATCACGCATAGCAACTTAGTAGACCTTACACATTCTCTTTTAATCTATTTAATATATAACACATTCATTTAAATAATGGTGGAGAATACTCGATTAATTTTTAATATTTATATAATATAAACTATTTTATCTATAAATAAAAATATTATATATATATATATATATATATTTATTTATTTATTTATTTATTTATTTATGGTAAAACTTACCATAAATTTCATTCAAAAAAAATTACTTTCTACTAAATGGTTGATTAATCTAAACAATGATAGGATTAGTAACAATATTATTATAAACATTTAATAAACACTATAAACCTAAAGTTATTATAAATGTTGGTTTAACATTACAACCCAACGTTATTATAAATGTTTTGTATACATTACGAACCTATGCTAATAACAGTTACACTTTACCCACAAATACATTGTTTTAAGGGTTCAAATTTACATAGTACTTCGACGTACAAAACCTTAGAATGAAGATCTTGAGATTATTGAATGAAGGACTTTCATATATAGTTTTTGAATCCCACATCTTTCATCTCATGCTTATCTAATTTATTTGGATTAAATGCTTGTACAACTAAATATTGACAGTATTGTTGAATTTATTATCTAGGATAAATTTTAGATTTTTTTATGGGATCCATGTCACTTTTTCCAAAAGACACCTATCCCCCTCCACACCGTCTGATCTCTTAGTAATCGATGGTGAAGATTTTCGGTGGGGAGGGTCTGGGTATAACCCAGAACCCTAACCATTTTCATTCATTGTTCTTCCTCGGCTGTAAGGAGGTTTTCTCTGTAACTCATTGAAGTCGGTAACAGCTTCGATGCCTCCTTTGCACAGGCACAAGAGTCTTTTGCCCATGTGTTTGTTAACAAGCTTTTTACGAATTCCTTTGTGTCTCGAGGTTGAATTATGTATCTCTGTGCCTGGCATTAATTGAGCCTTGGAGGAAAGACTTTCGACGTTGTACAGGAGAATGAGTATGGGTATTTAATTTGCAAGCATGAGTAACTGCAATAGCACTTTCGGCCACAGTGTTCGCCCAGAAGCTCTGACTTCTCAGTTTTCTATCACTGGTAAGTGTTTTCTCGTTTTGGGTTATTATACACTTCATTATGATTTTGATATTCTTCTCTTTGTGAATCTCTACAATTTTGGGTTCATGGATATCTAACCCTCAGCCTCCGTTGTCGGTAGCCCAATAGTTGGTGGACTACGACCTTGCTTGTAATTTCCCATTAGCCTCAAGTAATTGAGTTTACGATTTTACCTGCTTTTTTGTTTTGACTAAGCTTGTAACTAGATGGTTTTCCCATCTACCTTACTTACTTTTTGTTTCACTTTCGAAAATCACACAGGTACCATTCAGAACTATAAACATGGTCTTCATGAAAGTATGGTTGTAGTGTTCATCTAATGGCCCTCCACTCTATCTTCTCCAAGTACACGTTTGTCTAGTTAGCTTGACCATATGCTCGTCGGCAAGTTTGATTTAGTTTCTGATAGTGTTTTTGTACTTCGAACCTCCAGAATCATACTATAATATTCGTGGTTCTAGGCTAACTCATAAGATCTAGAATTGGTGTTTTCATTATAAATTTTTTGTAATTAATCACATTTGTAATATATATTTCTAGATTTGGCTCCAAATGAGTTCTCCTAAACCCTTTTCTCCTGTCTCAGGGGGGTCTTCCCAATTTCATGTATGAAAATTTATGCTCAGAAATATTTTTGAGCGTAAAATGCTTGATTTTGCTTATTTCTCTATTTGAAATGCTATAATTTTTTACTATGCAATTTTGTTTAAGTTCTATACAACATTTCCATGGTTTCCCTATTCATATGGTTAGTTTGATGTTTCTTTGAGTTCTCGGCCACTCATGCAATTTCCTATTTCTCTGTTCCTTCTTTAGGAAAAGGTCTATTCTAGAATATAATTTTGCAAGCACAGTAATTTGTTTTATTTTTTTATACTATAATTTTCTATGTAATGCAACAACTCTTAATTTCTGCAAAAGTATTTTGTTAAGGTAAATAATTTAATTACAAAGTTTTCCTTTATTTTTATTTGTTTTGGTGGCTGGACCACCTCAGTAATTGTCCCTGTGTAGCTTGAACAGGAGGAAGGATGCGTTCCGGATTCTGAGGTTTCTCCTCATGTCCAGAACCGACGGTTCTCTCCATACAATTTTTCTATAAAGTTTTTTCACCCCTGTAATAGTAAATACAATAGCTCCTGTACTTTACTTATTCTAGATTTCCTATCTATAAATATCACATTATTCTTCTTCTTTTACTTTAAGGTCGACTATATACCGTTATCCCTTAAAATGCATTTATTTCCTCTTTTATTTCCAAAGTAAACTATCTTTAGAAAAACAAATATAGTAAACTATTTCACAATTATTTTACTGAGCCTATAATTACTTGATTTAATTCATAAAGATGCACATAACTCATTCTCATACATCTTATGTCATTTTTCAACACATAATTTATTATCCTTCCTTGTAATAAAGCATATTATCTGGAAACATATCTATTAACAAATATTAGCTCCTATTTAATTTTATTGAATGCTCAAAAAAATTATCTAAACTAGTAGTTCACTGCTGATGTCCACCCAACCTTCAGGAGAGGCAATTACATCCTTCTCCTTCCCCCATGCTCCAAACCTAAAAGGTACTGGTTGATAGTGATTTCTGTTGTGACCTCAGGACACCAAGTCCAGTCAGTACCAGAAAACTTCAGGAATGATAAGTGATTTCCACTGGTTTCTACCAGCTCAGGAAAACTCTTCCACTCTCTTACTCAGTCTCTGAACAGAACCCCTATTCCTCACTAGGATGAGTCTCTTATCCCCATAGTAGCAGGTAACTGTTTAAACTGTCCAACCACCTTTCAGTTCTTAGAGAACATTTACCATCAAGCTCTTTACTTTTTATGGAACCACTTTCCATAGCCAATTATATTTTTCACAATAACAATAAAGAAAAATAAACTTTTCCAGAAAAGCATTAAGTTTATAAGTCTTCTCTTTTTTTTAATAATAAAATTTCATTTAACTAGTTAACAACTAGTTAACACTAAATGAAGTTGTCACAACTTCCCCCCCTAGCAGTAACATCATCCTCGGTGTTTCACTCCAGCTCAGAAAATAGCTCTGGGTAAGCCTTGTGCACAAATCCCTCGTCTTCACAAGTATTCCCATCCGAGCTGAAGTGCTTCCACTGCACTTTAACCTAGGTGATGACTCGCTTCCGGATCATAATTTCTCTCCTGTCAAGTATGCATTGAGGCTCAACCAGAAACTCGCCATCTAGCTCGACCTACAAACAGCAAAGTTTCCTGTCAATTTTTCATAAAGAAATCCTACTTCAAGTTAGGGTTTTCTAATTCTATCCTACCTAAATATTTTGCCACTGAATTACGTGCTTCGGATCATGCACGTGTCGCTTTAACAAGGACAATTGAAACACATTGTGTACCCAGATGTGGCTGGGTAACACTAGCTGATATGCCACAGGTCCTACCCTTTCCAAAATATGGAAGGGTCCACATAACCTGGGGGCTAACTTGACACAAGAGGCCCACCTCAAGGTACTCTTATTGGGTTTGATCCTCACATACACATGATCACCCACATCGAATTCTCGATAATTCATTTTTTTATCTCCATATATCTTATGTCGGCCTTGTGCAGCTTTCAAATTTTGTGTGATATTCTTTACCTCTGATTCCATTTCAGCCAACATTTTTGGTCCCATCATTAAGTTCGTTTCGGGGCTACTCTAATTTATGGGTGTGCGACATTGCCTCCCATATAGAGCTTCAAAAGGACTCATCTTAAGTGACCCATGATAACCATTTTTATAATAAAATTCAACCAAGTGTAAATAATCTTCCCACTTGGTTGGCTGCTGCATCATGTACATGTACAGCATGTCTTCCAAAACTTGGTTTACCTGTTCTTTCTGACCATTTGTCTAGGGATGATAAACAGTACTAAATTTTATTTGGGTCCCCAGACCTATAAACAAATTTTCTAGAATGGTGAAGTAAACTTCACATGTCTATCAAAAATAAAAGTCTTTGGAATTTCGTGTAGTCTAAATATTTCTCTCATAAAAATATCTGCTATGTGTACAGTCTTGTAAGTTGACTGTACAGGTATAAAATTGGTAGACTTAATCAACCTATCAATCACCACCATGATGGATTGATTGTGCCTCTTTGACCATGGTAAACCCGTAATAAATTCTAGGGATATGACCTCCCACTTCCACTCAGGTACTCGCATGGGTTGCAACAATCCTGCAGGATGTCAATGCTCCACCTTGACCTGTTGACACACCAAACATTAGTTCAAATATTCAGCAATGTTTCTATGCATACGAGGCCATAAATATATTTTTCTAATGGCAGTTAACATTTTCTGGTATCTTGGGTGTCCTGTATAGTTACTTCGATGATATTAATTCATAATTAGCTCCTTTATATCCACACGGTTTGGTACATATAGCTTTCCTTTAAATGTTATCATTTGTTCTTTATTAACTCCATACTCAAAATTGTTTCCTTGCCTTCTGGCCTCTTCCATTTGCTGCCATAAGAACCAGTATTCAAGGTTCTTCTGTGTTCCCTCTTTTACTTGATCCAAGAATTTGCATTCAAGATGATTATAGTAAAGTTCATAAACACAATGCAGCTTTCTACTTAAAGCATCAGCCACCCGATTTTCCTTACCCTTCACATGTTGGATGTCCATGTAAAACTCACTTAGGAAGGCATTCCACATTGCCTGTCGGGTGTTTAAATCAGCTTGTTTGAAATAACTGGTTAGGCTGCTATGATCCGTCTTTAGTACAAACTTCTTACCTAGCAAGTAATGTCTCCACACCCGGAGTGCATGTACTACAACTGTTAACTCTAGATCATAGGATGAATATCTTTTTTGATGTTCCTTCAACTTTCTTGACTCATAAGCCACTAATTTTCCTTCTTGAGATAAAACTGCCCCAACTTCCTATTTACAAGTGTCTGTACAAACTTCAAATTCTTTGCTAGGGTCAGCTACCCTCAACACTAGTGCAGTGGACAGTAGCTTCTTCAACCTCTCAAAACTGTTTTGGCACTCAACAATCCACTTAAATACTTTTCCTTTTCTCTACAAGGAGGTAATTGGAAAGAAGGAGGTAATTGTAAAAGCAATTCTAGAAAATCCTTCAATAAATCTTCGATAGTACCTAGCTAATTCCATAAAATATCGAATATCCGCTACATTCTGGGGTACCCGCCATTCCATGATTGTCTTGATTTTCTCTAGATCAACAACAATCCCTTCTGCTAAAATAACATGGCCTAAGTACTGGATTTCTATTTTTAAGAAATCATATTTGATGAACTTAGCATACGACTGGTTTTTTCTTAACATTTCAAGCACAATCCTTAAATGTTCTTATGTTCTTCCTGGTTCTTAGAATAAGTTAAAATATCATCAATGAATATGAGTACAAATTTATCCATGAAAGGATGGAATATACCATGCATTAATCTCATAAATGTCGTTGGTGCATTTGTTAACCCAAGGGGTCACACCACAAACTCATAATGTCTGTATCTGGTACATAAAGCAGTCTTGTAAATGTCTTCATCCTTGATTCAGATTTGGTGATATCTAGATCTTAAGTCTATTTTTTAGAATACTGTGGCCCCCTTCACCTGATCAAACATATCATCAATCCTTGGTAAATGATATTTATTTTTTACTGTTAACTTATTGAGCTATCAATAGTCCATGCACATTCGCATGGTTCCTTCCTTCCTCTTAACGAAAAACACTGGTGCTCCCCAAGGGGACACACTTGGATGAATATATCCTTTGTCCAGCAGTTCTTGTAACCGCATTTTTAATTCAGTTAATTCTGGAACACTCATTCTGGAAGGAGCCCTTGACACAAGTGATGCTCTTAGCATTATTTCAATGGTAAAATCAATATCCCTTCTTGGTGGTAATTGAGGTATTTCGTCTGGAAAAACATCCATTAAGTCTTGTACTACTGGTATGTTCTCCATCATTGGGGACTTCTCCTTGGAATTAGCATATCCCACCTCGATAGCATAAATCTGACATCCCTTCCTCATACACTTATTCATTTGGGATTCTGTAATAGGACGTAGCTATAGCGGTTTCTTGATTCCCTGAATCTTCTTGTGTGTTCTATCTTTCATTATGCAATAAATAATTTTTTCTTTGCAGTCCACCAGGGTCTAATGTTTTTATAGCCAATCCATACCCAGCAAAACATCATAGGACCGTAATGGAAATATGTTCAAGTCCACATTTAATTGTTGATCTGAAATCTCCAGTGTCCAGTTTGGAATTTTGGCAGTTAATTTTCTTTTTGCTCCTGTGGCTAGTTGTACCAGCCAAGGATTTTTGAATTTTTGCCCTTTTAATTTACATACTTCCACTATTTTTGGATTAACATAACTTTGAATTGCACCTGGGTCTACCAAAATAGAAACATATTGAGACAATAACTTACGTTACAACTCTATCATTGTTGGCTAATAATCTACCAGTCGATCCTCCAATGTTGTGTCGGTACGAGGTATGTTTCGAGCATGTCACCTACTATAGAAGCTTCCTGCAAATTTTCAACTATTTCACTTCTCGCTCGTTGTGGACAATTTCTATAATAATGTACCCCACCACACCCCAAACACTGCAGATTTGGTTTGGTTGCTTGCCTTTGCTCTAGTTTTCTAGAAGCCTTGGTAGGCCTCTCTTCAGCAGGCCATCGGGTTCTTTGATGATTTCTACCAAACTTCTTACTTACAGAACTTCGTGCAGCATTCTTAAAATTATTACTATTGGCACCCTTGAAGTTTGAGTTGTTTTTCTGTCCCTTTTTTTGGTGCGAACTTTTTCCCACTTCCCCTTTTGCCTTGGACTACTGGTAGCACATTCGTGCCTTATGAATGGCTTCATCCATGGTTCTAGGATTTACAAACTTGATTCATTCCTTCATATGAGTTGGCATACTACTCAGAAATCTTTGTACGTTAGCATTTTCATCTCTAAGGTATGGAACATATCTTAACATGGAGGTGAACTTGTTAATATACTCATCCATGGTCATCTGACCCATCTTCAAGTCATGAAATTCTTTAGATTTATCATCATAAAAAGTTCTGTTAAATACTTATCTTTAAAGTATTGCTTGAACGATTCCCATGAAACATCTTGATCTTCAATGTTGCAAACATTCTTTACTTTCTCCAACCAAAGGGTGGCTTTTTCTCTCAACTGATATATGGCCAATCTGGCTTTTAAGTTGCTGCTGTACTCGTACACTTGAAAATATTTATTCATATTTATCAACTAGACCTCTGCCACTTCCTCAGCTTCCCCATTGAATGTAGGTGGTTTTGTTTTCCAAAACTCACCCTGAATCTCCACTTTTCGCTTCTTAAATTCTTGTTGATCTGATACATTACCAGATTCTGCTTCATTATAATTTTTGTTTTTGTTGCTCCACTGCTAAGGACTTCTTTCTACTTTTTCAATGATGTGGTCCCTTGTTCATTGCTCATTACCTTACTAAATGTCTCTATTAGCACTTGGTTCTTCCATTCCCTGATTTTTCTTGTCTGGAAGGCTCTTGAGAATATTTTCTTGCACTTACATCAAGCACTGATTATCACTCCAAACCCACACCATTTATTCTTGTATCTTTTGCACTGTATTTGATAGTATGCTAGTTTGGTGTTGTTGTTCCTCCTACAGTCTACTTGTTTGCTGGTGCTAATCCACACTCAGATGAACCCACATCTCAGGAATCATTTCTGGTCATGGTTGGGGTTTCCCAGTGTTCTGTGGTGGCTGTTGTGTTGGCCCCCTTCTCATAATGTTATCCTGTGATTCTTCTTTTCTGTGCATCAGTATACACACAACTTAAACCATTAGATGAACCATAGGGTCCTAGCATGCGAAAGCTGCTCTGATACCACTTGTAACACCTACCATAAACTTCATAAAAAAAATATACTTTATACCAAATTTTGGATTAATCTAAACAATGATAGGATTAGTAACAATCTTATTATAAACATTATTAAACACTATAAACCAAACATTATTATAAACGTCAGTTTAACATTGCAACCCAACGTTATTATAAATGTTTTGTATAAATTACGAACCTATGTTAATAACAACTTCACTTTACCCATAAATGCATTGTTGTAAGGGTTCAGATTTACATAGTACTTCGATGTACAAAACCTTAGAATGAAGATCCTGAGATTATTGAATGAAGGCCTTTAATCTATATTTTTTGAATCCCACAGTTGTCATCTCATGATTATCGAATTTCTTTGGATTAAATGCTTGTAAAACTAAATATTGACAGGTGCTGTCAAAATTATTATCCAGGATCGTATTTTAGATTTTTTTTATGGGATCCATGTCGCATTTTCCGAGAGACACATGTCCCCCACACCGTCAAATATCTTGGTGATCGATAGTGAAGGTTTTTAGCAGGGGCGGTCTAGGTATAACCCATAACCCTAACCGTTTTCATTCATTGTTCTTCCTCGACCGCAAGGAGGTTTGCTCTGCAACTTGTCGAGGGTGGTAACAGCTTCGTCGGCTCCTTTGCACAGGCACGACAATCTTTCACCCATGTATTTGTTAACAAGCCTTTTCTGAATTCCTTTGTGTCCCAAGGTTGAATTCTCTATCTTTGTGCCTGGCATTAACTGAGCCTTGGAGGAAATACTTTCTGCGTTGTACACGAGAATGAGTATGGGTCTTTCATTTGCAAGAACGAGTAATTGCACCAACACTTTTGGCCACAGTGTTCCCCCAAAAGCTCCGAATTCTCAGTTTTCTATCACTGGTAAGCGTTTTCTCATTTTAGGTTACTATACACTTCACTATGATTTTGTTATTCTTCTGTTTACGAATCTCTATGATTTTGGGTTCATAGATTTCTAACCCTCAGCCTCTGCTGTCGGTAGCCCAACAGTTGGCGGACTACGACCTTGCTTAGAATTTCTCGTTAGCCTCAGGTAATTGAGTTTACGATTTTACTTGTTTTTTCTTTTTGACTAAGCTTGTAACTAGATGGTTTTCCTATCTGCCTTACTTATTGTTTATTTCACTTTGGAAAATCATGCAGGTACCATTCACAACTGTAAACATGCTCTTCATGAAAGTATGGTTGTAGTGTTCATCTAATGGCCCTCCACTCTGTCTTCTCTAGCTACATGTTCATTTAGTTAGCTTTACCATATGCTCACCGACATATTTGATTTAGTTTTTGATAGTGTTTTTGTACTTCGAACCTCCAAAATCATACCATAATATTGGTGGTTCTCGGCTAACTTGTAAGAGCTAGAACTCGTGTTTTCATTATAAATTTTCTGTAATTAATCACATTTGTAATATATATTTCTGGATTTGTCTCCCAATGATATCTCCCGAACCCTTTTCTCTGGTTTCGGGGGGTTCTTCCCAATTTCATGTATGAACATTTATGTTTAAAGACTCAGAAATATTTTTGAGCATAAACTGCTCGATTTTTCTTATTTCTCTATTTGAAATGCTATAAATTTTTACTATGCAACATTTTTTAAGTTCTGTACAACATTTCCATTATTTGCCTATTTATATGGTTAGTTTGATGTTTCGTTGAGCTCTCAACCGGTCATGCAATTTCCTATTTCTCTATTTCTTCTTTAGAAAAAGGTCTATGCTAGAATAAAATTCTGCAAGTAAAGTAATTTGTTCTATTTTTTTATACTGTAATTTTCTTTGTAATGCAACAATCCTTAATTTCTGCAAATATATTTTGTTAAGGTAAATAATTTCATTAAAAAAATTTCCTTTCTTTTGCTTTGTTTTGGTGGCCGGACCACCTCAGTAATTGTATGTGTGTAGCTTAAACATGAGGAACAATGTGCTACAGATTCTGAGGTTTCTCCTCATGTCCAAGACCCATGGTTCTCTCCATATAGTTTTTCTAGAAAGTTTTATCACCCCTGTAATAGTAAATATAGTGGCTCTTGTACTTTATTTATTCCAAATTTCCTATCTATAAATATCACAGTATTATTTTTCTTTTACTTTAAGGTTGACTATATACCGTTATCCCTTAAAATGCATTTATTTCATCTTTTATTTCCACAGTAAACTATCTTCAAAAAAGCAAATATGGTAAACTATTTCACAATTATTTTACTTAGCGTGTAATTACTTGATTTAATTTATATAGATGCACATAACTCATTCTCATACATATTATACCCTTTTTTAACACATAATTTATTATCCTTGCTTCTAATAAAGCATATTTTCTGGAAACATGTCTATTAACAAATATCAGTTCATGTTTAAGTTTATTGAATACTCAGAAAACTTATCTGAACTAGCAGTTTTCTGCTGATGTCCACCCAACCTTCAGGAGAAGCAATTACGTTCTTCTCCTTCCCCTGTGCTCCACACCTGAAAGGTACCGGATGAAAGTTATTTCTGCTGTGACCTCAGGATCCCAAGTCCAATCAGCACTAGAAAACTCCCAAGTCCAGTCACTACTAGAAAACTTCAGCAATGCTGAGTGATTTCCACTGGTCTCTACCAGCTCAAGAAAACTCTTCCACTCTCTTCCTAAGTCTCTGAACATAAACCTTATTCCTCACTCGAATGAGTCTCTTATCGCCATAAGACCAGGTCACTGTTCAAATTGTTCAACCACCTTTCAATTCTTGGAAAACATTTACCATCAACCTTTTATTTTTTATGGAACCACTTTCCAAAACCAATTTTATTTTTCACAACAACGATAAAGAAAAATAAAAGTTTTCAGAAAAAAAAATTAAGTGTCTAAATCTTTTATTTTATTTTTTAAATAATAAAATGTCATTTAACTAGTTAATACTAAATGCAGTTGTGTCTCTCACACACATATATATAATAAAAATAATTACACATTAAAAATCTAAATCTAATTATTTTAATGAAATATGATTTCATCTTTTTATTAAAATTTCTATATTTAAAAAATAAAATTCTTGTACCATATCAAAATATAAGCATTGCATTGTTGTTACCCATAAATATATTATTATATTAATATTATTATATATATTATAAATATATTATTGATTCAAATTCCATGACTTCAATCATAATTTTAATATGAGAAGAGAAAATAATGTAAATACCATGCAAATAATGACAGTAAATCGTAATAAAAGTATGGAAAATTATAGTTGAGACCACTATTTTTGATGCCCCGAACTCCTTCCGTTCAGAGGTGTCGCTAGTATGGCATAAACACTTCAGGATTTTAACTCATGTTTAGTCCGAGGATATGAATGAAAGTTTAGATTGATAATTTTATCCTGTGAACCCGTTTGCTCACACTTGGAAGATAACTTTTATGAGAATGTTGGAATTATACTGGCATATGATGTCCTTAGTACCACATACACTCTGAAGCCCTTCTCACTCCCTATTCAAGGTTACCAAAGAAGTATAATGGTATTAAGGCACACTCTTATGGCTTACAGGGTTTTAGCTCCTTGGCATTCAAAACTCATTATTTCAAAACTCATTATATCATAGTAATTCAAAAATTATAACTGATTTAAGATTCAATTTCGATTTTGTTCTTCAACAAACATTGTATAAATTAATCACAAAATCTCATTAGCCTGATTTCGGTTAAGAAAAGCTTCTTGCGTAGCCAAGTTTTTATTCGTAACTCTCTCAGTCTTGATGCTGACGCCTTCGGGATCCAAAGCAATCAAAAGTCTTTACCTTTATTATATCTTAATCTTTAATTTTCTATTAATGAAATAGATACACACATTACTGATAAAAGCCAGCTTTAATTTCTTTTAGTGTTTAGATATATATCTAAATAATAAATCACTATTTAAAATTGTTAAATTGTTATAGAAGATATATATATGATATTGTTATAGAAAATATATATATGATAAGTACCATCTACCCATTTTACACATGAGCATAGATTTATGTTAGATCTAAGTTACATATGTAAGAGTATCAAATGTAAAGTTATTTATTTTATTGTTTAAATTATATTTTTGAATATGGTAGAGATGATATAATATATATATTGATTATTTTTATAAATTTAGATTAAAATATACATCAATATTAATTGATATTAAAATATTCTATACATAAGTCATATATAACATTAAAACATATTTATGAAATTGGATATTATTAAAATAGTTTTGAAAATATAAACTTATCTATATGTCATTTTCATGTAAAATAATATATATATATATATATATATTATTTTAGATGAAAAAATCATATAAACAACTAATTAAATATTTATAACACTACATTATATTTTAAAACAAACTGACATATTTAAAATATTCTTTGCTCAATTACCAACAATTACGATAAGTGTGGGTACCTGTATTTATATGGCCGGCGCAATTAATTTTCACGGCCTACAACTTCGATCACATGTGGCGAGCAAAATTCATATAGGGCTAAAAACAGTATATATCAATTAACATTTTTAAATATTGTAACATTTTTAAGTATTGAAGGCGGTGGGTATCGGTATCCGCTGGCCGGTTCGACTCACGTATGCACAGCCAATAATTTCATCTCGATGTGTGTACGAGTAGAAAAATCGTTCATTGCTGAAAACAGTTTTTCTTCAGGGATAAAAGAAGACATTTTAAAATCACGGAGGCGGTGCCTACCACTATTCGTTTGACAGGCACAATTAATGTACACAATAGCTTTAACATTATTATATATGTTCATGCCATCGTATTTTTGAAGTTTGTAAAATTATATAACACTAAATTTTCGCACGATTGGAGAAAATGGAACGACTTTATCCCAAAAATAAAGAAAAATAAAAAAAATTTAATGCCTTCAGCAAGTACATGAATGCTTATTTCAAACAAGTCATTGGCGGCCCTTTGTTTAAAAAGCTTTGTCCGCAGAGTCCTCCAGGCTTGTGTGCGTTGTTTATATCGCTGATTAGCAGTTCTATTTCTCATTCTAATTTGTCGGGATAATGTCCTAATAGTTTATAACTCACAAGTCGATCTGAGGGAACAGGATAGACAAATATATTATCCTCGTTTACAGTTATGCTTATTTGCAGGAGCTTCGTTTTTATTGTGTATATCTGAATGCGGATTTGAGTTGGTTATTAATGATTTACATTGGAAATGTAACTGATAGTGTAACCAATAAAAGCAAAGCAATCTACATTTTTTAGTACTAAAATGCAAAAAGGATGTCGTGCCATTATTAAAGAAATAATGCATGCAAACATATACTGGATATCCAATTTTATGAATAATAGCGACAGTGTAAGCAAATCATGAGTTTTTTTGGACATTTGCATATCATCGATTTTCCATTCGATTCATCATATTATAATCATTACATAAGAGCATGTCTCAATGATAAAAGTGGGGTGCGCAAAAACTCTACGACATAATTCACACAATTCGAAGATGGATTCAGTAGACCAAACATCATATGTATATGTATCCGTGTGAGGGAAAGGATTTTGTACATACAACTTCCCCATATTTTATTCCCGTGGAAAATACTTTAT